>CM056051.1:287635709-288113209 GCA_029574335.1 Rana kukunoris | reverse complement strand
CATTTAGATCTTGGATGCTGGATGGAGAGTGATGCTCAACTTGTCTCTTCAGAATTCCCCATAGGTGTTTGATTGGGTTCAGATCAAGAGACATACTTGGCCACTGAATCTTTCACCCTGTTCTTCAGGAATGCAGCAGTAGCCTTAGATGTGCGTTTTGGATCCTTATGTTGGAAAAGTGCACAAGTGATGGTACACCACCATGTTTCTGTAGGCGCCAGGCATTTTTCTTTGTACGCCTTACCATTGCAATGCCATCAGTTCCAAAAACATTGATCTTGGTCTCATTACTCCAGAGCACAGATTCCCAGTAGTCTTTTTCAGTATGGGTCCTGGGAAATTCTAGGCAGGCTTTTTTATGCATGGGCTTTAGGAGGGGAATCCTTTGTGGATGACGCCTATATGCATGCTATTTCTTTCTCGTACATCACGGGACACAGAGCGGCATATTCATTACTATGTGGGTTATATGGAGTACCTTCAGGTGTGGACACTGGCAATCTCAAACAGGAAGTCCCCTCCCTATATAACCCCCTCCCCTAGAGGGAGTCCCTCAGTTTTTTCGCCAGTGTCTTAGGTGTTGGTCACGGAATAGCTTTGCTCCACATCCTTGGGATTAAGGGCGGGCTAACCGGATCTGTCCAAGGAGCCTCAGTGCCAAAGTGGACAGTACCCGGGCCCCAAGCCGTGGGGTTTTGCCTATAATGCTCCTCTTTGGAGGGCTGGACCCTGGGCCCAGGACTTGGAGTTTGTAAAAACCATAAGTTCCTGTTTGCCAGGGTGCTATATAGGTCCAGGACAGTGGGTACCTTCATAGGACCCCAGGGCCTGAAGGTCTACTACGCTACCCACGGAGATGGGAGAAGATTGGATCAGTTTGCTGGACAAACATCCTGCAGCATGGAGCAGGTAAGGGGGAGCCTGCGGGACTTGGTTCGACAGCAGGCTCTCCGGGGTAACCTAAAAGGGGGGATAGCCTAAGTATGCTCTGCATGGGCAACCTTGTTCACTATGTCTAAAGAGAGACAGGATGACACCTTTTCCCCCCCATCACTAGGTCCCCCTGTCTAAATATGTGTGCTAGCTAAACCTGCTGTTTCTTCCTAGGGCTAGTAAGGATCCCTAGGGGCCTTTGGAGAGTCCTACCTGGCCGGGGGTTTGAATCTGCCGCCTGTTTCTGCGTTCCTGGATCTCCAGCAGCGCGGCTCCTCCATGTTCCTCCTGTTTCCGGCATACGCGCGCGCGCGCGCGCACGTCTTATGGACGTTTTTCGCGCCGTTCACACAGGAGGGCGGGGGGGGGCGTGCCTGCGGCGTCATACAGGGGCGCGCCTTTGTGCTGTTATAGACAGCAGGCATTGTCAGTGCTCAGTCTGAGGCTGATTTTCAGAGGAGAGGACGCAGAGCGGCAGAACAGTGACTCCCGGTGGCGGAAGAGGGGTAGTACATGTGGACTTTGTTCCAATACCTTTTTGTTAAGCCAAGAAATCCCCCTTTTTTGCAGCAGGTTTGGAGGCTGGCAAACTTAGTTTGGGGTCACTGTATGTTGTCAAAAGAAAATATATAATATATTTAAAAAAAAAAAAAAAAAAAAAAAAAGAACATACGGGATCCCATCAGTTTTTGGGCATTAGTGGTCTATTGTCCCCTAAACTCTGATTTTTGTACTCCTGCCCACTACAGTCTGTTGTGTGGGCGGAGTCCCTCGATTTTGTATTATGGCTTCCAAGGGTTCGGGGTCAAAGGGTACAAAAAAGACTAAAAAACAAAAGGGTTCCCTTTCTGATTCTGATATGCCGATACTTTCCCCGCAACTTATTAATTTAAGAAGCGCCTTGGATGAGCCATTAGGGGGATCTGGTGCGGAGGCTGGCCCAGATCAGCCCAGCCCTGTGTTCATCACAGAGGAGATGCTAGCCGTATCCCTAGGGGGGCTAGAAGAGAGAATAGCAACATTGATCGCTAGAGCTATTCCTGGTAAGAAACGGGTTAGATCCCCATCACCAGGAGGTGTATCCTCAGATGCTGAGATTCTCTCTCCAGAGGAATTGGAATCACAGGAGGATCAACTAGACCTGAACCAAGAGGGTTCAGGGATTGAGGGATCTGCCTCTGAGGAACCATTTTCAGACTCCCAGACAGAAAGACTGTGGGTACAGTCTTTGACGGACATGGTCCGCTCGGCATTTAGTTTACCATTGCCAGAGCCTCAGGTTCCTCCGGTATCCTCTCTGGGCTCTTTGAAAGCTCCGTTAAACAACACAGTTTTTCCGGTCCATCCTCTCTTGGAGGAATTGATCTTTCGGGATTGGGTACGGCCGGACAGGATTTTTCTGCCACCGAAAAGGTTTGCGGTCATTTACCCCATGGAGGAAAAGTTCTCCAAGAGGTGGAGGCTCCCAGTAGTGGATGCAGCCATCTCATGTGTGAATAAATCACTAACTTGCCCGGTGGAAAACATACACATGTTTAAAGATCCGGTTGATAAAAGATTAGAGACACTTTTAAAAGCATCCTTTGCTACGGCAGGAGCAGTGGTGCAGCCAGCGGTCGCTGCAATTGGAGTTTGTCAGGCATTAAAAGACCAGACAAAGGAAATGTTAAGGGACATGCCTACCCAACAAGCAGAAGAGTTTTCTGACATTCCCAGAGCTCTGTGTTTTGCGGTAGATGCTATAAAAGATTCCATCCAGCAGGCCTCTCGTTTATCACTATGTTTGGTGCACATGAGAAGGCTCTTATGGTTGAAGAACTGGGCGGCGGAGCCCCCATGCAAAAAGCTTCTGGCAGGGTTTCCCTTCCATGGAGGATGACTCTTCGGAGAGGATCTGGATAAATATATTCAGACTATTTCAAATGGCAAAAGTACCCTTTTACCGGTCAAAAAGACATTCCGGGCTCCTACATTTAAAAGGCAGCTCTTTCCTGTCTCGGGGCCCTCAAATTCCAGGCAGTATCGACGGCCACCTGCACGATCCAACGTTAACAGTAGATCGCAGGGACAGACCCCTGGGGGTAAGAGGCCGTGGTATCGCAAGCCGTCAAAGACAGCCCCTAAGTCTGCCTTATGAAGGGGCGCCCCCACTCTTGCGGGTGGGGGGAAGGCTTCGTTTCTTCGCAGAAGTTTGGGAAGCCAAGATCCCCGACAAATGGGTCCGGGCATCTGTAACCACAGGTTACAGACTGGAGTTTCTAAGGTATCCTCCGCCTCATTTTCAAGAATCAAGGCTACCAAGGGATCCAGCGAGGAAGACCTCAATGCTGGCAGCTTTGGATCACCTGCTTTGCCAGGACGTAATTATAGAAGTGCCAGCCCAAGAGCAAGGCCTAGGTTTCTATTCCAACCTCTTTGTCATACCAAAGCCCAACGGCGATGTCAGGTCAATCTTGGACCTAAAGAGGTTAAACGGTTACCTAAGGGTTCGTTCCTTCCGGATGGAATCCATCCGGTCAGCAGCCGCCGCGCTTCAGAAGGACGATTTTCTGGCCTCCATAGACATAAAGGATGCTTACCTTCATGTACCAATCTTTCAGTCGCATCAAAGGTTTTTACGCTTCGCGGTGGGGCAGCGACACTTCCAATTCAGGGCGCTCCCCTTCGGGCTGGCCACGGCCCCCCGGGTATTCACGAAGATCCTAGCCCCAATTCTGGCCAATTTAAGGATCCAAGGGGTCACAGTCCTAGCATACTTGGACGACCTTTTAATCATAGATCACTCACGGCCGGGTCTGCAAAAGGCAGTAAACCTCACGGTTCAGTACCTCGAAGAATTCGGCTGGGTCCTGAACCGGGGAAAGTCAGCGTTCCAGCCTACAAAGCAGTTGGAATACCTCGGCATGAGGTTAGACACAGAACATCAAAAGGTGTTCCTGCCCCTTGTAAAGATCGAAGCTATCAAGGGGTTGGTTCAGTTGGTTCTAAACAAGAAAAGACCAACTATTCGCCTGTGTATGCGATTACTAGGCAAGCTAGTGGCCACATTCGAGGCAGTACCATACGCTCAGATCCACACTCGCGTCCTACAGGCAGCCATTCTAGCAGCCTGGGGCAAGAGGGCACATGCCTTAGAGTCCCCTTTGACGCTATCATCAAGGGTCCGACAAAGCCTGGCCTGGTGGTTGAACCCTCAGAATCTTCTAAAGGGAAAATCCTTCAGCCCTGTTGTCTGGAAGGTAGTTACCACAGACGCCAGCCTGGCAGGCTGGGGGGCGGTCTTCGAGGGGTTCTCCCGCCAGGGAACTTGGGTGAAAGCAGAGAGGCAGCTCCCCATCAATATCTTGGAAATCAGAGCTGCCCGCCTAGCCCTTCTGGCTTGGACCTCCAGATTAAAGGGGTTCCCGGTGAGAATCCAGTCAGACAATGCCACGGCGGTGGCATACATAAACACCAAGGGGGAACCAGGGGCCAGGCCGCTCAGAGGGAGGTGAACTTGATTTTTCAATGGGCAGAGGTTCATGTACCCTGCATTTCAGCGATATTCATTCCCGGAGTGGAGTCTGTTGCCAGGGGAGTGGTCTCTGCATCCCCAGGTCTTTCAGACAATCTGCCAGAGGTGGGGAATGCCGGACGTAGATATAATGGCATCCAGGTTCAACAAGAAACTAGACAGGTTCGTGTCTCGAACGAGGGATCCTATGGCCTGCGGAACCGACGCGTTGGTTTGCCCTTGGCATCAATTCAGACTTCTATATGCATTCCCTCCACTACAGTTACTCCCGCGCCTGTTGCGCAAGATCAGAGTGGAGAACAAGCCAGTCATTCTAGTAGCTCCGGCTTGGCCCCGGAGGACTTGGTACTCACTAGTCCTGAAGATGGCAGTGGGAGACCCTTGGACTCTCCCTCTACAACCAGACCTACTCTCACAAGGCCCGATCCTCCACCCTACATTACAGCGTCTAAATTTGACGGCCTGGAGGCTGAATCCCTGATTCTCAGGGATAGAGGCCTGTCTAGGCAGGTAATTCCTACCCTGATTAGGGCTAAGAAGCCGGTCTCCAGGGTGATTTATTACAGGGTGTGGAGGAACTACGTAGGCTGGTGTGAATCCAAAAGATGGAATTCCCGCAAATATACTATTGATAGGGTGTTAAGTTTTCTCCAGCTAGGAGTGGATAAAGGCCTGGCACTAAGCACAATCAAGGGACAGATCTCAGCTCTGTCAGTGTGGTTTCAGAGGCCGCTGGCCACCCACTCGCTGGTAAAGACCTTCTTACAGGGGGTCTTGCGTATTAATCCTCCTGTCAAGTCACCAATTTGTCCATGGGACTTAAATCTTGTCCTGTCCACTCTACAGAAACAGCCTTTTGAGCCGTTGGCTGAGATTCCTTTACTCTTACTGACAAGAAAGTTGGTTTTCTTGGTCGCCATAGTTTCGGCCAGGAGAGTGTCAGAATTAGCAGCCTTATCGTGTAAGGAACCATATCTCGTTCTGCATAAGGACAGGGCAGTTCTCCGGCCCCATCCTTCCTTTCTACCAAAGGTTATATCCAAATTTCACTTGAACCAGGATTTGGTACTTCCATCCTTCTTTCCAAAACCTACATCTAGAAAGGAGGGGTTGCTGCATACCTTGGATATTGTCCGGGCCATGAAGGCCTATCTTAAAGCTACAGAAAAGATCCGGAAGACAGATGTGTTATTCGTTGTACCAGATGGCCCCAAGAAGGGGCAGGCAGCTGCAAAATCCACCATCTCGAGATGGATTAGACAATTAATCATTCAAGCCTACGGGTTGAAGAGGTTGCCTCCTCCGTTGTCGGTAAAGGCCCATTCTACCAGGGCCATGGGCGCCTCTTGGGCAGCACACCATCAGATCTCTATGGCTCAGATATGCAAGGCGGCAACGTGGTCATCAGTCCACACGTTTACAAGGTTTTATCAACTAGACGTGAGAAGAAATGCGGATGCTGCCTTTGGTCAGGCAGTACTACAGGCTGCAGTTTGAAATCCTCGGGATCAGAAACACCCTTGGTTATAAAAAAAAAAAAAAAAAAAAAAAAAAAAAAAAAGTTTTTTCTTGACTAAGTTGGAATTATTATTATGATTTGAGTGTATCTCTAAATTGAATCCTTCTTTGGAAGATGTCTCCCTCCCCTCATTAAAGCATTGCTTTCGGACATCCCACATAGTAATGAATATGCCGCTCTGTGTCCCGTGATGTACGAGAAAGAAAAAGGGATTTTTAAATACAGCTTACCTGTAAAATCCTTTTCTTGGAGTACATCACGGGACACAGAGCTCCCACCCCTCTTTTGGGTGACCATTTTGGGAGGCATACTG
Organism: Rana kukunoris; assembly: GCA_029574335.1. NCBI lineage: Eukaryota > Metazoa > Chordata > Amphibia > Anura > Ranidae > Rana > Rana kukunoris. The sequence continues at coordinate 288,106,930 of CM056051.1, read as the reverse complement.
CTTGCTACAAAACTGAGGGACTCCCTCTAGGGGAGGGGGTTATATAGGGAGGGGACTTCCTGTTTGAGATTGCCAGTGTCCACACCTGAAGGTACTCCATATAACCCACATAGTAATGAATATGCCGCTCTGTGTCCCGTGATGTACTCCAAGAAAAGGATTTTACAGGTAAGCTGTATTTAAAAATCCCTTTTTTTCTGCAATGTACTCTGTATTGTGTTACAGAAAACAGTCACCCCAGTTTGGCTTTCTACTTCTTTAGCCAACTGCAGTGAACTTGCATTGCAAATTTCTTCATGCTTGTTTATCAGAAGATGCTTTTGTCAAGGTGTTAACTCCCATGGACCACCTGGACGTGTCTGACGATTGCAGTGCCACTTTTGTTAAAAGGAGACGTACAGCTAAAGCTCATTTGGCTGTACTTCTCCTGTGGATCACAGGAGTGCATTTTGTTCTGAAGCCCGCTGTCAGCTGACATCACAGAGCTGGACCATGTTAAGGCCAGATAGCATAAAATCAAGATCCGCTCACATGCCTGTACCAACACCTGGCTTGGCCCCTCAGCAAGCCCCCGAGAGCCACCTGAATCGGCTGCTCCCACGCCCTCCACAGCCCAGCGCTCCACTCACAGTCAGCAGCTCTCTGTTCAAGGAGCTGTGAGAACTGAGCGATCGGCGGTGTTCGATCGTACGGTTCCCAGCATTTTAGGCATCGGTGGACCGATGCTGCATCCAGCTAGGTAATTATGAATCTTAACTTAAGGACCAAGTCTTTTTTTGAGATCTGTTTACAAGTTAAAATAATTTTTTTGCTCGAAAATTTCTTCTAACCCCCAAAACATATCTTTTTTTCAGACACCCTAGAAAATAAAATGGTGGTTGTTGTAATACTTTGTCACACCATATTTGCACAGTGGTCTCGCATGTACAATTTTTTGGAAAAAATACACTTAACCACTGGGCACTTAAACACCCTTAATAAACCAGACCAATTTTCAGCTTTCGGTGCGCTCACATTTTGAATGACAATAACTCAAGTCATACAACACTGTAACCAAATGACATTTTTGTCCTTTTTTTCCCCACAAACAGAGCTTTATTTTGGTGGTATTTGATCACCTCTGCATTTTTTTTTTGCTATAAATGAAAAAAAGAACGAAAATCTTGTAAAAATATGAATTTTTCTTCCTTTCTATTATACATTTTTGCAAAAAAGTAATTTTTCTTCATAAACTTGGCCTAAAATGTATACTGCTACATATCTTTGGTAACGAAACAAAAAACAAATTGGATATTATTTAGTCTGGGTGATAGTTATAGGGTCTACAAGCTATGGTACCAATTACTGAAAAATTATCAATTTGATTATACCTGATGTACCGACAGACAGCCTCTCTCATTTCTTGAGACCCTAACATGCCAGAAAAGTACAAATACCCCCAAATGACCCCTTTTTGGAAAGAAGACATTCCAAGGTATTTAGAAAGAGGCAATGTAAGTTTTTTTAAGTTGTCATTTTTTCCCACAATTCTTTGCCAAATCAAGATTTTTTTTTATTTGAATTTTTTTCCACAAAAGTTTCATATTAGCAGGTTATTTCTCACACACAGCATATGCATACCACAAAATACACCCCAAAACACATTCTGCTATTCCTCCCGAGTATGGCGATACCACGTGTGAGACTTTTACACAGAATGGCCACATACAGAGGCCCAACATGCAGGGAGCACCATCAGGCGTTCTGGAGCACCCAGACCAATTCTGACATTTCTCTCCTACATGTATAAATCATCATTTATTTGCTAGAAAATTACATAGAACCCCAAAACATTATATATGCTTTTTTAGAAAAGACCCTAGAGAATACAATGGCGGTCTTTGCAACTTTTTATCGCGCATTGTATTTGCACAGCAATTTTCCGAACACATTTTTTTTGGAATTAAAACAGTTTTGTGCTAAAAAACAAACAAAAAAAAAAACATTTAAGTTAGCCCAATGTTTTTGCAGAATATGAAAGATAAGGTTATGCCGAGTAAATAGATACCCAACGTTTCCCCCTTAATATTGCACACGCTTGTGGGATGGCGCCAAACTTCACTACTTAAAAATCCCCATAGGTGACGCTTTAAATGTTTTTACTGGTTACATCTTTTTAGTTGGAGAAGAAGAGGTCTAGGGCCAAAATTATTGCTCTCGCTCCAACGTTCGCAGCGGTACCTCACATGTGTGGTTTGAACACTGTGTTCGCTTCTGTATACAAGCACGCGGGAACAGGGGCACTTTTTTTTTTTATTGTTCATTTTACTTTATTTTAGTTTGAGGCCTCGTACACACGAGGGGATATGTCCGCTGAAAACGGTCCGATGGACCGTTTCAGCAGACATCTCCGCTCGTGTGTATGGGCTAGCGGACAGATTTGTCCACCCGACAGATTTCAAAGCAAGCTTTGAAATCTATCCGGTGGAATCTGTCCGCCCGACATGTCTGCTCGTTTGTACACTTACCAGCAGAGATGTCGTCCCCCACTGCCGCCGCGCCCCTGCCGGATTCGGCGCATGCGCGGAAGTGTTTAACTTCCTGGTGCGGTGACGTGGCGGCGTCAACGTCACCGCCGCGTCACCGCGCCGTCCGGCGGCGGGGAATTTGATCCGATGGTGTGTACACGCCATCGGATCAAACTCCCGATCGGACAATTCCGATGGAAATGGTCCGCGGACCGTTTTCATCGTATATGTCCGATGGTGTGTACGAGGCCTGACACGTTTTTCCCCAAAAATAAATGTTTTGATTACTTTTATTCCCAATACAAGGAATGTAAACATCCCTTGTAATAGGAATATAGCATGACAGGTCCTCTTTACAGTGAGATATGGGGTCAATCAGACCCCACATCTCACCTCTAGGCTGGGAAGCCTGAAAAAAAAATAAAAAAAGGATCCTGGCTTCGATCGTAGCGGTGAGTCGGAAGAAGCACCGGTGGGCGAAGAGAGTGGGGACATCCCCTTTCGCCTCCTGTAAGAACGATCAAGAGGTGGAAAAGCCGCCATGATCATTCTTATGGTGTAGAGAATCGCCGGCTGAAAAAAATGATATTTGAATGATGCCTGTAGCTGCAGGCATCATTTAGATATCCCTGCACAAAGTCAAGGACGTCATATGACGTGGGCGGGAAGTGGTTAAAACGCATTTTTTACGCACAGACATTCCCGTGTGCTCGCCCCAGGGGGCGCGCAGGAGCGCGATTCTGGGATGACGTTCTACAATGTGATCCCAGAGTTAAGCAACCACCTTGCCGCCGTTATTCGATTGGTTAAAAAAAAAAAAATGAAAAAAAGTATTAAAAAGTTAGCCCAATTTTTTTTATATTATAAAAGATAATGTTACGCCAAGTAAATTTATACCAAACATGTCATGATTCAAAATTACACCCGCTCGCGTAACAGTGACAAAATTTGACCCATAAAAATCTCAATTGGAGACATTTAAAAATGTATACAGGTTACAGAGGAGGTCTTACTAGAATTATTGCTCTTGCGCTAATGATTGCAAGAATGCCTCACATATGCGGTTTGAACACCATTTTCATATGCGGGCGCGACTTATGTATGCGTTTGCTTCTGTGAGCAAGCTTGGTGGAACAGGGCGCTTTAATTTTACTTTTTATACTGTCCATTTAAAAAAAAAAAATGGGGTCACTTTTATTCCCATTGCAAGGAATGTAAACATCCATTGTAATAGAAAAAGCATGACAGGACCTCTTTAATGTAATATCTGGGGTCAAAAAGGCCTTAGGATCTCACATTTACACTTAAAATAAAAAAAAATCTCCTTTAAGACCATTGGGCAGAAGTGAAATTTGACATCTTTTCCGTCATCCAATGGTATGGAGCTGAGTGGAGGCCATCTTTCCCTCACTCGACTCAATGTCTCCCAGAGGAAAGGAAAAGCGACAGAGACCACTGGGAAGCGTGCGGGAGGAGTGCCCTCTCCTGCCCCCGATCTTGTGGCGAATCCACTGCAGAGACCACTTTTATCTGAAAGCGGACCGCCTGCTGTTTAAAAAGATACCGAGGTTATGGCAGCCATTTTGTTGGCTAAAATTTAGCTTTGCTCCCTATACCTCATGTACATTGCTGCTGGTAAACGGGACGTTTAAGAGCAGTTGGGCATTTTTTCCGGCTGCCCCTGCCAACTCTCCACTATGTTTAAAATAGTTTCTAGGCAGTAGAGTTAAGAAGCATTTTTTGGAACGCATGATCTGGGGCTGCATGAGTGTTGCTAGCACTGGGGAGCTACAGTTCATTGAGGGAACCATGAATGCAAACATGTACTGTGACATACTGAAGCAGCGCAGGATCCCCTTCCTTCGGAGACTGAGCTGCAGGGCAGTATGCCAACATAACAATCCAAGATGGATAAGTTAATGCTGGAAAATAATGGTGGCCACGCAAAATATTGACACTTTAGGCCCAATTTGGACATTTTCACTTAGAGGTGTACTCACTTTTGCTGCCAGCGGTTTAGACATTAAAAGGGCTGTGTTTTGCGTTATTTTGAGGGGGCAGCAAATTTACACTGTTATACAAGCTGTACACTCACTACTTGACATTGTAGCAAAGTGTCATTTCTTCAGTGTTGTCACATGAAAAGATCGAAAAAAAATGTTATATATATATATATATATATATATGCGAATATATGAGAAAGAGAGAGAGAGAGAGAGAGAGAGAGAGAGAGAGAGAGAGAGAGAGAGAGAGAGAGAGAGAGAGAGAGAGAGAGAGAGAGAGAGAGAGAGAGAGAGGTGAGAAAGAAAGAGAATATATATATTTTATATATATATATATATATATATATATATTATATATATATATATATGAAAGAGAGAATATATATATATATATATATATATATATATATATATATAAATAAATATATGAGAAAGACAGAATTATATATATATGAGAAAGAGAGAAATTTTTTTTATATATATATATATATATATATATATATATATATATATATATATATATATATATATATATATATATATATATATATAGTGTGAGGGATTAACTCGGTAGCGGGTGTGTGTGACCCCCTGGATGGGTTCACTACACGCTGAACTGTACAAATAGGCAGTTGAGGAGGATTGAAAACAAATGATATAGTTTATTTTTCCATATTGCTGGATACACGTGCAAGCATAAAAACAGCATAAACAAAACAAAGTAAACCCTTGCCACTTGGGGCGTCTACCTTCCCAACACAGGAACCTACCTATTGAGTCTGGGACAGCCTACTGCTGGGCAGACATTGCTGGTCCTACAGCAGAAGACCGAAAAAGTCTCTTGGATATTTCTCACACAGAAATATCCATCAGCACCTCACCTCTTCAGAAGTGCTTGTGACTGCTCCTTCACTCCCAAAGCTCCAGGATGCAGCAATCAGCCGTTATCCTTAGGCTTTATTTATAGGGGCCTTAATTGCTTCATTTTGAACAGCTGAAGGCTTCTAACTCCCCAAACCTCTCTGGCCATTTCTACAGCCGACGCCTAATACAATTGGTGTATTGTCTAAACAAGGCAGAAATATATCTCCTGTCTATGACAACACACATAGATTTACCTGACTTTCTGTCACAATACCGCGCACTTTTTTGCCCTGAAATTCAGGGCAAAATCGTGGGTGCGGGATATACGCCGATACCCGCGCATTGTTTGAATTACTGCGCCGGCATATACCGAGCGCTGTACACTCGTGTATAGTCGGGCAGGCCTCTCGAAGTCACGTTCTGGACGTACAGGACGCACAGGACGTGACCACGAGTGTACTGCGCTCGGTATATGCCGGCGCAGTAATTTAAATTCAGCGCGGGGATCGAGCAGGGAGGACACCGCAGAAGAACGCCGGACCTGACGAGGAGGACACCACCGAAGCCACAGACGGACGCTGGACCCGACGAGGCCACCGATGGACGCCGCGCAAGACACCAAAACTGTAAGTACTAAAATCTTTTTTTTTACAGGAATGCAGGTCCACTTTAGGTGTGCGCGCTATACCCCGATAAATACGATATATTATATATATATATATATATATATATATATATATATACACACACACAATATATATATATATATATATTACACACACACACACACACACACACAGTTTATATTCTTGTATATCATAAAAAAGTAGGAATATAAACAAAGTGGAGAAACAAACCCGAAGAGGATAATTTTATGAACCCATCAACAAACATCCAAGCACTACAGTGATATGATAATGAAGTCAGTTCAGAATATTGAAATTGAATGAATACAGGCAGAAAGCCATTCTCCACCAAACAGTCATTTATTAACATACATTAGATGTGTTGGTGGTCTCATTTCACTTTATATTACACCTATCATCATAGCACATTACATATTATCTAGCAAGACTCTAGATATGGGCTTCAATCTGCCTGCTGAAAAAAAAGCTAAATCAGATATTAAGTGGAAATTCAAGAAATGCCATCCAAGGAGGTCTGTCCTATTTATTTGCATTGCAACAAAAGCTGCCAGTTGAGTCTCTGATTTACCATGCTGATAATGTCAAAATGTATCCGAGGCTCGGTCCTAGAATGCCTACACCAGAAATGCATTAAGGTGTTATGCTGGAGACACCCCTGTATCTCATTATTAAATAAAGGCAATCACTTGTGAACACAACCGTATTTCAGCATATTTACTACTTCACCTTCTAGCAATGATCCAAATTCATTTAAAAATAAATAGAATATTTAGGACAGTCAAGAGGATTATGCCGCTTTTTCAATACACTTCTCTACACAGACAACATTTATACTGTCAGTTTAATCCATAAACAAACTCAACCTTACATTTTGAAGGAATTGGCTACAAATTTAAACTTTTGAAGGAATTGGCTACAAATTTAAACTTAACACATGATATAGAACAGATTTTAAGATTTTTGGATCTTTTAATTGAACAAAGGAATTTTTGACTTGCCTGTAAATTCCATATCAAGGAGTAGAGTACAGGACACAGGCAGAATCTTCATATACCATAAGTTATAGGAACATACCTTCAGATGATTGGACATTTATGGATTCCTTTATCCACCGCAATTGTGTGAATGGTGGGGCCATTTTTCTAAATTTCAACCTGAGGGCTAAAGGGTCAAAAAATGGTCTATGGCCAGCTTAGGGCTAGCCAAAATTCTCTTGTTCAGCCCCAAAAGTGAAATGACTCCTCTATCAACACTAAATTGTGTGGATGGAGGAATCTCTTCTGAATCTCCTCAGAGGTTTAAATCCTCCCTTTGTTCAGTCCAAAACTTTTTGGGGGATACTAAAACTTTAGCAATCGCAACACATTACATACATTTGGTCCTCCCTGCAATGCATTTCCACAATGGCAACAGTACATCGTGTACATTACTTTCCAGATATCTATACTCTGTTGCATCTTGGGTAAAGTTTGCTAAAATTTTGTGTATATAGTTCAGTGAATAGCTGACTTGGAGGGGCGGGGTTTCAACAAAACCAATATACTGTTAATGTGATTTTTCTGATTAAAGAATCTAGGGCAGGCCTGAACTAATCCCATTATGTTCCAGTGTACTGTGCTACAAAAATACATACACGCGTCAGCCAACATTTCCAAAACGTAATATCTGTTAGACCATTCCATTTAGAGGGCTGCAAATGGCAGCAAAATGTTGGTAAGAGCATGGCAAGTACTCTGCAAACAAATGTGGATAAAAAAAATAACTGAAAATAATTCCTCCTACAGATATGAAGCGCTATTCCTCCCAATGATACGGGCGATGAGGCACTTTTCCTCCCAATGATACGGGCGATGAGGCACTTTTCCTCCCAATGATACGGGCGATGAGGCACTTTTCCTCCCAATGATACGGGCGATGAGGCACTTTTCCTCCCAATGATACGGGCGATGAGGCACTTTTCCTCCCAATGATACGGGCGATGAGGCACTTTTTCTCCCAATGATACGGGCGATGAGGCACTTTTCCTCCAACTAACACCAATGATGGTGTACTATTCCTCCCACTGACACCAACGATGGTGTACTATTCTTCCCACTGACACCAATGATGGGACACTATTCCTCCCATTGACACCAATGATGGTGTATTTTTCCTTCCTATGACACCAACAATGGGGCACTATTCCTATAACGAATACCTTTTATGGGGCACTATTCCACCTACTGACTGACTACTGGCACTATAACTCTATTTTTTATTCCTACTGACCACAGTCCGGCCCCCTAAAATCTGAAGGACAGTAAACTGGCCCTTTGTTTAAAAAGTTTGGAGACCCCTGCCCTAAAGTATCTTGCAGAGTATCTCACAGTAACATATGCAGTGCTGGTGTAATTAGATTTTAGAAGCAGGACAGACTCCTATATATTTCTCACAATCAGGAACCTTTCCCTAAACGATCTGAGAATCTCACAGTAACATATGCAGTGCTGGTGTTTCTGAAGCAGAACAGTCTGACTCCTATCTAAATCTCTCCCCGAGAGCAGCAACGGCAGCCTTTCCCTACCTTATCTGAAGCAGAATGACGAGCTGTGCTATGTGCCTCTAGCTTATATAGATGCTGGGTCACATGCTGCACTGGCCAATTACAGCCATGACATTAGTAGGCATGGCTGTGATGGCTTTTAGGTCACACAAGTAAAACAAATGGTGATTGGTTGCCCTGCAGCGCACCATTACATTGCCGAACACCGAACTTACAGCAAATTGTTTCGGGTTCGGGTCCAGGGTACAAAAAAATCCAAAAGTCCGGTACGAACCCAAACTTTACAGTTTGGGTTTCGCTCAACCCTACTAGCAACATTAACGTTTACACTAAAACATTTCTATTAGCATAAAAGAGTACATTAAAAGTAACACAAAAACATGCCTGGTATAAAAAGGAAGGTGCCTATACAAGCCGTACCCACTTTTCTCAAATGGTCGCAGATATGCTGGAGCTACACATTCCCACTGATGGGTGATCCTGCTGCCGGTTTTTGGCATGTTACCTTGCCAAGGAGGTTGAGCTGTGTGAGCAGAAGCATGGAAATTACCCCCCCCCCCCCCCACCATCTGTGCACAGACATGATGTGGAGTCCTAGCAGAGCTCTGGGTCCACAGACCTTTATCTATGTCTAGCATAAGTTCTCAGTGCTTTCCTGTGCTGCATACAGCTTGCCGTGCAAGTGAATGGCTATATGCAACCATGCTCTTGTAAATGTCAATTGCTTGTTTGCATTGGTGCTGCACATACGTATCTGACATTTTCCAAAAGCCAAGGTTTTTGTTCAGAAAATATATTAGACAAACATTTGTGGTTAAACGCTGATGAAAAAAAGCATTTTATACTTGTATATTGTATAATAGGTGGTTTGTGGCCCATGTGGCTCCCCAGTGGGAAAGCGGCAGGAAAATATTTCATGCATATAAAAATGCATGAATACTTAGATTCTAGTTTAGAAAATGCGAGCCAACATACTTTAACTTGGCCCTGAGCTCACTTATATATTGGCAGCCCTTGTGTAGGCAACTCAGGAAAAAAACCTGCGTGTGATGTGATCTGTAGAGATACCCCAATGCCTTGAACACACAATCGGTTTTCCCAGCGGTAAAAAGTCCACCGGGAAAACAGAGAACCTGCTCGGTAGCTTTTTCCCCCTACACACAGCCGGTTTTCCTGGCAGGAAAACTGCCATGAGAGTTTTGGTCAGGAAAGCCACCCGTGTGTATGCTCCACCGTTCTAAACATGGTCTAATTTTTCTCGCTGGTATTCCCGGCGGTTTTCCCGTCGGGAAAACTGCCATGGAGCATACGCACGGACAGTTTTCTTGGCCAAAAGCTGTCATGCCAGTTTTCCCAATAGGAAAACTGGTCGTGTGTACGAAGCATAAAAGAGTGCATATGAAAAGGATCAGGTCGAGTTAATTTCTTATCATGTACAATTAATTTAGCCGATGTTCACACTAGCCTGAGTTATAGACTGCAGCCCTTTACCATGCTGGCTAGTGTGGTGTTAACTCCAGTAGGGAGCAGTGCAATGCATGTTTCAGCACATTGCAATGTTTTTTTTTCCCTTCTAACTTTATTTGAAGAGTCAAGTGACTACACTTCTGTTACTGCCATTCACTGTAAATACCTGCTGCATTTTCCTCACTGCACCACACATTACATGCATTGCAGTGTGAACAGAGCCCGTACAAGAGCATTTTGTTGCCGAAGCGATAATCTACATTTTAGGGTTGGGGAAATGAAAGATTAATTCCTCGATTCATTTTTTTGATCGATCAAAATTCTTTTGATCGATCAAAATTCTTTTGATCGATCAAAATTCTTGACGTCAGCGGACAGCCTGGACAGCGAGACTTACCCTGCTGGATGCAAGCAAACTGCACCTATTGGATTGAGGTACCTTTGCATCTGTGGAGCAGGAGGAAGCATCAGGCTCCTGCAGGGAAAGGGGGCAAAAATAACCATGGTTTCATGTCCTAAGCAGTTTTGTGCAGACAATTCTTTGTGTATCGGTAACATCTGTTCTGTTCGAAAGACTGTTCAGTTCTTCAGGGAATATTGTCAATAAAATGTGATCCTGTCTGCTTCCAGAAAATGTAAACACTCTGGTATGTCTGCGTGACTGGCTAAAGAGATGCCTACTATAAAGTGACCGACTGTCTATAAAACGTATCTAGTATATTATTAAAGTTAAACTAACTTTCTATGTTTTTCCTAAAGTTTAATAAGAAAAAATTACTTACGTCAGTGCTACAGTTTGAATTTAAAACGTATTAGTGTAAAGTCATGGATTGTGGAAACTAACTAGTATCGGGTGATTGTATATAGTGTATACTACATTTACCACTGACTAATGCAGAGTTGCAATGCAAGGAGATCAGCTAAAAAGTCAGATCTGTATGTGCAATATAATTAATCGAAATTAGTCGATTAATCGATTTAAAAAAAAAAAAAAAACTTTTAATCGAACACTTTAAATCAGTAACAGCCCTACTACATTTATGTGATGTATATATTTAAAAAGGAATCACAGTTTATCAGCCAATTACAGACCTGTTAGTTTAAAAAAAGATACAGGAGAGCAATTTGCCCTTGTACATATTAGTAAGGCCTCATCTGGAATATGCAGTTCAGTTTTGGACACCAATTCACAAAAAGGATGTCAGAGAACTGAAGAAAGTTCAAAGAAGGGCAACCAAACTGATAAGAGATATGCAGGAGCTTTGCTATGGGGAAAGATTAGCTGAACGGATTGTAGTCTCTTGAGAAGATGTGATTAAGGGGAGATATGTATAAATATGGTATATACAGTAAACTTGTTGCAGAGTTATTCACTTTAAAGCCATTATAAAAAAGACAAGGGGAGACACTGTGATGGTAGAAAGACAAGTAACCTCCACATTCAAAAAGGCTTCTATACAGCAAGAAGTGTGGGATAGACTCCCTAAGGATCTAGTTCTAGCAAGCTCAGTTGGTTTAAAAAAATAAAATAAAAAAATGCAGAATACATTTTTTAAAGTGGTTGTAAACCCAGTGATGAAATCTGAACAAAGCACATATCTGTAGGTGTTTACTTTTCTTCCTCCAAAGATCTTAATGTAATTTCTCTCTGGTGCTTTGTTGCTCTGTTATCAGCATAAGAGGTTTTCCTAACACGTGAGATAGAATTTGTGTAGAGGGAGATAAAGCACACAGCTGGTGTGCATGTTTCTTCGTTCCTCCGTGTGTTCCTTTTCTCCAATAAGCTCTCACACAGTATATATAGCATGGACTGACATATTAAGTGGTCGGAGGGCTGCACACCCCGGTTTACGTACTTGCAGGGCTGTCTTTTCCATTGGGCACACTGGGAAGTTGCCCAGGGGCCCCACTTGCCTGGGGGGGCCCCCCCATTGGCTGCCCAGCGACCCCAGTAAAAAATAGTGGAGAACTGCGTGTCAGAACTGTAAAACTGTATCGTGTCTACAGTCTCTGAGGAAGAGTCTGGAGAGGGGTCAAAAGTGGCAGCCCCGCCGGGATGGGGGTCACGGGAGAAGTCAGACATGAGGAGACTGTAGAATAAAACCAGAGCAGCCAAGCTAGAGCCATCTGACCAAGTCTTGCATGGTGCACTTGAGAGGAGGTCAGTGATAGCGCCGCCAGGCCAGTCTAAGGGGCGGGTGGTTGCTGATGTAAGGGGGGAGTAAATACAAATATATTAGTGACCCCCCTTACCTTAGTGTATTTACTCTACAGAAGGTGGTCTATGGTCACCAGAGTACCCCACACATCAGAGTTCCTGGTGTTCCCCTTTAGAGTCTGCAGGATTCCCCCTTACAGTGCTAGGGGGAACTCAGTCTGAGGACCCTGATGTAAGTGGGAACTCTGATGTAAAGAGAAAGCAGTGGACTCTGATATAAGGTGGTCTCTGGTGACCAGAGCTCCCCTCCACATCAGAGTTCCCCCTTACATCATGATCTGCAGTGTTTCCCTTTACATAAGAGTTTCCTTTCACTGTAGGGGGGAATCCTGCAGACTCTGATGTAAGAGGAAACTGAGCAGGATGGGTTACAGTAACCTAACCTTCATGTCAATGAAGACATTTGTAAAACTAAATTTTAGGTACTTTTTTGCAGTGCCCGTAAAAAAATATGTGGTTCTGCCAGTAAATTTCATGATTTTTTTGTCAGTAAAATTCTCGTGCGCGATTGTGTAGACAGGGCCTCAGTGCACTCTATTGCCCGGGGGCCTATAATGCTCTTAAGATGCCACTGGGTACTAGGACAATGGGAGAACATTTCCCCATGGGTTTTTTAGCAGACAACAAATCGATTTGGATAAAAAAACAATTTTTTTTTTTTTAACCAAATCAATTTATTGTCTGCTAAAAACCCATGGGGAAATGTTCTCTCATTGTCCACACACGGTATACAAGAGCTGCAACTGCAGCTCTCCACCCCCTCTCTACTCGTGACAAATGCTTAAAGTGGAGGTCCACACAAAAAGTAAAACTCCGCTTTTCGGAACCTCCCCCAGTCCGGTGTGACATGTGTCACCTTTCATGGGGGTGCAGATACATGTATAATCCCGATTCCCTTAGCGAAGATGGCGGCGGCAGCATCCGAGGATCGAGGCATGGGTCTGCCTCAGGTGCCGTCATCGCGGGCGCGCTGCACAGGTAAGTGTCCATATTTTAAAAGTGCAATATTTGTAGCAGCCGACCTAAATAAAAATTTCGGCGGACCTCCGCTTTAAAATGATTGTATGACAAATCTGCAATTTTGAGGGGCCATAGAAAAGACTGCAGCTAAAACAATACTCATGTAAGAGGATTTGTTTAATCTCTGAGGCTATTCTCTTCACTGGGTATATGTAAGGGTTTACAACCACTTTAATGAATATAACAGGCTAAAAACATGTATAACTAACTATATCAGTGATTGTTTATCCAGGAAATATACAATTTCCTTACCAGAAGGGATTTTATTTTTATTTTTAGAAAACGGACCATGTGGGTATAGAGTTCTGTATATGGAGGGTGTCAATTTATTTATTTTTTTCCCCCTTTTGTTGGTTGAACTAGATGGCTTTGTGTCTTTTCTAAACCAGAGTAACTATGCAAGTACCATCTATTGATTTCTATAGGTGGCTGCAAGTAGCACTCGCGACTCCCGGGCAGGTGAAATACACCCAAATTTTACATTGTATGGCCCAGACACACATGTGGGGGGGAACCGGGAAAAAAAAAAAAAAACACTGACACATGCATTTTGTCCATAGTTCCACTTTTATTCCCAGTCTTCCCAATAATTTTTGTCCACAGCACTGGCTGCTAGTACTCCATCGACTATGCTGACAGCTCCCCTGCTACCTGTCTTTGATTGAGACATGTTTTATGCCAAGGTCAATGACATTAGAAAAGTTGCTAGTGGGGCATCAAAGTTGTGCCCATTTAGTGCAGTTTCAGGGTTTGCTTGATAGCAATAAGTGGCTTAATGGCTGGCTCATATTTCTTGAAAATTTGCAATTAACATACATAAAAGATGTAAATATAAACTGTCAGCTAGGTCAAGTGTTCTCTCTAGTACGTGTAGTTTTGGATGGAGTAGGAAAGGGCTAGATTTTTTTTTTAGAAATACAAGATTTTACTGTATATAGAATGTTAACAGTTCCAAGGCTAAAAGTAAAAAATGCTGCCTTAATAAAGTATGTATTTAAATCTGAACTGGCAACTTTTATTGCCATCATAAACTACACCAGTATATATTATACACAGCAGTCATACTTAAGATTACATTTCTATGAGGTGGTATAAAAGCTCATCTTGGCTTCTCCTATACATCTCAGGAAGCAGCCATATTATAGGTATAAATGGAAGCCCTTCATGGAACATTAGCTGCCACAAAAATAGATATGCAGACACCTTTTCCTTTAAGTAGCAGCACACCAGCAAGGCAATCTTTGGGTCATAAAAAAAAATAAAAATATTCGGAACAGAAAAACCCTCATTGGAAATCACCGGCTTAAATTACTGTCACCCTTAGTAGAACCAGTGGCAATCTGTAATCAGAGTCTCCACATCTTTACTCTCAAATTGTTATAATAGGGCAAATGAACAGGAATGAAATGCCTTCTATTGCTTGTAATTTCTCTGTCATATCAACAGTGTTAAAGTTACAGGGCCCTGTTATTTCTGGCCTGAAGTCTGCTGACTACAGACACTGAAATCATGGTTAAAATTACAAAAGGTCCTTCAAGAATTGCAGAAAAACAAATGGTTTATTAAAATAAAATGTATGGTCCAAACATACACTTTCATTTTATAACATGTGCATTGTAATAGTAGGTATATTTGACAAGTTTCTTTTCCTTTACAAAAAAAAAAAAAAAGAAGCTTTGTCTTAGAAGAAAACAGGTAGGATGAGTTGTCATCTTTGCAATGTACAGTTGTGGCCAAAAGTTTTGAGAATGACACAAAATTAACATTTTCACAAAGTCCGCTGCTTCAGTGTTTATGGTGGCAATTTACATATACTCCAGATTATAAAGAGTGATCAGATGAATTGCAATTAATTGCAAAGTCCCTCTTTGCCATTAAAATGAACTTAATCCCATAAAAAAAAATTCCACTGCATTTGTGAAGAAGGATTCAGGGCGCCCAAGAAAGTCCAGCAAGTGCCAGGACCATCTCCACGGCGATTCAGCTGCGGGGTCAGGGCATCACCAATGCAGCGCTTGCTCAGGAATGGCAGCAGGCATGTGTGAGTGCATCTGCTCGCACAGTGAGGCAAAGACGTTTGGAGGATGGCCTGGTTTCAAGAAGGGCAGCAAAGAAGCCACTTCTCTCCAGGAAAATCAGGGACAGACTGATATTCTGAAAAAGGTTCAGGGATTGGACTGCTGACTGGGGTAAAGTAATTTTCTCTGATGAATCCCCTTTCCAATTGTTTGGGGCATCTGGAAAAACCCTTGTCCGTAGAAAAGATAAGCACTACCACCAGTCATATGTCATGCCAACAGTAAAGCATGCCGAGACCATTCATGTGTGAGGTTGCTTCTCAGCCAAGGGAGTGAGCTCACTCACAGATTTTCCCAAGAACACAGCCATGAATAAAGAATGGGACAAAAACATCCTCCGAGAGCAACTTCTCCCAACCATCCAAGAACAGTCTGGTGAGGAACAATGCCTTTTCCAGCATGATGGAGCACCTTACCATAAGGCCAAAGTGATAACTAAGTGACTTGCGGACCGGGCTGAGGCGCAAATTAGTCTAGCGCCCCCATAAAGTGACCACACTGCTTACGGTATGTGGGCGGCCAGCATTCCGCAACTGGGGGGGGGGGGGGGGGGGGGTGCTGCTTCTAATTTTGACTGTCCCATCATCCTGGACCACAAACTGTGCTTTATGTTTTCTGCTGCACTATTGACATGGTTATATTTTCTTAGTCCTCACTTTTTTTTCCCCATTTTGGATAGAGTAAGGGAGGGTTTTAGCCACGGTCAGTTTATTTTTTTCACCATCCCTGTCCCAGTGCAGAGATATCCCTTCACTTCCTGCCCCATAGAAGTCAGCCAGACAGGAAGCCAAACAGGAAGTGAGAGGAAATCTGTGCAAATTAAGGGAATCCCCACCCGGCCCTCAGAACTAGTGTCCCCACTCGAAAAATTTCAGGGCGAGTCTTAAACAGAAATAGGTGTGGCATTGACAGGAAGGGGTGGGTCATTTAAATTATGGGGTGCATGAGTTTAGTCAGGCCTAGGGCAGCACAAAACAAATACACTACTGCTTATATCTGTAACATACTTTACATACAAATGTCTCATGAGCGGTACACACACACACACGCGCGCAACATGGGTTCCCAAGACCAGATCATTTAAGGGTTTTTCTGTGTTGAGAATTGGGAACAGCTGGATTAGAGTGTTTCTCTATCCTGGCAAGACTCACTAGCTGCAGCAGCAGGAAAACTCAGTGTACCTGCATACCTAAAAGGAGTATTAGTGCTCTGCCAAGACAGCATTAATACTTATGAAGCATTGCTGAATAGGTTAATCTCAAAAAGGCATGTTCTTGCAAATAAAGATTAATGGTTTTGTGGACGTTTTATCATCATTTCATACAAGTGAAAATTTAAAAAAAACATGTGAAGCCCCAATTTATTGCAGTAACCAAAAATATGCAGATACAACCAGTATGGGATTTACCCAGATACCAATATCTGTACCGTATGGCGATACGTAAAATATAATATGCATCTTTTAGGAAATGCGAACTGAATTGCCTCTGGGCTACAAATAAAAAGTAAAAAACAGTTTACATTCGTAGTGTATATCACTATGCACAAGCAATTATGTAATTTTAGACAATTGGACATGCATACAATGTCACAGCAAGCTTTGCAAACACCATCAGGCTCAATGCTTCTGGAACTCCATCTCTGACCTTGATTCAAGAATGCTCATTTCCTTCCTGCTCATTGCACTAATGGAAGCATAATCAGAATGAGTACAGTATATTAGCTACATGAACCTTTAATGCACACACATTTGGTCATTTTATGTGAGAAATGTGTTTATACCAATAAGCCGTTTATGAGGGGTTTACTACTCTCAGCTTGCCCACAATCCCAGGAGAGGGGGCTCCCTGTCTTTTGCATAAATGATCAGATGTCTCTCAGTAATGGGATTTTGTGGTGTTCAATCCTGCACTGAGCCCAGAGAAAAATAAATAGAAAAAACATTGTTTAGCAGATATGAATGACTGAAATCTGATAAACAAGACAGAAACCAAAATGATACAAACTCTTCCCTCATACCGTTTCAATGACACAGGAGTATGCATTTTGGCTGTAGGAAATGTTACTACTTCACTTAGGTAGCATATCCATCAATCAGACATTTTTTTCAGTATAATATGGGCTGCAACAAACCCAGAATCATACTTTGCATATAGCTGTAGTTCCTTCTAGTTGACCCACATCAGATTTTCATATAAATGAAAAGACCGTCCCATAAAAGTCAGAAGAGCCAGTGTACATGAATTGCTCATTGCCTTCTATAGTTTGAAGACACTAGGTGGATACCTTGATATCTCATGTTTCAGGAGAATGGCACTGCACATACCCTGTAGCAGTGATGGTGAATCTTGGCACCCCAGATGTTTTGGAACTACATTTTTCATTAAGCTCATGCAGTCTGCAGTGTAGGTGAGCATCATGGGAAATGTAGTTCCAAAATATCTGGGGTGCCAAGGGGTTCACCATCACTGCCCTATAGGCTTCCATCACACATGTCTACAAATGTTTGAGGATTCTATGAGAGCATAATTTACATTTTCCTTGGATGCATGCAATTGTTTAGTGTGTCAATTTTTTTAAAAAATATTCTCCTTTTAAAAAGGGGCATATTGATGTATCCCCCCCCCCCCCCCCAATATGATTATTTGGTTGTTTATGCCGCTGTTCGCTCTAGCCTTGTTCTCTGAAGCCATTTGATTAGAAAACATGCGTATTTGTTTTGCATTGCTACTGACGTTGGTGAACAGGAATAGGTACATTCCCAGTATGTTTAGGAACAGACATATGGTCGAAGCTCTTAAAACCATCAAATCCTATTTACACTAAGTCTCTAATCTAGTTAATAAAATGATGCAAGAGACACGTGACAGTGCATAACTTCACTGAGAGACTTGTACAGTCTACATTCTTGGTGTGGATTTTTTCTCCTCTTTGCTGTATGCTTTGTTTTTTACCCTCTTGGCACCTAAAAGCATTTAATACAAACACCTACAGGGTATTTAATACATTGGACATTTTATCTACAGCCGTACTATTATTCATAGTTAAATCTCTCAAAAACTGAAAAGAATACTAAATCAAATGACCCCATTTACCAGGGTTAAGTGATGCATGCTGCGTGACGCTTATTTACTGTAGCCGTTTGCAAATACACATTGAAACTTAATTTGTTGCAATTACTTTACTGCACTTTGCACATACAGTATCCGTTCCTTTCACCGCTACATGAAATACTGTAAATGCTTTTTAGATTGGTTAGACAAGTTGGAGAAATGAGTGTACCATGGAGCTAAGGAAAATAAAAACTAAGCAATAGCAATAAAAGAGGAACCGTCAAAATGTTTTTCCTGGTTCTGTCTTGCATGGGACAAAGTACATGTAGCACTTTGAGCAAGGATCCTCCTGCTCAGCTAACACTTACTATCTTCTGTCTTAGAAGGCAGAAATTAACAGTATGCGATTCACCCACACCATCCACAAATGTATTTACCCAAAGACTGCAACGCTATTAATCCTACAGTATAAAATCAGTAATGATGCATATTAATATATCATAAATACATACATAAATGGATACATAAAGTGCTTTTCTTGTGATCAATTCACTTCATAAAATGCAATGGTGCCAAAAAAAAACAAAAAAAAACCACACACACACTCCAATAAAATGATCAACTTTTTTGTCTCTCCTTAAACCACCTTAGTGTGTCAAATTGTGCAATCGCCTATACGGTCTCATATAGAAAAAGCTTGATTCATGCTCATGTTCCTCGGGGTAAAAGCACACTTGACCTCCTCTAGAGTATAGATCGTATGTTCCCAGGTAATAGGCTCAAAATAAAAACAGACATCCCAAATAAAAGCATTTGCATCGTCTCATGTACCATAACTTGAGTCCTATTGTGCTTCACACACATTTGTAGCACGTTGTCTCATGCTGCTAGATGCTTCCTGCCAGTCCGGTGTTCCATCATTATGGGTCCCCAGTCCCCTATCACAGTGTTTTTCAACTCCAGTCCTCAAGGCACACCAACAGGTCAAGTTTTCAGGATTTCCCTCAGATGAAATGGCTGTGGTGATTACTAAGGCAGTGAAACTGTTCAAATCACCTGTGCAAAATAATGGAAAGCCTGAAAACATGACCTGTTGGTGTGCCTTGAGGACTGGAGTTGAAAAACACTGCCCTATCAGATAGTCCCCAGGCTTGGTACCACACGGTACAGGAGATTCAGTTTCCTGTGTTCCCAGCCTGACTGAAAGTGGACACTTAGTGTGCATTTCCTGTCAGTCCAGCCAGGAGCAGGAAACTGAATCTCCCGTACCATGCGCAGTACCCGGCTGGACTGACAGGACTCCAGGAGGAAGGAAGAGGAGCTCGGCCACGCTACAGCCTGGGAAGGGGAAGTTGGGGGCCCCAGGCAATTGTTTGCTTTGCCTGTTCTGTAGCGACGGGCCTGCTGTTATGTACGTGAGCATTGTTTATATATTTCAGACTGTATTTAGAATTTTATTCATCCCATGGATAAGGATTTGTGCATTTTAATATTGCCTTTGAAAAGCTCCCTTCTGGCCATGTGGTACAAAAAAAAAAAAAATACAACTTTTTTGGCATTGTTGCATAAGATTCCTATGGCAGTGCCCAGCTTTAGGCAAACAGTAGTTTGCCTATAATGCCCAAAGTTATACCATAAAATTCACTCAAGTTTAATAGGACACGCCAAACCTTTAACAAATTGAAGTAGAGCACATTTTTCCCATCACTACCAAAAAGGCAAACTTGCCTTTTCTCCATTGCAGTTATAAATTACAGTCTGGTTATCTCCATCCATTAGCCCGTTAATGGACAATGATTTAGAGCGGGTATCGGCAACCCACGGCTTTTCTACCTTGGCTGCGGCTCCGGGCCGCGGAGGATTTTAAAAAGGCGCGCTGCGCTGTGAAAAATGTCCCGCCCTCCTCCTCCTAAGACTAGCTCGTGTGATAGAGCCAGTGCGCTGTCTGTCACACAAGCTTGTCTAGAGGAGGAGGGCGGGACAGGTATCAGCGCGCCAGAACCCAGTGGGGGAAGCATCGTTCATGACGGATGACCACCGAGAGACAGCACAGCACAGACGAGTGAGGGGGACCTGATTTTTTCTGCTGATAATGATGGTGGTGGGGGAGGGGGGGCGGGCTGGGGGGCGGGCTGGCTTGCGATGGTGAGGTGGATCTCCTGATGGTTTTTTGCTGATAATGATGGTGGTGGGGGGGGGGGGGGGCTGGCTGGCTTGCAATGGTGAGGAGGACCTGATTTTTTTGTTGATGATGATGGTTGGGGGGGGGGGGGGGGTGGATGACTTGCGATGGTGAGGTGGATCTGATTTTTTTTGATGATAATGATGATGATGATGGTGTGGGGGGCTGGATGACTTGCGATGGTGAGGTGGACCTGATTTTTTTGCCGATGATGATGGTTGGGGGGGGGGGGGTGGGGTGGATGACTTGCGATGGTGAGGTGGATCTGATTTTTTTGATGATAATGATGATGGTGGGCTGGGCTGGATGACTTGCAATGGTGAGGTGGACCTGATTTTTTTGCGGATAATGATGGTGGTGGTGGTGGGGGGGGGGGGTGGCTGTCTTGCGATGGTGAGGTGGACCTGATTTTTTTGCTGATGATGGTGGGGGGGGGGGGGGGTGGATGACTTGCGATGGTGAGGTGGACCTGATTTTTTTGCTGATAATGATGGTGGTGGTGGTAGGGGGGGTGGGTGGCTGGCTTGCGATGGTGAGGTGGACCTGATTTTTTTGCTGATGATGATGGTCGGGGGGGGGGGGGTGGATGACTTGCGATGGTGAGGTGGATCTGATTTTTTTGAGGATAATGATGATGATGATGGTGGGGGGGGCTGGATGACTTGCGATGGTGAGGTGGACCTGATTTTTTTGCTGGTGATAGTGGTGGGGGGGGGGGGGATGGGGGGGGCTTGCGATGGATGGTGAGGTAGACCTGATTTTTTTGATAATGATGATGATGGTAGGGGGGGGGCTGGATGACTTGCGATGGTGAGGTGGACCTGATGTTTTTTTGATGATGATGATGGTGGGGGGAGGCTGGATGACTTGCGATGGTGAGGTGGACCTGATTTTTTTGCTAATGATGGTGGTGGGGGGGGGTTGGCTTGCTTGCGATGGTGAGGGGGCCTGCTATTTTTTTAATGATGATGATGGTGGGGGTGCTGGCTTGCGATGGTGAGGGGACCTGCTCTTTTTTTAATGATGGTGGGGGTGGGGGGGGGCTGGCTTGTGACAGCAAATTCAAGACATTAATTCAGCTGTGGCGTACTCCATCGCCTGTGATGAGTCCAAAGACAAAGGTGATATTGAACAAATAGCGCTGTTCTGCCGATATGTGAACTCTTTTGGGCCACAGGAAGAACTTATTGAGCTGATACCACTAAAAGGCCAAACAAGGGGTGAAGATATCTGTAAGGCTGTCCTGGACGTTTTAAGTGCTAAAAAAATAAACACCAACCACCTGGTCTCAGTGGCTACTGATGGGGCACCGAGCATGAGAGGAGCACAGAAGGGCTTTGTGGCTCTACTGCAGAAGGCGCTGGGTAGAACGCTACTGTCATTTCATTGCATCCTGCACCAAGAGGCATTGTGTGCTCAAACATTTCCCCCAGAATGCACAAAAGTGATGGATCTGGTCATTCAGATTGTTAATAAGATAATGGCAAAGGCTTTAAACCACCGCCAGTTCCGTTTGCTATTGGATGAGGTGGAAAGCATGTATTCTGACCTCCTGCTCCACAACAAGGTCCGGTGGCTGTCCAGAGGCGAGGTGCTAAAACGCTTTGTCACATGTTTGGAAGAAGTAAAAACCTTCCTGGGCAGCAAAGAGATCACCTTTGCTGAGCTGGAACAGCCAGAGTGGCTGGAAAAATTACATTTTATGGTAGACATGACAGCACATCTAAACACGCTAAATACAACCCTTCAGGGGAAAGGAGGCACAGCCCTGCACATGCTGGAGGAGGTTTTGGCATTTGAGCGCAAGTTGACAGTGTTTGTCAAAGATTTACAGAGAGGTACACTGTCTCACTTTCCCTCTTTGAGAGAGTTTAAACAAAGTCATGATACGATAAATTTGGAATATTTCAAGTCTGCAATCACCGCAATGCAAAGTTCGTTTGGGAAACTATTCTGTAAATTCAGAGAGGAAAAAAAACACATTATCCTTCCCTGTCACTCCCCTGGCGATCGATCCATCCCTATTGAATGTGACTGCATTTGCAGGTGTAAGTCAACCTGATCTTGAGATGGAACTGGCCGATATATCGGCCGACAAAGATATATGGGTGTCCAAGTTCAAATGCTTGACCGCTACTCTTGAGGATGTTGCCCGTCAGAAGGCCATTCTGGCTCAGAATCATAAATGGAGTGATATTGAAACCCTTCCCAAACAGGACAAACTTGTATTCGAAACATGGAATGCCATCCCCAACACTTACATAAACATGAAAAAGTATGCATTTGGAGTCCTGTCGATCTTTGGCTCCACATATGTATGTGAGCAGGTCTTCTCCAACATGAACTATATTAAAAACAAACATCGATCACGCCTCACAGATGACAGCTTGCAAGCCTGTGTGAAAATGAAGGTAACGTCCTACAGCCCTGATGTGCAGACACTGTGCACTGAGGTTCAGGAGCAAAAATCCCATTAACCAGGTAAATTAAATATTTTAATTAGCTATTAAATTAGAAAAAATATATTTTACATTGAGTGAAAAAGTCCTTTTTTTTTTCTTCAGATTGACAGCGTGCACGATCCTGTATATAGCATTAAGGTAGCAAACAATATATGCAGTGTTATATTTGTTTGAAATGTCGCAATGGTTTTGTGACTCCCAGTTTTTTTTTTCCTTCGGAAACGGGTCCAAGTGGCTCTTTGTGCATAAAAGGATGCAGACCCCTGATTTAGAGAATTTAGAACAAAAAAAGTGTCATATCTGTTCACTTTTTAGCCAGCATGCCATTTGTAGGCAGATAAGTTGAACTTGGTAGCTAGGAATTAGTGTTGCTCACGAATATTCTCATTGCAAATATTCGCTACGAATATTGCATATTCGAGTATTCGCGAATAACTCTAATATTGCGGCGAATATTCGTATTTTTTCAAATTTATTTTTAAAACAGATCACATCCTAGTGATCTCCATCAAAGTCTAAAAGCATTGCTGGTATGATTAGAGAGAGACCCTGGGCCGAGTAGCTGATGCGACTCTTTTATGTTGCCGAAAATTCGAGTTATTCTGATTGGCTCTGATGCAAAAGAAGGGCGGAGAAGATAATCGCGCAATATTCCTTTAGCCGAATATTCGAGTTATTCTGATTGGCTCTGATGCTGCATCTGCATTTTTTTTGGATAAAATATCACGAATATTCGATATTAGCGAATATTCGCGAATATTCTTCTCTATATTCGCGCAATATCGCGAAATCGAATATGGCGTATTCCGCTCAACACTACTATGTCCTGCAGTATTAAAGTAATTGTAAAGGCTTTTTTTTTTTTTAATAAAACAAGTGCTTCAGGGGGCACCCAAGCCAAGTCAAACCTCTGTGTATACATTCAAACAGAGCCCTGCCCCCTCTCCCCAGAGAGAGAGAGAGAGCTCAGGTAGGTAATTAGGGGGGGATTGCTACACACATAAGGTTTATCTTAATGTATAGAATGCTTGAAGAAAAAAAAAAAAAAAAAAAACACCTTCTGCCATTACAACGCCTTAAGGGCCAGTTCACACCAGACGCAGTTCCGTGTGCTTTTTTCCTGCACGCAGTGTTTTCCATGTATTCCAATGGCTCTAGTTCACACCATGCAGTCAGTTTCCGGTCAGTTTCTGCATCGGAAACTGACTGCATGGTGTGAACTAGAGCCATTGAAATACATGGGAAACACTGTGCATGCATTTCTTAGTGCAGAACAAATGCACACAAAACTGTACGGAACTGCGTCTGGTGTTAACTGGCCCCTAAACCAAATGAAATCAGAAGCACACAAAAGTGGCTTTTCTGGCTAATAAATAGTAGGAAAGTTAAAAATGGTTTGTAGGTTCTGATTATAATTATTAATATTATATAATCAACTGATTCATGCAAGCAGAGGAAAAAAACACACACACGGTTTATTCTAGCTTTAAAAATGTCAGATGGAAAAATGCACAGCTACTGGCAATCAAACTAAACTGACTATGCTTTTTGCCCACCCTCATGCCTTATATGCTCAGCAGCCATAAGACAAGTTCCAAAAACAGAAAGGATGAGACAGCATCCAAGACAATCAATACACAGAAATATATTTCTAATGTTCTGCATTCCAGCCTCTTTTCTCTCTGCCAAATTCAAAAGCATACTTTAAAATCAGCATTAGAAATGCATTATGGATTAGTGCATTAGCATAATAAATAATGTATAATGCACAATAATGACAAAGCGATAGACGTCTGACATTCAGGCTTAGCCAGTGACCCATGACTGGACAGTTTTTTTTTTTATATGTAATAAAATGCACAAAGAATTTAATTATATTTCCTGGGCTGTGCTACCCCAAACTTTGCTTACTAAAATTTTCCAAAATCTTTTTTTCCCACAAATAGAGCTTTCTTTTGGTGGTATTTTATCATCTCTGTGGTTTTTATTTTTTGCGCTATAAAAAAATAAATAAAAAAATAGAGCGACAATTTTAAAAAAAATTCAATATTTTTTACTTTTTGCTATAATAAATATCCCCCAAAAATATATTTTCCTCAGTTTAGGCCGATACATATTTTTCGTAAAAAAAAAATCAATAATAAGCGTTTGATTGGTTTGCGAAAAGCGTTTACAAAATAGGGGGTAGTTTTATGGCATTTTTATTAATATTTTTTTTTACTAGTAATGGCGGCGATCAGCATTTTTTTCAGTACTGCGACATTATGGCGGACACTTCGGACACTTTTGACATATTTTTGGGACCATTGGCATTTTTTAGCGATCAATGCTATAAAAATGCATTGGATTACTATAAAAATGCCATTGGCAGTGAAGGGGTTAACACTAGGGGGCAGGGAAGGGGTTAAGTGTGTTCCTGGGTGTGTTCTAACTGTATGGGGGGTGGCCTCACTAGGGGAAATCACAAGATCAATGTTTCCCCCGCTGACAGGACCGGGAGCTTTGTGTTTACACACATAGCTCCCGGTCCTCGCTCTGTAACGAGCGATCGCGTGTGCCCGGCGGCGATTGTGCCCGCCGGGCACACTCGGGGGCGAGCGCCGGCTAGCCCCCGAGATGATATCTTGAACCAATCTAATATATACCTTTCCTCATCAGCTTGTCGAGCAGTCGTGACTTCCATCAGTGTCTGGTTAAAGCTAGTAAGAGGCGTTTTCATTCTTCCACGATTGTCCTATGAGAATGCAGTACCCCTGACCCTCTGTCTGGACAATGTCGATTTGCCCTGTGCTGATATTCCATGCATTTTCCCAAGAAAAAAAAAAAATAGCAATACACACCAAACTGAGCATGTGCAGCTTGTTCCCTAGTCTCTGTACTATCCGGAGATAGAGGAAGATCCATCTCTAATCCAATCTAAATTACAGCTCACCTCCTCATAGAACATTAAAAAGTTGGTCTGGCAAGAATGGGCTTTCATAAATTCAAGTTGGTTACAATTAATGGTACTATTCTCATCCGCACATTCTTGGATATGTTCCCTAAGGCTGCATTCACACTATAACGCGGCATATTTTGCCGCGATTTGTAAACTTTTTTTTTTTCACAAAACATTTTACATTGATGTCTATGCCGAACACCGAAAGACACCTGAAAAAAAGGGTCAGGGACTTGTTTTCAGGCGGCAGGCGTACGGCGTTTCAGCGCGAGATGTGAACCATCTCATAGACATCAATGTAAATTCGCCCCTTCAGCGGCACAAGCGTCGCGCTTCAGGCGTATATACGCCTAGGTTTGAATGGAGCCTTATCGTTCCTTCTTATAGGTTACATACTATTGATGTTGGGCTGAGTGCAGTTTCCAGGTATAGATCCAAGCCTTTTTTGATCGGAACCACGTTTGATTTTCATCAGCTGGAAACAATCCAGTCAGTAAGTGGTCCTTAAAAAATTGGGGTAAATGGTCGGCTATGACACAGCCAAGTTGTCTGAGGTGCAAGTCATCTGGTCCTGGTGATTTGTTTACATTAAGTTTTTCCTAGTCTTTATCAAAAGAATAGATTATGTCTGGCACAAGATTACATTCAAAACGTTATCAACATTACTGTATTATACCGCTTTTTCCTTCATATAAACTCAGAGAAACGTATTTAATACAGTTGCCTTCTCGTCACTGGTGACCAGCTTCTCCTGATCATCATTCTTTATGTGGCCAGTATGGTCTGACTTAGCATTTTAATGTAGTGGGATAATCTGAACCAGGGTTTGGTCCGATCAACCAAGCCACGTTTGTTAGGTATACCACTTAAAGACTGCCTATTTAGTTATTGCAGATTACGGATATCCATTTTATATTCTCTGAGTAACTGGGTTTATTGTACTGTACAGTATTGTTGATATAGAGAGCTGGGTGAGGCTTGGCAAGGGGGTGCTTCAATGCGAATGTCTTAATGAGGTAATCCCCTTGCTGTGTGCTTGCACAGGTCTGTATAGACATTGTAGTTTAACATACAGCTATTTGTTGTTACTGTTGCTGACTCTGCAGGCCTCTGCGAGCAGTTAATTACCGTTTTCCCCGTTTCTTCGCTTTATCCTTGCCAGTAAAGTACCGCGTTGGTTAAGCTGAAATCTGTGTACAGTCTATATAAATTAATGGTTACTTTGAATTGAATGGATCTTACAATATGACAATTTGCTGTAGTGTAAAGGGATACTGTGCCCTCCAACGATTCATTGGGGTCCACAGTTTCCATTATACCCGTTGTGCCGAGGGAGGGTTATGAGCCAACTTGGGGTTAAGAGACAGAGCGTAGACCCAAAACAAAACCAGCAGCTCCTTTGGGGATAGTGCTACATTAATTACTAATGTATTTGACATTTTTTTTCTTTTTTTACTCGTAAAAAATAGTAATGCCACCTATAACTGTGAAAAGAGTAGATAGGTGTAGGAAGGGGTGAAGCCAGGCTCTTACACATTCTGCATACCAGAATGTGCCAGGATTAAAAGGGCTACTACCAGTGTGGAAAACAGGCAAAATAAGTGGAGATGCTTGTTATGGAATAGCACTGATGCTTCAGCTTTTTTACTTTGGGTATTCTTTAGTTTATCACATCTCTTGAAAGATATGTAAAACATAAGTGATTGTGTACAACAAAAGTTTTATCATCCAAAGAATTTGCATGCCCTTTATGCATGCATACTTTTTTTTATTAAAGTATAATTAAAAAAAAAAGAAACTGACAAGACAAATCTAGCAAATACCTAAAGGTGAGATGCTGTGAAATTTAGATTCCCCCTCTGCAAACTACTGGTGTGTGATGCATCTTTTCCACCCATTAAATTGGATGTCTGGAGTGGAACTTGAGTGATGTCTTCTAGTGCTTTAAAGCAGTTATTACAAATTGTATGCATAAATATGCACATTGGCTTAAGTCACCAGACGCTCTTTTTATGCAAAGAAATACTGTGAATTCAGCATGATTTCTCAATACAATTTATGGCGTGGGGATGGAAGTAATACCATGCAACTATTTATCTCTGCACAAAACTCATTACAGTGAATGTTAAATAGGATGAATGGCTCTATGATTTATATAGAAAACTAGGAGTTATATCATGCATGGGGTGGTTCTTATGCACTGGAAATATTCACCATTTGTTTAATTCAAAAATGCATGACCAAGCATTTATTTCCACCATGAACGACAAAGTGAAAAAATACCTTCACATGCCAAATTCTCTCCTAGCTCAAAATATATACAAGAAGCGTTCCAGTTCAAAATACAACTGTCATTTTCCAATAGCAACATAAAACTCCTCTTATAGTGACCCTAGTAGTTTTTTTTTTTTTTTTTTTACTTTTTTTAACAAAAGTATACACAATTTGCAGGACCCTCATTTTATTTAAAAGCGAAACTTAACACAAACTTGATAACAAAAAATAATGTTCTTTAGCAAGCAACATACATTCTACATTAATAGTTAATGATATAAAAATGTGTGTATGCTGTAAATTGGTTCCAGCATTGCTCAGTTTCTCCTTGCTGGAGGCTGAACCCCAGAGCCCCTGAACGGCAATAAATCATATAGTGGAACTAAACCCATCAGTTAACCAGATTGGTCAAGGTCCTCTCGCCCCTAGGAAATATTGACCAAACCAAATTCCCGCTCCCAATAAAATATTGGCCAAACCGGCTTCATGTCAGGTAAATCCACGCATGGCAATCCCTGCAGGGTCTATACTCATTGGCAAATTCCCCCTGACAACCAAAGTGCTATGGTGTTCGTAGCGTTAGACTTCGAAAATACCTTCAATTCGTTGCCCTGGCCCTATATCAGTGGTTCAATTAGTTTGGCTTCGGTCCAGTTTTCGCGAATGGATCACTATTCTATACCAGAGACCAGTAGTTTGAATCAAACTTGGTGGGAACCCGTCTCTTTCCTTCCCTAATGAAGGGAGCCAAGAAAGGGCTGCCCCCTTTCCTGGCACTGTTTGCCCTTATGGTTGAATCCATTCCCATGGCTATACGATTCTTTGATGCTGTCCGGGGCATTTAGATCGCGTCCATGGAGGATAAATTGACCCTATACACAGATAAAATTCTCTTCCTCCGGGTTCTGGGCCCTTCGCTCCGGGTAGTGTTCACTTATTTCTAGGGCTGTTACTGATCAAAATTTTTGTGTTCGATTAATCGTTTTTTTTTAAATCGATTAATCGACTAATTTAGATTAATAACGCACATACAGATCCAACTACTTTTAGCTGATCTCCTTGCAGGCTGATTCCTAGTGCAGCTACCAACCACTGGAAAATTGGATGGCAGGATACAAAAAGCACACAAAGGCAGCGCTCGATGGGAATAGCATTAAAACTTTTATAGTCTTCAAGTAGGTAACCAAATAAATATTGCACTGGAGATAAAATGAACGTAGCTACATAAACTGTACAAATAGTGTGAGTAATACCAAACGGTAACAAAAGCAGTCATAAAAACATGTAGCCAAGTATGATACTGGTATAAAAAAAGGGATTTTTAAATACAGCTTACCTGTAAAATCCTTTTCTTGGAGTACATCACGGGACACAGAGCGGCATATTCATTACTATATGGGTTATATGGAGTACCTTCAGGTGTGGACACTGGCAATCTCAAACAGGAAGTCCCCTCCCTATATAACCCCCTCCCCTAGAGGGAGTCCCTCAGTTTTGTAGCAAGCAGTATGCCTCCCAAAAATGTTCCCCAAAAGAGGGGTGGGAGCTCTGTGTCCCGTGATGTACTCCAAGAAAAGGATTTTACAGGTAAGCTGTATTTAAAAATCCCTTTTTCTTTCTCGTACATCACGGGACACAGAGCGGCATATTCATTACTATATGGGATGTCCGAAAGCAATGCTTTAATGAGG
The DNA here is from genome assembly GCA_029574335.1 of Rana kukunoris. Lineage (NCBI taxonomy): Eukaryota > Metazoa > Chordata > Amphibia > Anura > Ranidae > Rana > Rana kukunoris. Next base: position 288,076,984 of record CM056051.1, on the reverse strand, counting down.
GGAGGGAGACATCTTCTCAAAAGAGATTTAATTTAGAGGTATACTCAAATAATAATAATAAATCCAACTTAGTCAAGAAAAAAACTTTTTTTTTCTTTTTCTTTTACAACCAAGGGTGCCCCTGATCCCGAGGATCTTAAACCGCAGCCTGTAGTACTGCCTGCCCAAAGGCTGAATCCGCATTCCTTCTCACGTCTAGTTGATAAAACCTTGTAAACGTGTGGACTGATGACCACGTCGCCGCCTTGCATATCTGAGCCATAGAGATCTGATGGTGTGCTGCCCAGGAGGCGCCCATGGCCCTGGTAGAATGGGCTTTTACCGACAAAGGAGGAGGCAACCTCTTCAAACCGTAGGCCTGAATGATTAATTGTCTAATCCATCTCGAGATGGTGGATTTTGCAGCTGCCTGCCCCTTCTTGGGGCCATCTGGTAGAACGAACAACACATCTGTTTTCCGGATCTTTTCTGTAGCTTTAAGATAGGCCTTCATGGCCCGGACAATATCCAAGGTATGCAGCAACCCCTCCTTTCTAGATGTGGGTTTCGGAAAGAAGGATGGAAGTACCAAATCCTGGTTCAAGTGAAAATTGGATATAACCTTTGGTAGAAAGGAAGGATGGGGCCGGAGAACTGCCCTGTCCTTATGTAGAACGAGATATGGTTCCTTACACGATAAGGCTGCCAACTCTGACACTCTCCTGGCTGAAACTATGGCGACCAAGAATACCAACTTTCTTGTCAGTAAAACTAAAGGAATCTCAGCCACCGGCTCAAAGGGTTGTTTCTGTAGAGTGGACAGGACAAGATTTAAGTCCCATGGACAAATTGGTGACTTGACAGGAGGATTAATACGCAAGACCCCCTGTATGAAGGTCTTTACCAGCGAGTGGGTGGCCAGCGGCCTCTGAAACCACACTGACAGAGCTGAAATCTGTCCCTTGATTGTGCTTAATGCCAGGCCTTTATCCACTCCTAGCTGGAGAAAACTTAACACCCTATCAATGGTATATTTGCGGGAATTCCATCTTTTGGATTCACACCAGCCTACGTAGTTCCTCCACACCCTGTAATAAATCACCCTGGAGCCCGGCTTTCTAGCCCTAATCAGGGTAGGAATTACCTGCCTAGACAGACCTCTACCCCTGAGAATCAGGGATTCAGCCTCCAGGCCGTCAAATTTAGACGCTGTAATGTAGGGTGGAGGATCGGGCCTTGTGAGAGTAGGTCTGGTAGTAGAGGAAGAGTCCAAGTGTCTCCCACTGCCATCTTCAGGACTAGTGAGTACCATGTCCTTCGGGGCCAAGCTGGAGCTACTAGAATGACTGGCTTGTGCTCCACTCTGATCCTGCGCAACAGGCGAGGAAGTAACTGTAGCGGAGGGAATGCATATAGAAGTTTGAATTGATGCCAAGGGCAAACCAACGCATCGGTTCCGCAGGCCATAGGGTCCCTCGCTCGAGACACGAACCTGTCTAGTTTCTTGTTGAACCTGGATGCCATTATATCTATGTCTGGCATTCCCCACTTCTGGCAGATTGTCTGAAAGACCTGGGGATGCAGAGACCACTCCCCCGGCGACAGAATCTGGCGACTTAAGAAGTCTGCCTGCAGGTTGTCCACTCCGGGAATGAATATCGCCGAAATGCAGGGTACATAAACCTCTGCCCACTGAAAAATCAAGCTCACCTCCCTCTGAGCGGCCTGACTCCTGGTTCCCCCTTGGTGGTTTATGTATGCCACCGCTGTGGCATTGTCTGACTGGATTCTCACCGGGGACCCCTGTAATCTGGACGTCCATGCCAGGAGGGCTAGGCGAGCAGCTCTGATCTCCAAGACATTGATGGGTAGCTGCCTCTCTGCTTCCGCCCAAGTTCCCTGGCGAGAGAACCCCTCCAAGACCGCCCCCCAGCCTGCCAGGCTGGCGTCTGTGGTAACTACCTTCCAGACAACTGGGCTGAAGGACCTTCGCTTTAGAAGATTCTGAGGGTTTAACCACCAGGCCAGGCTTTGTCGGACCTTTGACGATAGCGTCAAAGGGGACTCCAAGGCATGTGCTCTCTTGCCCCAGGCTGCTAGAATGGCTGCCTGTAGGACGCGAGTGTGGATCTGACCGTACGGTACTGCCTCAAACGTGGCCACTAGCTTGCCTAGTAATCGCATACACAGGCGAATAGTTGTTTTTTTCTTGCTTAGAACCAACTGAACCAACCCCTTGATAGCCTCGACCTTTACAAGGGGCAGGAACACCCTTTGCTGTTCTGTGTCTAACCTCATGCCGAGGTATTCCAACTGCTTTGTAGGATGGAACGCTGACTTTTCCCGGTTTAGGACCCAGCCGAACCTTTCGAGGTACTGAACCGTGAGGTTTACCGCCTGTTGCAGACACGGCCGTGAGTGATCTATGATTAAAAGGTCGTCCAAGTATGCTAGGACTGTGACCCCTTGGATCCTTAGATTGGCCAGAACTGGGGCTAGGATCTTCGTGAATACCCGGGGGGCCGTGGCTAGCCCGAAGGGGAGCTCCCTGAATTGGAAGTGTCGCTGCCCCACTGCGAAGCGTAAAAATCTTTGATGCGACTGAAAGATTGGTACATGAAGGTAAGCATCCTTTACGTCTATGGAAGCCAGAAAATCGTCCCTCTGGAGCGTGGCGACTGCTGACCGGATGGATTCCATCCGGAAGGAACGAACCCTTAGGTAAACGTTTAAACGCTTTAGGTCCAAGATTGGCCTGACATCGCCGTTGGGCTTTGGTATGACAAAGAGATTGGAATAGAAACCTAGCCCCTGCTCTTGGGCTGGTACCTCTATTATCACGCCCTGGCAAAGTAGGTGATCCAAAGCTGCCAGCATCGAGGCCTTCTTTGCTGGATCCTTTGGTAGCCTTGACTCTTGAAAATGAGGCGGAGGAAACTTTAGAAACTCCAGTCTGTAGCCTGTGGTTACAGACGCCCGGACCCATTTGTCGGGGATCTTGGCTTCCCAAACTTCTGAGAAGAAACAAAGCCTTCCCCCCACCCGCAAGAGTGGGGGCACCCCTTCATAAGGCAGACTTAGGGGCTGGTTTTGTCGGCTTGCGATACCATGGTCTCTTACCCCCAGGGGCCTGTCCCTGCGATCTACTGTTAACGTTGGATCGCGCAGGCGGCCGTCGATACTGCCTGGAATTTGAGGGCCCTGAGACAGGAAAGAGCTGCCTTTTAAATGTAGGACCCCGGAATGTCTTTTTGACTGGTAAAAGGGTACTTTTGCCACTTGAAATAGTCTGAATGTATTTATCCAGATCCTCTCCGAAGAGTCGTCCTCCATGGAAGGGAAACCCTGCCAGAAGCTTTTTGCATGGGGGCTCCGCCGCCCAGTTCTTCAACCATAAGAGCCTTCTCATGTGCACCAAAAATAGTGATAAACGAGAGGCCTGCTGGATGGAATCCTTTATAGCATCTACCGCAAAACACAGAGCTCTGGGAATGTCAGAAAACTCTTCTGCTTGTTGGGTAGGCATGTCTTTTAGCATTTCTTTTGTCTGGTCCTTTAACGCCTGACAAACTCCAATTGCAGCCACAGCTGGCTGTACCACTGCTCCTGCCGTAGCAAAGGATGCTTTTAAAAGTGTCTCTAACCGTTTATCAACCGGATCTTTAAACATCTGTATGTTTTCCACCGGGCAAGTTAGTGATTTATTCACACACGAGATGGCTGCATCCACCACTGGGAGCTTCCACCTCTTCGAGAATTTTTCCTCCATAGGGTAAATGACCGCAAATCTCTTCGGCGGCAGAAAAAATCCTGTCCGGTCGTACCCAATCCTGAAAGATCAATTCCTCCAAGAGAGGATGGACCGGAAAAACCGCGTTCAACGGAGCTTTCAAAGAGCCCAGAGAGGATACCGCAGGAACCTGAGGCTCTGGCAATGGTAAATTAAATGCCGAGCGGACCATGTCCGTCAAAGACTGCACCCACAGTCTCTCTGTCTGGGAGTCTGAAAATGGTTCCTCAGAGGTAGATCCCTCAATCCCTGAACCCTCTTGGTTCAGGTCTAGTTGATCCTCCTGCGATTCCAATTCCTCCGGAGAGAGAATTCAGCATCTGAGGATACACCTTTTGGTGATGGGGATCTAGCCCGTTTCTTGCCAGGAATAGATCTAGCGATCAACGCTGCTAATCTTTCTTCTAGCCCCCCTAGGGATACAGCTAGCATCTCCTCTGTGATAAACACAGGGCTGGGCTGATCTGGGCCAGCCTCAGCACCAGACCCCCCCAATGGCTCATCCAAGGCGACCTTCATGGGAATAAGCTGTGGGGAAAGTATCGGCATATCATCAGAATCAGAGGGGGAACCCCTTTGTTTTTTGGTCTTTTTTGTACCCTTTGACCCCAAACTTTTGGAAGCCATAATACAAAATCGAGGGACTCCGCCCACAACAGCAGACTGTAGTGGCCAGGAGTACACTAGGGTTTAGGGGACAATAGATTACTAATGCCCAAAAACTGATGGGGCCCCGTATGTTTATTTTTTTTTTTTTTTTTTTTTTTTAAATATATGTCTTTTTTTTTTTTTTTTTTTTTAAACATACAGCGTCCCCAAACTTAGTTTGCCAGCCTCCAACCTGTTGCAAAAGGGGATTTTTTGGCTTAACAGAAAAGCATTGGAACCAAGTCCAGCATGTACTACCCCTCTTCCGCCACCGGGAGTCACTGTTCTGCCGCTCTGCGTCCTCTCCCTTTCAGATCAGCCTCAGACTGAGCTGACTATAGCCTGCTGATTTATAACAGCACATAAGGCGCGCCCCTGATGACGCTGCAGGCACGCCCCCCCCCTCGCCCTCCCCTCCGAACGGCGCGAAAAACGTCTATAAGACGTATGCCGGAGAAGGAAGCGTATGGAGGAGACCCAGGACTGCAGTACCAGGCGGCAGAATCAAACCCCCGGCCAGGTAGGACTCTCCAAAAGGCCCCATAGGGGTCCTTACTAGCCCTGGGAAGACAGCAGCGGGTAGCTAGCAAACACAATTGTTTCTTTAGACAGGGGGACCTAGTGCTGGGGGAATGAGATCATCCTGTCTTCTCAGACATAGTGAGCAAGGTTGCCAATGCAGAGCATACTTAGGCTACCCCCCTTTTAGGTTACCCCGGAGAGCCTGCTGTCGAACCAAGTCCCGCAGGCTCCCCTCTTACCTGCTCCATGCTGCAGGATGTTTGTCTAGCAAAACGATCCAATCTTCTCCCATCTCCGTGGGTAGCGTAATAGACCTTCAGGCCCTGGGGTCCTATGAAGGTACCCACTGTCCTGGACCTATATAGCACCCTGGCAAACAGGAACTTATGGTCTTTACGAACTCCAAGTCCTGGGCCCAGGGTCCAGCCCTCCAAAGAGGAGCATTATAGGCAAAACCCCACGGTTTGGGGCCCGGGTACTGTCCACTTTGGCACTGAGGCTCCTTGGACAGATCCGGTTAGCCCGCCCCTAATCCCAAGGATGTGGAGCAAAGCTATTCCGTGACCAACACCTAAGACACTGGCGAAAAAACTGAGGGACTCCCTCTAGGGGAGGGGGTTATATAGGGAGGGGACTTCCTGTTTGAGATTGCCAGTGTCCACACCTGAAGGTACTCCATATAACCCATATAGTAATGAATATGCCGCTCTGTGTCCCGTGATGTACGAGAAAGAAATGTGTACAACGATACCACTGCTGAATCCAGATGAGGAGGGGTTAACATCAGTCCGTCGGCATGTAGAAGTCTCGTGAAGGGAACTATAACAACTACCAGTGGATGGTTGTAGAATCCCAGGTTGATAGAGGGAAGTGATAGCGGGAAGTAACAGCCCTTGCAAGTGGCAGATAGTAAGGTCCTGTCGGCATGCAGATATGAAGGCACAGCAAAGGAGCCCTTCAGATGAACACTGCAAGCCCCGCTGGTCTCTGACGGAACTCCCTGAAGGCCCAGAAGCCGACGGAGAGGTGAGTACCAATCAAAAGAATTTTAAATCGATCAAAAAAATTAAAGATTAATCGATTAATTAAAAGTTAATTTGCACAGCCCTACTTATTTCCCATTTTACCAGCCTCTCAGGGCTGAAAGTTAATTGGGACAAATCCCTTATTCTTCCTGTGGACTCTTTGATATCTCTTTGCAGTGTACAGACGCCAAGATTTAGAATTGCACATTTCCCCCAGGATTCAGGACTTTTGTAAACTTAAACTTATGCCCTCTCCTTAAAGTTTTCAAAACCAAAATTGAAGATATTTGCCTCTATCCCCAATTGGTAGGATCAATCTGCTCAAAATGAAACTACCCTCTCTACTGTTGGTTTTACACTAATCTCCACTCCAGTATGGATACCAAATCCTGTTTTTGGTAAACAAAGCTGGTGACAGTCCCGCCACAGGGTTGCCCCACAGCTGCAAGCGCAGTGCATTCTGGGAAGATGCCATAAAATGTTCACCCAGGACGACGAACGTGCCGCCCAGCCGCCAATTGAAAGGAAGTGTTTAAAATCACTAAACCTCAGGCATGAAATCTGAAGAAAGCAAATGCCTCTATAGTGTATACTTGCCTCCATCCAGAGCACAAAGTCATTTCTGTCCACAGTTTAATTCCTCCGATATCAGCCTGAATCACTTCTGACAAGTTTTCCCGACACCAAGAAAAAAAAGGTGACAGGGAGGGACCTCCATTGAATTGACAGCCTCAGCTCTGTTTCTGTGTATAGGGGGCGTGTCCCTTCCCTCCAATCAGCTCTCAGAGCTTTCCCCACTGAGCTCTGCAAACATGTAAAATCAGCTCTTTGCCCCCATTTTTCTAACTGCTCAGACAAGTTTTATAAATTCTGCACTTTGAATGGCTGTAGAGAAGAGAACAATGCAGATAAACAGGTACACTGTAGGAGGATTTGTTTCATCTCTGTATATTAAATTATTTTCACTGGGTATACAACCACTTTAAAGCAGATGTCCACTATATTGAAAGCAGAAATCCCACACCCCCTGCCAAGTCAAATCTACGGCTCTGCAATTAGCAGGGAGCATAGGCATTGCAAACTGGAGTTCAGCTTTAACCAGTTCCAGACTGCCCCATGTACAATTAATGCAGCAGGGAAGCCCAGCTGGGCAAAGTCACGTACAGGTCAGCGTGGGGATCCTATTTGGTTCAGAAACAATCACAGGTCCAGGTCAATGATTTATGGCCCAACACCTGTTGATCAGTTCTGACCAATGGACAAACTTCCTATGCAATGTAAACACAGGCACAGGAAGTGAGGCAGTCTCCCATCCTGGAGCCCTTTTGATTCCAGCATGCAGGAGAGAAGCATCTCAATGTGAGTACACCAAACTGTACACTGACACCAGTACACATAGGCACATATTTCCCACTTGTTAACCCCTTCGCTCCCTGATGCATTGTTACCAAGTGCAGTGTTCATTTTTTTTTTACTGATCACTGCGTTGGTGTCACTTATGACACTAAACAGCGTCAGGGCAGTTAGTGATAGGCCCATATAGGTTTAGGGTACCCACCACATATCCCTTAAAGTGTTTAACCCATTGATCACCCCCCAGTTAACCCTTTCACTCCCTGTCACAGTGGCATTAGTATAGCGTACAGATTTCTTATTGTATTAGTGTCGTGGGTGACACTAGTTTATGTCAACGTCAGTTCAGGCGTTAGCGTCAATTAGCGACAATCCCAAACAGCGTCAGAATTAACCCTTTGATTGCCAGCAACAAGAAAAAATTACTCAATGGGCATTAATTGACGGATGGACATTTGAGGCAAGACAGGAATATCAAAAATATATAGGTTTTATTACAAAAAATATACAAAATGTATACATAAAGAAACCATATAGGATATATAATATGGAAAATATCCTCTGTGCATCGTCTATGCATTTCGCCTTTGGGCTTCCTCAGGATGGAGCAGAAGAGATTTAGCAGTAGAAAAATATATATTTCATTATCAGAAGCGGATGCCGGCCCTCCAATCCCCCGGCGCACAAGACGCTCGGTACACCATTGGGTATTTTCTCCATTGAGATCCTGCTGGTTATCTGTCTGCCGAGGCTGTCTTTTGATCCAGGACGATATATCTGGCTGTAGTATAATAGACATATGTTTGCTCTGACTGCACCTCTTCCGTCCTGCCCCGGTATTAATGCTTACTGGTTCAATACTAGAATTTTTCTTATATACATATGGTTCAAGCGCCAACACAAACAGAGGAATTCTCCTGTCTAGGTGCATCGTGGATATTTGCTCCACTGTTTGGAACCTAGTTTTAAAAAAAGGTATCGTTTTGGCACTTGCATATGCAATTCAAAGTGTTCTGTAGAAAATTTGGAGGGCTGGCATCTGCTTCTGATAATGAAATATCGTCCTGAGGAAGCCCAAAAGGCGAAACGCATAGATGATGCACAGAGGATATTTTCCATATTATATATACTATATGGTTTATTTTTATCAATTTGTTTATGTATACATTTTATATATTTTTTGTAATAAAACCTATGTATTTTTGATATTCCCGCCTTGTCTTTTTTCTGGTCTTCAAAATTTGCAGATGTTGGCATATGTGAGTGCCCCCCCCCCCCCCCCCTCATCCTAACCTTTTTGATTCATTGCCAGCAACACTAACACACCATACACTTTCCTTACTAAAATAGTGTCTGAACAGATCAATATCTTTGATTGGATCAGCTCTATACTAGTGTAGCACAACCCCCTAAGAGCCTGCTTGGATATTCCTGCTTATCTGCACTGCCATGACCATTCCAACCCACCTGACACTCTGGGTTCAGACATCTTTGCACCACGTCAAAGCAATAAGTCAGACAACTCTTGTGTGTTTGTAGTCCGAGGTGCCGTACACACGGCAGAGAACCTCGACAGGCAGAACACATCGTTCCGCCCGTCGAGGTTCTCTCCCGGCCGTCGAATTCGGCGACCCGCCCGTCGGGAATGGCAACCAGCCATTCTTCCAGGCGGGCCGTCGAGGAAATAGAGAGCGTGCTCTCTATTTCGGCTCGACGGGCTTCCCGACGGGAAGCTCGCCGAGACCGTACACACGGCCGAGGTCCTCGCTGGAATGTGCATTCCAGCGAGGTTCTCGCTGGTTTTCAGCGAGAACCTCGGCCGTGTGTACGGCACCTGATAATCTTTACTAGGAGAGTTGAAAGGAGATATTGTCTAAGAAAAGGAGGCAATGGACCTGCTGAGTTTTAGGCAACAGCACCAACTCAGCAAAGGAATTTCCCCCCAATAACATAAGTCAAGATATTTGCAGGTAAACATTCTTATTCACACACACGTACAGTGGGTTACTGCTTGCACCTGAAAGGAAAAACAAGGTTAAATGGTTATACTAAACACTTCTATGTAGGGGAAAACTCAACCAAGCCTATAAACCCTAGCGAGAAATCTGACAATAGCAATGGTACAAAGGCCCTTAATGCGATAAGGACAGCAATGTCCCCGTTGCAGATCTGATGGTTTCCCTGGCACGTAGGAGCTCATTAATTGCATCCACTAAGGTTTAATAGCAAGTGATAAGATTTTGAAATGGTAGTAGCTAAAAGGTGTCTATGCAGTGTTCAAGATAGGTTCAGTAAAGTATATGTGCAAAGTGTCCCAGTGAAACCATAAGAAAGGATGTGTAAAAGGTGGGCGATTACCCTCTCACCAACGACCAGGCAAATTTAATGCCTTCCGGACAGCAGCCACTGAAGCAACACACGTGTGGCTGATCAGTCATTCCGATCTCCCCATGCGAAGAGTAGAACACAGGTTGGCAGATGACTGAAATGGTGATGATAGGTGTCTGACAAACAGCAAGCAGCGCTAGGCTCTTCTCATTCTGGTTGGAATGTTTAGACTGCCTGGTAGACCGCGACCCCTCTCCATGCACGGAGAGGTCCGTCTCGTGTCAGGCCCAGAAGGATGATAAGTGGGCATTCTTGTATAGTTTCTTCAGGCAATCTCTCCGATGACCGCAAAGATCCCTGGGATGTGTACTCCAGGCAAGGCAATTATCAGTCTGTAGAACCAGTCGTCCCACAATCCTTTTAGCTTTGCTCACGAATATGATGTCAATTGATAACGAGCACTACAGGGACATGCAATGCATAGAAACAGAGGAACACTGTACTTTATAATTGTAGTCCACATTGCTACAACAGCATCCCCAGTAGTATAGCATTCCCAAAAACGGGGCTTTTGCAGGATCAGCCCAGACAGCCAGGCCTGATCTCCGCTAGCAGTTACAGTCCTCAGACAACCAGGTGTTTTTACTTGTGAGTCGCACTAGTTACTTATACATTTATTAGCCATAATGTCAAACGAAAGATACACTAGTAAAAAGGCTTACAGGATGCCGAGCATAACAGAGCTGGGAATACTCACTGTCAGATTCAGGCTCAGTATTTGAACCTGTAGAGAGTGACACCCCGACAGATACCTCTGATGACGGAGTAGTGGCCTCTGATCAGGTGTACCCAACCCTGTTCTTCGGTTGCCAAGGTGCAACAACCGCATGATACTCTTATGCAGCAAAGTGTCAGTACTAGTGCCGCTCAACCTTCTAGTGAACTGGCAAGCACCAGCGGCCTAGTACACCCTGGTCATAGACAAACCAGCACTGCAGTATCACTTGGTAACGTGGCGAGTCCCATAAGTGCAGTTCAAGCTGGTGCGGTGGCTAGCACAATTAGTGCCCAACAGCCACCAAGAGTTTAACACAGGCCCATAGTGCTCTTCCTAATGCGCTTGCAAGCCCTGATTGGCAACAGCCACAGATTCTACAGTGCTCGTACTTTCCCCATTCACTGGCCAACCTGGAATTAAAGGAACACTAAAGGTTCGTTTTTTATTAGATCAATTGATTGCTGTAAGCTAGAGCATTTAAATATCACTTACTTCGTTTTTCCTTTTGACCTCCAAAATACAGTAATCCAGGTTTGAAAATGCCATTTCCTGTCTCTCTTCTTATTGCTTTCCACCAGCATCTGAGCTGTTTTGCATGGTGGAAAGCAGAATGTGCTCACCCTCTCCCTATGACTACAGCTCTGTGTGAAGATGCTCTTTTCCTTTACAGGCATGGAGGCCAAGCCTAATGGGAACTGTAGTTCCCATTAGGCCGTGATGTAGCAAGAATGAATGCGCGCCGCAAACCAGGAAGTCAGTGAGAATAACGATTCAGGAGTGACGGAGGTGAATAAAACAGCTCGATTTCAACAGGTATCAAAAACATTACTTTTTACTTTATCAGCTACTGTCAGACTTTAATTTAAAGCGGATGGCCCATTAAAAAAATATATTAAAAGCCAGCAGCTACAAATATTGCAGCTGCTGACTTTAATATTAGGACACTTACCTGTCCTGGAGTCCAGCGGCGTCCGCAGCAGAGGACGAGCGATCGTCACCCTGCTGCTCCCCCCTCCATCCACGGTGAGGGAACCAGGAAGTGAAGCGCTGCGGCTTCACTGCCCGCTTCCCTACGGCGCATGCGCGAGTCCCGCTGTGTGAAAAACCCATCTTTTGCCCGAGACTGCGGGCCGGAAGTGGGTGCAAATACCCGTCTTTAGACAGGTATCTGCACTACCCTCCCCCTGAAAGATGTCAAATGTGACACCAGAGGGGGGAGGGTTCCAATCAGCGGAACTTCACTTTAGGGTGGAGATCCGCTTTAAGAGGAAAATATTTTTGTCTTTACAACCCCTTTAAGGTGGAAACCGCAGAATTTTTTGAGCCGTTTTTCACGAAAGATCTGTACAGATCTTTTGTTGACTAAAGCAATTTATACGCTGATCAATTAATTGCCCAAAACCACCCCTTGCCAGACAATTTGTCTGGAAACCTATAACAGTTCCCAAATTTAAGACCTTTCTGGACCCATTAACCATCATGGGCATTACTAAAAACAGTTACGGTCCACTGACCCAATTCACCATATTTGCCAATGGGCAGGTTGAGTCCATGGAATAATTCAGATTTTGTCACAAATTGTTTTCTGGATTTTTTTTTTTTAAATTTACAAAAAGTTGTCAATTAAATGATATATTGCTAAAAAAAAAAAAAAAAAACACTTAAGTATGGGGATACCACACGTGTGAGACTTTTTGGCAGTCTAGCCGCGTACAGAACGCCAAAAACCAATCATTGCTTTCAGGCTCTCTCACTACCCATCAGTTTTGGAGGCCATGAAATGCCAAGATGGCACATATCCCCCCCAAATGATTCCTTTTCATGAAGTAGACACTCAAAAGTACTTTAAGAGGCATGGTGAGTAAAATATTCAATGGGCTCAACATGCCTCTCAGAAAATACTTTGGGGTGTCCATTTTCCAAAATAGTATGACTAAAATTGTTTTATTGGATTTTTTTTTATATAACAAAGTATAATATTATATACACACATATTTGCAGGCTTTTTCGTTTACATTGTAAAAAAAAAAAAATACTGAGGTGATCAAATGCCACCAAAAGAAAGTTCCATTTGTGAAAAAAAATTGTTAAACGTGCTCTGGTCAATAAAGGGGTAAAACCTTCCAGGGCTGAAGTTGTTCAGGAGGCGAACCAAAGAAACAAAAAGCATGAAAAAAAAATAAAATATATACCATAACATGTCGATATAGGGGGTGGGAGTGACACAGCCCCAAATCCACAATGGCTCAAAAGTGATATGGTCCAGAAATATTTAGACAGAATAAAGGTGGATAAAGCACCTGGACCAGATGGCATCCACCCACGGATCCTAAAAGAATTGAGCTCTGAAATTTCAAAGCCACTGTATCTAATATTTAGGGACTCATTAATGACAGGAATAGTACCACTGGATTGGCATAAAGCCAATGTGGTGCCCATATTTAAAAAGGGAACAAAGTCTTTACCTAGTAACTATAGACCTGTTTAACTTCTATAGTTGGGAAGATACTGGAACGTTTAATAAAAGACCACGTGGATGAGTTCTTGCTGGAAACAAACTATTTAAGCAGCAGACAGCATGGATTCATGAAGGACAGAAGTTGTCAGACAAACCTGATTTCCTTTTATGAAGAGGTAAGTAAAACCCTGGACAGAGGCGTAGCAGTGGACGTGGTATACTTGGATTTTGCAAAAGCGTTCGATACAGTTCCCCACACACGGCTCATGTGTAAGGTAAGGTCTACAGGATTAGATATATCAGTTTGTAAATGGATAGAAAACTCGCTGAAAGACAGGATTCAGAGAGTTGTGGTTAATGATTCTTACTCTGAATGGTCCAAGGTTATCAGCGGTGTACCCCAAGGTTCAGTGTTGGGTCCCTTACTTTTCAATATATTTATAAATGATATTGGGTCTGAGATCAAAAGTAACATTTCTGTTTTTGCAGATGACACCAAGCTATGCAGTGGAATAATGTCCTTGCAGGATGTCTCCAATTTACAAGCCGACCTCAATGCTCTGTCTAATTGGGCGACTAAGTGGCAGATGAGGTTTAATGTTGATAAATGTAAAGTTATGCACTTGGGGGCTAAGAATATGCATGCATCATACATGCCAGGGGGAGTACAACTGGGGGGATCTGTAGTGGAGAAGGATCTGGGTGTTTTAGTTGATCATAAGCTCAATAATGGCATGCAATGCCAAGCTGCGGTTTCCAAAGCGAGCAAAGTCCTTTCTTGTATTGAGAGGTATGGACTCCAGAGATAGAGATATAATTTTGCCCCTGTACAAATCATTAGTAAGACCTCATCTGGAATATGCAGTGCAGTTTTGGGCACCAGTTCTCAAAAAGGATATCGGAGAACTGGAGAAAGTGCAGAGAAGGGCAACCAAACTGATAAGAGGCATGGAGGAGCTCAGCTACGAGGAAAGATTAGAGGAACTGAATTTATTCACTCTTGAGAAGAGGAGAATAAGGGGGGATATGATCAACATGTACAAATACATAAGAGGTCCATATAGTGAACTTGGTGTTGAGTTATTCACTTTAAGGTCAACACTGAGGACAAGGGGGCACTCTTTACGTCTGGAGGAAAAGAGATTTCACCTCCAAATACGGAAAGGTTTCTTCACAGTAAGAGCTGTGAAAATGTGGAACAGACTCCCTCCAGAGGTGGTTCTGGCCAGCTCAGTAGATTGCTTTAAGAGAGGCCTGGATTCTTTCCTAAATGCACATAATATAACCGAGTACTAAGTTTTGTAGGTAAAGTTGATCCGGGGTAAAGCCGATTGCCTTTCGGGGGATCAGAAAGGAATTTTTTTCCCCTCCGGTAGCAAATTGGATCATCGCTCTGCTGGGGTTTTTTGCCTTCCTCTGGATCAACTGTGGGTATGGAGTTGGGTGTATGGGAGGATGTACTGTGTTTTACTTTGTTTTGTTTTTATTTGTTTTTTTATGGTTGAACTGGATGGACTTGTGTCTTTTTTCAACCTGACTAACTATGTAACAGTACTATTCCATTTAAAAAAAACAAAAAAAAAAAACCTAGGGATGAGGGATGTATACTTTGAGTGCTTTTTTGATAGTCCAACAAGTGCACAACTCACAGCTCAGGACACTTAAAGGAAAAGCTTGTACCAATTTAAAATACATGCACAAAATGTGTAGAAAATATTCAAGCACTCATTTTAGATGGAGGTAGACAAACAAGGATTAGTGTTAATTATTAAAAAGGTTTCACATCATATTAATGTCCTAAGTGTAATTACCAAAATCACAAGTCTATGAGCTTGAAAATAAAAAAAAGAAGAAGACAAATGCATGTGTTCAGTTAACCAGATTAAATGATGCCTGGGGGTTAGACAATCACACGAATCAAAGAGTAATCTATTTTACCAGACGGAGGGCCGGAGACAATAGAGGTATCCATCATATCTGCTATATGATTCGTAAAGCTCAACTGCTCTCCAGCACTGCTACAACTACAAAGCATTTGACCAGGTTTATAAACACTAAATAATTATATTTTATAACTTAAAAAAAATGCAGAACACAGATATCACCTACAAAAGCTCAGGATGCTAGAATCTGATGAACCTTGCAAAACATGCTGTACAGGTGCTTAGCAGTAACAGGGCTATAAAGATTGAGGGCCAGTTCACACCATAAAAAAAATGGTCCGGGTGCTTTCCTGCATGCATGTTTCTTATACCTTCCAGTGCATTTTTTACCCCTCTTTCTTCTTCACAATAAATAAGATGTGTGTAGGACATGCGAACAGGACAGTGCAGAAAAATTGCAACATTTAAAAAACATTGCACCCATGATCAGCAATTGCTTGTGTAATCTCAGGCTCCTGCAGTCAGAGTGGCCAGGAATAACTATTGAAACTATAAAAGAACGCTCACCAATGTGCTTGTATATCATTGAATACTACAAGCCACCTGCCGCATTGGCTGGTGGTAGTTTAGGTAATTTATTCATTCATTCACATAACTTTGAAAGAATGATGCGGCTGTATAAGTGGACCGTTTTTGAATTGTGACAGCGGGTGTGGGGAGACCAGGCTCAACACCTGATTTAGAGGTTTCTCTTTTTTTTCTCCTTTAAACTACTTCTGAATTTGACCCATTGACCCCCCTGTGCTTCAATCCCACTTTCCCACTGGGTAGGACTGTCAACTTTTAAGCCACAATGTGTCCACATCAGGATGTTTTGGGCTCACTTTGTTTTTGTTCTTTTGACACGGAAAACTCCTCTTGATGTGAACACCATACTTGTACAACATTCAATGCCATGTGGACTCTCCTTCAAAAATAAAAAATTCTGACTCACGGCAATCCCTTTGCCTGGACTAGACCACTTAATGCACTTGAAACACTTTGTGGTGGGAAGCAACCCCAGAGGCACCTCATTCTCTTAACTATATTCCTCACTATTTGGAGAACTTTCAGCCTACACAAGCTTCTCCAGTCAGGCATGGAAACAGGACCTTGGTGTGCCCCTTTTCTGATACCGACAGGGAATCCCTTTGTTGCAACCCAGGAATGTGGCTATAACATCTCGATAGTACAGGACCCTTCTCTCCTGCATATGTTTTCTGACGATATCCAATCTTTTCTGGGAGGTGCAAGAGGGAAGAGGGAACAAAATTCCATGAGGTCACCATTGCGGTTACCAATGAAACGCTTGACTATTCCCCAGCACAATACCTTCTTCACCATCCATTCCAAAAGCAGCCTACTGCAAGTCTTTGGCGATATGATTAATACAGCTAGACATTGAATACCCTGCCACTGGCGTTTGGACCAAGTCCCGACGATGAGGGAATGGTTTCAGAGGCTTAACAAAATGGAAGAAATCAAAGAGCCGAATAGCATCTCTCAGAAAAACATGTCCAAATGCACTTCCATATGAAATATTGTGTATAGTCAATATTGTAACTTATTTTCAGTAACTTTTTGTCATTAACAGCAGTCGGCTTGAAGAGCTCAATATTGCCGGAGTTCTGGTTAGCGGCGGCGACCTGGCTTCATGAAACAAAAAGTAGTGGTGTGGGGAGTGAGTGATGGGATGTATTTGCATCCTCAATCCCCCTTTTTTAACACTCTGCCTTCATGGCTGTATTTAGTAGGGTTTCAGGGTGCTACTTCTCAAGATCTTTGTAAGTTCGTCATGTAATGCTAACAAATATACAGTGCAGAAAATAAGTATTTGAACACCGTGCTATTTTGCAAGTTCTCCCACTTGGAAATCACGGAGGGGTCTGAAATTGTTATCGTAGGTGCATGTCCACTGTGAGAGACATAATCAAAAAAAAAAAAATTCCAGAAATCACAATGTATGATTTTTTTAACTATTTATTTGTATGATACAGCTGCAAAGAAGTATTTGAACACCTGAGAAAATCAATGTTAATATTTGGTACAGTAGCCTTTGTTTGCAATTACAGAGGTCAAACGTTTCTTGTAGTTTTTCACCAGGTTTGCACACACTGGAGGAGGGATTTTGGCCCACTCCTCCACACAGATCTTCTCTAGATCAGTCAGGTTTCTGGGCTGTCGCTGAGAAACACAGAGTTTGAGCTCCCTCCAAAGATTCTCTATTGGATTTAGGTCTGGAGACTGGCTAGGCCACGCCAGAACCTTGATATGCTTCTTACAGAGCTACTCCTTGGTTATCCTGGCTGTGTGCTTCGGGTCATTGTCATGTTGGAAGACCCAGCCTCGAACCATCTTCAAAGCTCTAACTGAGGGAAGGAGGTTGTTGCCCAAAATCTCGCAATACATGGCCCCGGTCATCCTCTCCTTAATACAGTGCAGTCGCCCTGTCCCATGTGCAGAAAAACACCCCCAAAGCATGATGCTACCACCCCCATGCTTCACAGTAGGGATGGTGTTCTTGGGATGGTACTCATCATTCTTCTTCCTCCAAACACGGTTAGTGGAATTATGACCAAAAAGTTCTATTTTGGTCTCATCTGACCACATGACTTTCTCCCATGACTCCTCTGGATCATCCAAATGGTCATTGGCAAACTTAAGACGGGCCTTGACATGTGCTGGTTTAAGCAGGGGAAACTTCCGTGCCATGCATGATTTCAAACCATGACGTCTTAGTGTATTACCAATAGTAACCTTGGAAACGGTGGTCCCAGCTCTTTTCAGGTCATTGACCAGCTCCTCCCGTGTAGTCCTGGGCTGATTTCTCACCTTTCTTAGGATCATTGAGACCCCACGAGGTGAGATTTTGCATGGAGCCCCAGTTCGAGGGAGATTGACAGTCATGTTTAGCTTCTTCCATTTTCTAATGATTGCTCCAACAGTGGACCTTTTTTCACCAAGCTGCTTGGCAATTTCCCCGTAGCCCTTTCCAGCCTTGTGGAGGTGTACAGTTTTGTCTCTAGTGTCTTTGGACAGCTCTTTGGTCTTGGCCATGTTAGTAGTTGGATTCTTACTGATTGTATGGGGTGGACAGGTGTCTTTATGCAGCTAATGACCTCAAACAGGTGCATGTAATTTAGGATAATAAATGGAGTGGAGGTGGACATTTTAAAGGCAGACTAACAGGTCTTTGAGGGTCAGAATTCTAGCTAAAAGACAGGTGTTCAAATACTTCTTTGCAGCTGTATCATACAAATAAATAGTTAAAAATTCATAAATTGTGATTTCTGGAATTTTTTTTTTTATTATGTCTCTCACAGTGGACATGCACCTACGATG
The DNA here is from genome assembly GCA_029574335.1 of Rana kukunoris. Taxonomy (NCBI): domain Eukaryota; kingdom Metazoa; phylum Chordata; class Amphibia; order Anura; family Ranidae; genus Rana; species Rana kukunoris. The sequence continues at coordinate 288,058,839 of CM056051.1, read as the reverse complement.
ACAATTTCAGACCCCTCCATGATTTCCAAGTGGGAGAACTTGCAAAATAGCAGGGTGTTCAAATACTTATTTTCTGCACTGTACTTCTTGCAATTATTTGTCTACAGGCATATTATACCCGTTTGTCTGGTATGTCGACGCCTTGATTTGCTCTTGTTCATTCACAAATCGTTTTTTTTTTTTTTTTTTTTTTACACAATTAAAAAAACTTTAAGCTCTTGTTTTTTTCAATAATAATAATAATAATAATAAAAAAATGAAATAAAAGTATTTTTTCAACCAATTATCAAAATGAAAAGTAAATGAATGGAAGGGAAATCTATATCAATATTTGGTGTGACCACCTTCGCCTTCAAAAACAGAATCGATGCTTCTAGGCAGAGAGCTTTTGAAGGAACTTGGCTTGTAGGTTGTTCCAAACAACTTGGAGAACTAACCACAGATCTTCTGTGGGCGTAGGCCGCCTCAAATCCTTCCGTCTATTCATAAAATCCCAGACAGAAATGTGAAGATCAGGGCTCATTTTGACTCATCGGTCCACAGCACCTGCTGCCATTTTTCTACAGCCCAGTTCCTAGGTTTTCATGCATTCTTGCTTAGCCTTGTGTCTTTTGCACAAAAATCTAGGAACTTAGGTGCAGAAAAATCTCAGCAGGTCCTCCAATGAGGAGTAAAACGTTTTACTATTTTGCTGTAGCAAAAGACAGTTTGTCCGTAAAGGGCTGGAGAGGTACAATCAACAGTAAAAGCATGGTGGGGGTTCCTTGCACATTTTGGGGCAGCATTTCTGTAAATAGGGTTGGAGATTTTGTCAGGATCAAGGATGTCCTCAATGCTGAGAAATACATGCAGACATTTATCCATCATGCCAGACCATCTGAGAGGCATGCGATTAGCCTCCATATTTATTCTGCAGCAGAACAACCCCAAACATGCAGCCATTGTCACCAAGAAGGTGGAGGAGTTTTGAAAGCAAATATTGATATAGATTTCTATTCTGTTCATTTACTTTCCATTTTGTTAATTTATAAAAAAAAAAAAAAACTATAAGGCCCCTTTCACACGGGCAGCTGTTCTGCCACAGTTGAAAGCATGTTTTGTTATTTTGAAATTCAGAGAATCCTGGGACAGCATTCACTTGCAGTTGTATATTGCGATAAGCTGCGTCTACGTGCGGCTCTGCGTTTAGCAGTGTTGAAACATTCTTGCCATTTATGATGTGCTTCCCGTTTTTTCTTTTTGTTGCCACTGCTATCTGCAGGTGAAATAGTACACTGATTACCTGCTGTTATGTGCAGATAGCTGCAATAATTAGTTCCTGGAATACATTTTTTTTTTTCTAGCCACACCAAACCCCATTTAACAAAACCATTGTCCAAGTTAAGCTGCGTTAGAGAACTTGATCTATCCACAGCTAAAAGCTTAATTCTATCAGCCCGTGTGAAAGGGGCCTTAAACACTTCTAATTCTGAAACATTCTTAATTTACTAAATGTATTCACACCTGCCTTAAACGTTTGTACAGTAATGCATTATAAAAATATATAAAAAAAAAAAATCTTAATGAAAAAAAAGGTATATACAGTAACGAAAGAGGTCTCATGCTAGCAGACATAAAAATGGCCACAGTACTACCAGAGAACCCAGCTAGTCTCATTAAAAAGTATCTTAACCAAAGAACAAAAATGAAATATAAAATACAGCTTGCCAGTCCCTAGACGTGTTGGCTGTGTTTTCTACTTTCCCTTTATTTTTTTCTGGTGAGCCTGCCAGTAACACTTCCTGTCCCAGAGGGACAATGGTCACTTACTGTACTATATCTTAGAAGTAGCAGCAAAAGTTTGCTGTAGTTCTCAGAGGTGAGCAGAGCATGTCTGAGAACCATGCTTAACCACTTAAGCCCCGGACCAATTCGGAACTGCGTCGCTTTGACAATTGCGCGGTCGTGCGACGTGGCTCCCAAACAAAATTTGCATCCTTTTCTTCCCACAAATAGAGCTTTCTTTTGATGGTATTTGATTGCCTCTGATTTTTATTTTTTGCGCTATAAACAAAAATATCAATATCACAAAAAAAAATTAATATTTTTTAATTTTTGTTATAAGAAAAATCTAATAAACTAATTTTTAGTCAAACATTTAGGCCAAAATGTATTCAGCCACATGTCCTTAGAAAAAAAAAAAATATTCGCAATATTTTTTTTTAGCTACCTAGCGGCAACAGCGACACCAATACAGACATCAGAAAAACGATCGCTTAGCGACGCTGGCAATAGGGGGTGAAAGGGTCAACTAGGGCGAAGATTAAGGGGTTAAAAATTTATATGGGGGGGGGCACGGGGCTACCCTGGACCCAACACTAACTGCCTGTCACACTGTCAGTGATCAGTAAATATATGATCACTGCAATCAGTGACAGTGTGACAGAGGGCTGGGGGGGGGGGGGGGGGGTGATCGGAAGAGGTTAATGTGCCTATGTGTGTGGTGTCAGTGTAGTGTTGGTGCAGCTTACTGTGAGTCTTCTCTCCTCTCGGCGGATTGAAAATACTGCCGAGAGGAGAGCTCACATTACTTCCTCTGCCATTGTTTACAGGCAGAGGAAGTGACACGGCGGAGGCTCGGCGGACTGGCTGGGAGCGATTACGAGGGGGCGGACAGAAACCAACATTATTTTTATTATTATTTTTTTCACACAGTCATAAATTCAATTTATTTTGGTTGTCTCACTAGAAGGTTTTCCTTACCTTCTTTCCCTAGAGTTTAGCCACTTGTCATCTGCCCACCGTCAAATGACGGCGGGCAGACGACTCCATTGTTCTGACATCACGTCATATGACGCGATGTCCCTTTAAAGCCGCGGGCGGGCGCGCGTCGCCGGTGGCGGGCGCGCGTCGCCGGTGGCGCGCGCGCGCGCACCCGCCGCTCTGCGGGGATCCCGTGCGAGTGCCCGGCGGCAACGATCGCCGCCGGGCACACGCGATTGCTCAGTAACTGAGCTGGGACGTGCAGCTCTGTGTGTAAACACAGAGCTGCACGTCCCTGTCAGGGAGAGAGGAGAGCGGTTGTGTCCCTTGTACATAGGGACACAATCGGTCACCTCCCCCAGTCACCCCCCCCTCCCCCTACAGTTAGAACACTCATAGGACACACATTTAACCCCTTCCCCGCCCCCTAGTGGTTAACCCCTTCACTGCCAGTCACATTTATACAGTAATCAATGCATATCTATAGCATTTTTCACTGTATAAATGTAAATGGTCCCAAAAATGTCAGAAAAGTGTCCGAAATGTCCGCCATAACGTCGCAGTCCCAATAAAAAAAATCGCAGATCGCCGCCATTAATAGTGAAAAAAAAAAAATGCCGTAAACTATCCCCTATTTTGTAAACGCTATAAATTTTGCGCAAACCAATCGATAAACGCTTATTGCATTTTTTTTTTACCAAAAATATGTAGAATACCACCTATCGGCCTAAACCGAGGGAAAAAATATTTTTTTTATATATTTTTTGGGTTATTTATTATAACAAAAAGGAAAAAATATTGCATTTTTTTAAAAATTGACGCTCTATTTTTGTTTATAGCGCAAAAAATAAAAACCGCAGAGGTGATCAAATACCACCAAAAGAAAGCTATATTTGTGGGAAAAAAAGGACGCCAATTTTGTTTGGGAGCCACGTCGCACGACCGCGCAATTGTCAGTTAAAGCGACGCAGTGCCGGAAGCTTATATTTTGTCTGGGCAGGAAGGGGGTGTAGGTGCACAGTAGGCAAGTGGTTAATATATTTCTTATATTTAATATTATTTATTTATTTAATTATTTTTTAACACTTTGTTCACCACATGGTATGACTAGCGCAATTTTTTCTCCAATGTTTTTTATTAGAAACCAACAGCCGCCCCCTCGTCCCAGATCGCTCCTGAAGGTAAGCCGCCCGCCGCACGCAGCGGAGGGGGTCCCGATTGGACTCCCGACCCGCTAGAAGGCAGGGACGTACACGTACGCCCATCTGCCTGTACGTGCCATTCTGTGGACGTACATAGTCGCGCGGCGGGCGTTAAGCGGTTAATATTTCAGTGTTCTAGAGGCAGAGTACACAAAAAAAAAAGTGGGGGTGAAGACTAGCTCCCCAGAGTCTTAAGTTTGTGTTAATAGCATCCACCTTGTCCAATCAGAGAACATTTTACATTCAATGAGAAAATGCAAAGCGGTCTACAAACGGTGCATGTGTTCACAATACAGCAAGGCAGTTCTGCACAGGGCCTGGAAGCGGAGATCACTGTAGTAGCAGGTTCTATTACAGGGACTTCCAGCCTGTAGAGCGCATGTGTCAAACACAAGGACCATGGGGGGAATCAGGCCATTTCATATTGCCCTTGCACCTCTCCAGCAGCAGTTTCGGCACTCCTAGTCTCCACCCCCCACTTTGTCTTAGCAATCAGTAGCAGAGAGGATAGCAGAACTCCACCATATCCTGCGCTGTGCAGCTGCGTCACGGCATGCGTCTTCCCCCTTCTCAGCTTTTGGCAACAGAGAGGACAGAACTCCTACAGATCCTGTGAGTCTCTGCCTTCCCTGGTTGCAGTATTTAGAACACTCCAGCAGCTGACTCCATCCCTTCTATAGTCCTCCTCCAGGCCCTGCACTTTCTGCTTTCCTGCACCGCCCCAGCACTGTGATGCAGGGTGGGGTGCTCTAGACATCTGCTTATAATACAATTCTATGCCAGTTAAAAAGGGGGGGTCACACACACACTACTTGTATCATAAATAATACATTTATATATAGTCTTACAAATGCAGTCACCCCTTTAAGGGCACCCATAATGCTGATGTGGCCATAGAGGGATCCCACTATGCAAATTATCCATACCTGGAACTCTTCTTTAAATGACTACCCCCAAGACATTCTTTTTACGGCAAATAGTGTGGTAAGTGAAGTAAATGTGTGGTAAGGCATGACCAACATCCCCAAACAAAGGGTAAAAATATTTACAGGAATCAGACTACATCAAATAAAATGAGCCTCCTGGTTTGAGTCCTCACTGTAAGCAATTACAAGCTGCTAGACTGGAATAACTGACTCCTGAATTCCATATTTGTCTTCCTCTATTCTAAACCTTGCAAAAATAATATATGCAGAGCAAAAGCCAATAACAGGGAAAATATCTTCAAAAGAAAAAGGGATTGCTAATGATGAAACATTAAACAGATATGAATATATTATAAATTAAGCCTCAGGGGGTAGACGGACAAAAAAAAAAAAAAAGTGGAATACAGCAATGGAAGATATCTGATTTTATTGTAGTTTTTAAGTGTTTTGAAAACATAAATCGGACATAACACATGGTGTAGTATTTATTCACATCCAAAAAAAAGAAAAACAATGCATTCCATTAGAATTTCCCCTGCAGAGGAGACCCCAATTGCACACGTACAAAACAATGCTTAGTCAGAATTCTAACTTACTTCTGTGTGGCTGAAATTCTAATGAGAAGCACTAGGGACCCAATTTCCTTTTAGCATTGTACAAAGAGGCAAACTTGGATGGTATTAAAATGCATCAAAGTACCAGTCCGCTGTGCCTCGGTGTACGATCGTAGCTTTGATATTAGTAAGCAGCCGCCTTTTGATTAAAAGGAAAAGTTCTTGTTTTGTAAAGTAGTGGAGGAATCCTGCTAATAAATTGCATCCTGCTGTTTTAGTAGAACATCCTCCTCTCCAGATAATTCAAACACAATCACTCAGATAGTCCTACACATCATATCTGGTACAGTCACGTGTCTGAAGAAAGTATACATAAGCAATTTTATAGGAAAGCTCACCTAGGGAGAAATATACAGTATTTTTTCCTAGAAAATATTCAGAACACCTCAGCAAAAACTACCACTAAAACCAAAGAATTACAGCCAATGAGGATGGTGTTAACATGGTTTTTAAGGGTGCATTGGGCTTTAAAATGGTTACTAAATGTAACAAAAGCCTTTTTTAAATATCTTGGACCGATTCCCCTTACATTATGCTAAAAAGAGGTTCGATATTGACCTACAGAGACTCCCAAAAATACTAATCTTTCATTTAGACAAAATTTAAACATGGCGGAATTAGAGCTTCCTGATGATAGTCCATTGATTGACTGAAACATGTCAAAGCATTACCGCGACACCACCATTGTGGGCCGATTCCCCCTAAATAAATCACCTGCTACACACGCCGAGTGCCAGGATAAATCATCATTACAGGTCAGTGGAATTTTATTGTTTTTTAAAAATAAACCTTTGGAACGATATTGTGCAATTTTGATGCTTTCCGACTTGTATCTACCTGTATGAGGCATTACACTTCATGAGACGCCAGCAACGGATCTCTACAGGGGTATCCCCAAAACGCTTGAACTACCATACTTGAGATAGTTGGTCAACTCCTAGGGGTGAGTGTACAGCTATGTGGGGCACCCAGTCTGAGCACATTGGAACACAGATTTATCAGTACTGCGCACAAGCACTTTATATTGGGACTTTTCCACATATAGGTGTATATATTTGCCAAGACCAAGCGCGGGGCTTTACTCATTTATCATTGCCTTTGGCATTTTTATTATTTTACTGCAGTTGGTTTAAACATTGTGCCTTTCAACATTCTATTATTTCTGTTGGCGCTTAGTTTATTTTTTGTCAAATTTAAACAGTTGTCTTTAAGAATTTCTACGTGCATAAAAGTGCAACTACATAGATATAAAGTAGGGCTGTGCAAATTAACTTTTAATTAATCGATTAATCTTTAATTTTTTTGATCGATCAAAATCTTTTTGATCGATTAAGATTCTTTTGATTGGTACTCACCTCTCCGTCGGCTTCTGGGCCTTCAGGGAGTTCCGTCGGAGATCCGGTGACGTCTCGGACACCGGCGGGGCTTGCCATGTCCATCTGAGGGGCTCCTTTGCTGTGCCTTCGTATCTACATGCCGGCGGGACCTTACTATCTGCCACACACCTGGGCTGTTACACTTCCCTCTATAACTTCCCTCTATCAACCTGGGATTCTACAGCCATCCACTGGGAGTTGTGATAATTTCCTTCATGGGACATCTACATGCCGACTGACTGATGTTAACCCCTTCCTCACCTGGATTCAGCAGTGATATCGTTGTACACATTTTTATACCAGTATCATACTTAGCTACGTGTTTTTATGACTGATTTTGCTACCGTTTGGTATTACTTGCACCATTTTTACAGTTTATGTAGCTACATCGATTTTATCTCCAGTGCAATATTTATTTTGTTACCAACTTGAAGACTATAAAAGTTTTAATGCTATTCCCATCGAGTGCTGCCTTTGTGTGTTTTTTGTATCCTGCTATCCATTTTTCCAGTGGTTGGCGCTGCACTGGGAATCAGCCTGCAAGGAGATCAGCTAAAAGTAGTTGGATCTGTATGTGCGTTATAAATAAATCGAAATTAGTCGATTAATCGATTAAAAAAACAAACGATTAATCGAACACAAAAATTTTGATCAGTAACAGCCCTAATATAAAGTATTAGTTGTAAGTGTCATGGATTGGTTTATAAACCAAGCCATGTGATTGCAATATCGGTAAGCACTGACCAAAAAAAAAAAATGGGGCCAACTTCGACAACATTTTGGGGATAACAACATTTTGTAGCAAAACCAATTTTCAGGTCACTCAGATCTTCCCTTACAGTAAATTTCACACATGCTGGCAGTTTTCAGATTCAACGGTCTATAAAAGAAAAAAAAAAAAAAAGGGAGGAAGCTGGGGCTGATGACCAACTTTTAAAATAAAACTCAATAATAGATCAAAAGTAAACAGATCTACAATTGTGAATAATGAACATGAAGTTAAGCAAGCTCCGGGAGGCAATGGAGGACAGGAAAGCCTGGTGCGCTATAGTCCATGAGGCCACAAAGTCAGACACGTCTAAACAACAAACCACAATTATGAAATTTAAATGAACAGAGGTAATATAGGAGCATTCATGGTACCAACTGTATGCAAGACAGGCCTAAGGAGATCCAACAATTTGGAAATACACAAGTAGTATGTCGCTTTAAGACCAGCAGTGTACGCAGAATGTAACAGTCCTTGGGACCTCACGTACCAAGTGAGGGAATTGGGGATTTGGGCAGTGTGACTGGGGAAGGTGGGACAGAAGTCAAGGTCTGCCAGTAGGAGAGACCTACAATTCTGGATGATGATCAAAGGCAGCAGGAATCTTCACCAGGGGGCCACCACCAAGTGTGGAGCAACAGGAAAGTGCCTGTAAAAGACTTTTTTGTTTTAGAGTGGCAAAAATAGGAATATACTGTATAAGGAGCTGAAATGTACTTATGAAAAGCAAAATCATAGCAAAGAATGAAGCACAGGTTTTTCCACTTTAGCACCAACAATCAAAAACAGTAACGCGCTGATGACCCAAGGGTCAAAAAAAGCAGTCTGCATAGAAGTTGGAACCCCAGTTAAGGTGGGCAAATTTATCTTCGCAGTCGGAACCTTAAGTGCAGCAATAAATAACTAACAGTACACATTGCACCCTGTCATGCCAAGTGAGATGCTAAGTGAGCCGGCTTGTGAAAGACCTTTCATTATGTTCTGCAGGTGAATAGCTGTTGTCAGAGACGGGACGTCTGGGGGATAACTACCTCAACTAAATGTCTTGTAGAATGTGATTGAAGTTCATTGTGTGTGTGTGAAGATGCTCGGTGTTAACGCTTAAAAGATTGTGTATTGTTCTAAAGGTCAGAAGTCTCCTTTCAGGAGTATTGAATTAGCATGTCATTATCTAAAGGAATGTGACCTCTCAGGTGTAGTAATTAAGTCATGTTAAATAGACCGGTGTCTAAAATCTGTATGGAAGCCCCAGTGTGTGATAAGGGGGTGGAGATTTCATTGTTTCTTTGATTACCGACAGGCTGTATATAAACTCCCCACGTGGTACCTACCGGAGCATGATGGGACTACGACGTCACAAGATAGGCCTATACAAGTCCCTGGGAGCTGTGCGCCTGGCATAACAGCGGGAGGAAGCGTCGAGTCAACATCTGGAGAAGAGAAGAGAAGAAGAAGACGTGACAGAAGCGGCGGCCAGTCCTGAAGAAGAAGGCACCGGAGAGCGCCGAATCAAGAGTGGAGAGGCGGAGAAGACCCCCCCGGAGAGGAGGAGAAGACCCCCCCGGAGAGGAGGAGAAGACCCCCCCGGAGAGGCGGAGAAGACCCCCCCGGAGAGGCGGAGAAGACCCCCCCGGAGAGGCGGAGAAGACCCCCCCGGAGAGGCGGAGAAGACCCCCCCCGGAGAGGCGGAGAAGACCCCCCCCGGAGAGGCGGAGAAGACCCCCCCCGGAGAGGCGGAGAAGACCCCCCCCGGAGAGGCGGAGAAGACCCCCCCCGGAGAGGCGGAGAAGACCCCCCCCGGAGAGGCGGAGAAGACCCCCCCCGGAGAGGCGGAGAAGACCCCCCCCGGAGAGGCGGAGAAGACCCCCCCGGAGAGGCGGAGAAGACCCCCCCCTTTTATAAAAATGACCACACCCCCCCGGTGGCCAACTAATAAAATATTTTAATACCCTGCGTGGTTTATTTGTGTTTACACTTTTCTTGCAGGTGAATGGTTAGGGGTACGATGTACCCCATACTTATTCACTTAGGGTGGGGGACTGGTATCTGGGGGCCCCCTTATTAAAGGGGGCTCCCAGAATTCCGATAAGCCTCCCGCCCGCATACCCCGACAACCAACGGCCAGGGTTGTCGGGAAGGGGCCCTGTCCTCATCAACATGGGGACAGGGTGCTTTGGGGTGGGGGGGGCCGCAGTGCGCCCCCTGCCCCAGAGCACCTGACCCCCCCATGTTGAGGGCAGGCTGCCCGGTACGGCTCAGGAGGGGGGGTGCTCGCTCGCCCCCACTCCCTTCCTGACCGGCCGGCCAGCGTGCTTTGGATACGGGTCTGGTATGGATTGTGGGGGGACCCCCATGCTGTTTTTTCAGCGTAGGGAGTCTCCTTACAACCCATAACAGACCCAAGGCCCCAGTATGCTCCCGAGGGGGGAACCCATGCCGGATTTTTATTTAAAATCCGGCAGGGAGTTCTCCCTCAGGATTCATATCAAACGCCGCCCACGTGTAGAATTGGCGTGAATCCACGTCGGATCCCCATCGCTTCCATGCCGCGATGGAGACAAAGCCGTCAAGTCAGCTTGGCACTGGCTCCCGCGATGGGGCTCGCAGGTGGTCAATCTCGCCGAGAAAGGGAGCGAGATTGACACAATATCGCGGTCACCCACTGTAGATATCAGTGCGAGCCGCACATCCGGCATTACAGCGGGAGGAATCGACGTGTCAACATCGAAGAAGTAAAGAAGAAGTAAAAAAGAAGTAAAGAAGAAGGTGGCAGAAGCCCGGGCACTCCCCCCCGAAGAAGAAGCCCGGGAGAGGGGCCGCTGTAAAAGAGCTGAAGAAGAAAGCGCCCCCCCCCCCCGGAGGAAGAGAACCAGACAGCGGTGAAGACCAGCACACCCCCCCCCACGGAAAATGCTGAAGAAGCCTGAGAGGGAGGGGGGCTGCTGTAAAAGAGCTAAAGAAGAAAGTGCCCCCCCCCCCGGCAGAAGAGAACCAGACGGCGGTAAAGACACCCCCCAGAAGACATCGAAGAAGCAGGCCCCCCTCCTCATAAAAGAGGGGGCACCAGAGCCGACTAATAAATTACTTTAATAACTCTGTGTAGTGTAATTTTTACATTTTGTTTTCGCCAGGTGAATGGGTAGGGGTACGATGCACCCCATATTCATTCACCTAGGGCGGGGACCCCCTTCTTAAAAGGAGGCTCCCGGATTCTGATAAGCTCACCTCCCGCAGACCCTGACAACCAACAGCCAGGTTTGTCGGGAAGAGGCCCTGTCATCAACATGGGGACAGATGCTTTGGGGTGGGGGGGCCACAGGGTGCTCGCTCGTCCCCACCCCTTTCCTGACCGGCCGGGCTGCTGCTCGGATATGGGTCTGGTATGGATTTTGGGGGGAACCCCATGCCGTTTTTTCGGTGTACGGGGTCTCTCCTTAAAATCTATAGCAGATCCAAGGGCCTGGTATGCTCCTGTAGGGGAAACCAATGTCGTTTTTTTTATTTGAAACTTGGAGTTGAGTTCCCCTCCCCTTCAAGATTCATACCAGACGCAGTGCTTGATATTGGCAGGGATCCAAGTCGGATCCCCGTTCAATATTGTGCCACGGCTAAACGCAACCGCAGCTAAAAGCACTGCACAAATGCAGCTAATCGCTGGAGTCTTGAATTCCAGCAAAACATAAACATGCTTTTAACAGCCATCCGTCTGAAAGGGGCCTTAAAGAGTCAGACTGGGTTCTCACTGGTACAAAACGACAGGCTAAACTTTTCTGAGGATTGATTTTTATTCTTAGACTGATCCAGCAAGGCTAACAGACTTTATTCTCATCTAGCCATCTGGATCAGGTGACAAATGTGCATATATAGGTAGCCTCAGCAAGCGTTGGATAACACTTCCTTCATTTACGGGCTTGGCTTTGCTCAGCAGGGATCTCTCCCCGCTGAGTAGGCAGATGACAGGTCTGTGTCTGCACACTGTGCAGGTACCGACCCGTCAGAGCGCCGCTCTCCTCTATGGGGGATTAGATGAAGACGAACCGTAGAGTTGCATGAAGCGTCTGTTCAGGTCTGCCAAAAAACTGACAGGTGGACCTGAATGGTCTCCCCATGTGAAAGGGGCCTAATGCGGACATGCAAATTAAAATGCATTTACATTTTTAATATGCATGTAGCGGATGGTTGCTACTAGTTACTAACAGCCACCATATCACCATGCTGCCAGACCTCCATATATCACTCTTAGAGACAATAAACAGTAATTTTGCTTTGTTTTTGTTCGTTCATTTGGGGGCTATAACTTGGTTGGGGAAAGGGGTTATGGGATGCCCATAGAACAGATTACTTTGCCATCATAATTTAGAGAATCATTGAATGAATTGAACCTTGAAGAACTGATGGACTAACATTCTCAGTCTCTTCCCCTACATTAACTTTTGCAGGCTGTCACTCCTCCTCTGCACCAACTCCTGCAGACTATTACTCCCAAGACTCTACTCCTCCTGCACAAAACTTTACGGTTCAATGCCAGTTTCTCTGCCCCATCATCACATTACATTAGGGATCACTCTGCTGAATTGTCCCAGGTGCTTACGACACCTCCAGGACCATGCAAGGACGAGGTTTCCCTGCCAGCTTCTGGGCGAATGCTTCACTTCGCCCAGCCGACAACTTCCTCCAGTGGGCTGGACCTGAGCTTATGAAGGAGGCCTGCCCCCTGCCAATTCCAATTGAGGATTGGTCAGGGCTCCTCACATGAGCTCCACATCACTTCCAATTCCCAGCCCTGCCCCTTTTGCAGAACATTCTTCCTGGAAGCAGGGGATGCGACCCAAAAAACTGAAGCACAGTTGGTGACACCCACTGCTACACTAACCACTTCCTGCCCCCAAATACAAATGTAGCACTGGTATTTTTGCCATATAATGCTAAAGATGGCATACCACTAGAGGGAGCCAAATACCAATGTGAGCGAGATATGTTTTAACGTACATATGCAGAGCAGAAAAATGTTTATCTTGTGAAAAGACTCACTTACCCATGAACACTAGGTGGCTGAACTGCATGCTGGGTGGATATAAAAGGCAGAGTGGAGCCATTTTCTGCCTTTTTATGGGTGCATGGCCTGCCTGCAAGGATCTGTGAAGGAGTGTTCAGAAGAGGGCCTACATCGTGCAGAGCAGAACAACATCCATTGACTCTGCCTTACCACAGTGTGCTGGAGAAGCAGTGTGATCGGGTCTGAGGATCCAGGACCCTTGACGGAGCCAAGTGGATGTCCAGTTTGCTTGAGGAGCGGGGCAGCGTGGCAGTGCTGACTGGCAGCAGGATTGACACATCTGGAGCGGAGGTTCACAACTTTCCAGGCCTGGTGTGGTGAGAGGGCTGTCGCCCAGAAGTTCTTTAACACCCTTAACACACTTAGACTAATTTCTCAAAGTTGCTGGGACCTGTAGTCCTACAGGGAGGTCTCATTCAAATAGACTGAGTTCAATCAGGCCTAAAAGCCTATGCTTCATTGAGGGCTGACTGACAGTTAAGGTATACCTACACCGAAGGCATCTACAAGTGTGTTTTACAGCAGGAACTGTATTAACTCTTCAGTTATGTTACTTCATTACTTGTTAAACCATTGAATTACAAACACTGCAGTATAATAGCTAGCCGAAGAAAGAAGACCAGAGACTACACTTCTTCACAGGGAGGGTTTGTGCTTTGGATGCAGTAAGACAAAAGGCTGCCTTATACCTCAGGGGAAGCTCTTGAGAAATTGTATTGTGCTGTGTTGATATCCTTGCATTGGTATGTTTGGTGCGACCATACTGGAAGTGGGAAGGTGGTCAGTGTTAAGGCATTGTCACTCTGAGCACTAGTCCCACTTGGAGACGCGCCGCAGTAGAGGCTCAAGGGACCTTTAAGTGTTATTAGTTTGTGTACACTCATTGCACTATTATAGTAAGTTTGTATGTTGATATAGTTATTATAAATACTGTCTTTATACCAGTTCCAGTAAACTTACATCCTGGTTGATCACAATTGGTGTGAAGCTTGTTCATTATTCTAACAGGTGGAACAACGGATGCCCAGATAACGGTAAAGGTACACTATATACACATTGTTATGTGGGATTGTTCCGTTTAGTGAAAGTTTCATATCAGCACTGCACCACAGCTGTGTCAAGGGGAGCGAGACCAAATCATTTGGGGGTTGTTAAAGCAGAGTACAGGCCCAATCAATTACCAGCAGCTCCTTCGGGGGTAAGTGCTACACAAACAAACAAGCAGGCTTAGCCTTAAGCATAGGCCTGCCTAAATTTACCTGTCTGGCAGCTACCACACCAAAAATCTTCACCTCTAGCACCTACCTATGGTAGAGGGTGCTACATACATGTTAAGCCACATTTGGTGCAGATCGTATGCAATGTTAAGAAATACAAATTCTTCTAGTTTTAATAGCTTCTGGCGATTTTACAGCACAGCCATTTCCAGCAATCTCATCAGTCAAGAAACAGGAATATAGAATACTGTACACTAATATTTTAGGCTTGAGGGGAAAATACAATAGGCAAGAGACTGGCCATAAACCAAACTGTCAATCTATGCTCACAAATTGGCAAGTCACATGCTAGAAAGGCTGCTGAATTGCATATTGGAAAATATATTACAGAATGCCATGGCCATAGCTTGAATTGAAATGCTGAATAGGAATAAACCTGCAGTGTAGCTTTTAGGCTGATCAAGCAGTTACCTATAGAAAACATACAGCTAGCTCTACCGTCATGCATGTAACTTGGAAACAATGTAAAGCGGAACTAAACAGTGATTTAATGGTTTCCAAAAACAATTACATTCAAGGCATGTCCTGAATGTTAACAGTTACAGTTACTAGTGTGCTTGTCAGCTCTCAACCAAGCTGTTAAGCCATCAAATGACTGGTGTCATAGCTCATTATTTGTGCAGCACCCTGGCAATGGCAGATCAGAAGCCAAGATGGCAGTTTGCTTGGTTGTAAAGGATGGGAGGGTCTAGTTCTGCTTTAACCACTAGCTGCCCAAGCCAATTCTGACACTTCTCATACACTTTTTTTTTTTTTTTTTACTAGATAATTACTTAGAACCCTCAAAACATTTCCTGAAAATTGGTTTGTGGTTTCAAATTTGTATGTCAATACGGTATTTGTGCAACAATTTTGCAAACACATTTTTTGAGGGAAAAAATTCACTTGAATTTTAGTCCACACAAACAAAAGAATACTCAATTGTTTGGTAAGATATAATATATTTTATGCTGAGCAAACAGATACCCAACATGTATGCATTAAAATAATGCATGCCGGTAGACGGATGACAAACTACGCTACTTAAAGTGGTTGTTAACCCACTATGATGATGATCATGCCAATCTGTTATACAACGCCAAGTGCCCCTGTTCCTGAGCTGTATAATAAAACGTGACTTCACTGAGGTCTCTCCTCCGCATGGCTGAAAGCTATAGCAGGCAGGGCCGAGCACTGCTGCAGACGTCAGCCAGGGAGGAGAGAGAGAGAGATCGGAGGAATCCCATGAGCCGCTCCAATATACAGTATAATTGACATTTTTATATAGCGCAGACACAAAGCATTATATAACAGAGGGGGTGGCATGCTTATATTATAGATTTGATTGCACCAGGAAGGGAAGATCGTGGGGTGGAAGGAGCCGACAGGCAGGGGAATGACGACGACACAAGAGAGCAGGGTTGCAGGTGACAAAGGCACGTAAACTGACCACATTGTCAGGGCTCGGCAGCCATGATATACCATGGTCCGTTTACAGAGGGGAGGGCATAGCCAGGTATTTTTAGGTGATGTGGGGGCCAAACTACATAGCAGAAGCACTGTGCTGTGTAATATATTTAAAGGGGACAGGATCCATTTTTTTTAATTTTAGAATAACAAAACACTTTAGATATCTTCACAGGTGAAGATTTTAAAACCTTTACAGACTACAAATTTAAAGAGATACACAGGTGGTCTGGTGCTAGAATTACTGCTCTCACTCAGAGATATACACACACGGTAGATCAATGTTTACATGTGTGCAGGACTGACGTATGCATTCACGTGCAAGTATGGGATGACTTGGTCACTTTCATTATTTTTTTACCTTGTCCCCAACTTTTTTGCCATCATAAGGGATAAACAACATTACTTGCAATAGCATGGGCAGTAAAGTATACTATTTACGTAGCTACTGTAACCACTTTCCACCATACGTAAAAATGATCTGGCAGACCTATAGCCACTCTCAGGCTTGAAGGATAATGTCAGGGAAAGCTTGCCCATAGTGCAGATAAAGTTTCAAGGTGCAAACATATGTGCAGGTTAAGAATTATCCAAAGAGATATGCACCGATGTATGCACGCACACTCTGGCGGCAGTATTGGTAACAGGTACTCACCTAACAGCCTATTTAAAATTATGCTACTGCACTGGCTAATTGCCGCTTGGTGTGCTTATTTCTTTATCTGACCACTAATCCTGACCCGGCTTGCTCCTGGGCCAAGTTTGTCTGTTACCAGTCCTGACCACAGCAAGTCCCCAGATTATGCTTCTGCCTTTTGTTCTGGTTTGTTACGTTTCTCAATTGCCAACATTGGCCTGTAACCAGACTACTCCCCTGCCTACTGTTTTTGCCCCATATGCCCGTTTCTTACCATTTGACCCTGTATCTTTCTCATCCTGCCAGCTCCTTCAGTCCAGCACATGCTCACTTAGCACCTGCTTTTTGCCGTGCTTCTGCATCCTGTCACCAGCCAAGTACTTCAGCTGCCTGCCTGCTGTGCCTGTTTACTGGTGATTAGAGTGAAGTGTCAGCTACCACCAGCACAGACTTCTGGACTGATCACAGGCCTTCTTACCTCACCATGCTCTCGTGACTACTGTTACTGTATATCAGTTTCCCCCTGAGCCGGACCTGTGCGATAGGCCTTCCTCTGCATGTCAGGCTCACTAACCAGGTACCCAATCGATAAGTTCACCTTTGGAACATGTTGCACCCTAAAAACTGATGTAACATATTCCAGCCTCTGTACCCCACATGCCCGATTTCTCCCCCCCCCTTCCGTGACAGTGGGCAGGGGCTCTTAACCCACTGTGACTTTTGGAAAACAGTGTGGCTGTGCAAAGCTCCGCCCACATGGCTGCGCTATTATTCACACATTCCTGTGAATCAATAGACTACAAATACCATAATCAATTGAGGTTAACAGCTTGTAGTTTTCAATGAACTACAAGGACACTGGTCAGTGCTCTGGTAGTTCATTGATCCTTCCTGCTTTCAGGTAACTATCCTGAGGAGTCTGCAGGAGCCTGAAAATGCACACAGGATCTACTGAGAGTGCAAAGCTCTGCAGATTCCGCCAAAGCAAAAAAAAAAAAGAATCATGATATACTTACCTCCTCTGTGCAGTTGGTTTTGCACAGAGCAGCCCAGATCCTTCACTTCTCGAGTCCCTCTTTGCTGCTCCTGGTCGCTCACTCCTTTTGAGTGCCCCCACAGTTAGCAGCTTTCTATTGAGGCTTTGGAGCTAAGTCACAGATCCTTGTGTCCATTTAGACACGGAGCCGTGAACTGGCCCCACCCCCTTTCCCTTGACTGCCGCAAGAGCCAATGGCATCACTACTGTGTCTGAGCCAGTCAGGAGTGTCCGGGATGGGTTAGACATTTCTGGATATCGCTGGGGCTCAGGTAAATAATTGCTGGGGTGGCTGCCAAACAAGCATTTTTTTATCTTTTTTATCTTAACTTTTCTTTGTTTCTTGTCATACAAAAATGTGTGCATACATTAACAACATCGCATGGCAGAGAGTGCATATTATACATTCGTAACTAAACAAACACCAATCTCAAATTCTGTGTATAATCTTTGTATAAACCTATTCCCTCCCTCCCCCTCCCACCCCCCCTTTAGCCCCTCCCCCCGTGCTGATCGCCTCTCCCCTCTCAGTTGTCTAGGTACATTTGTCTAACTTTTTCTTTGTGCCGTTCCACTGAGATAAAGGAGCAGCCGAGGGGGGGGGGGGTCCCTCCAAGCTACCCATGCAGAGCTAATTCCAAGAAAGTAGGGTCAGGTTCACATCCTTCCTGTATTTAATGTCTGTATATTAGGAGATTGTTATTTTGCAGTGGCAGGGGAAGCTACCGGTTATATCGTTGTTATATCTCTAGACGAGGGCTCCTATATCACTCAGCCATAGTCCCCAGACTCTCTCAAACCTTCTATAATTTCCCTGTTTAATAAAGGCCACTCTCTCACTCCAGATCAACGTGTTGAATGCATTAAGATTAAAAAAATAAAAAAAAATAAACTTCTTCCTTTACAACAAAGATTTGTTTTAATATCAACAGTATTAATTTTTTCCTTCATTAAATTTGAAACTTAAAAGCCGTTTGAAATCTGTGAATGTAGCATCCCAGTATGACAAAATCAGGTGTATAGCAATGAAGTTGAAAATTAAAATATGGGCAATAATAATTGGGCAAGAAAAAAAAAAAAAATGTTTTGATACACCCCAGGATATAAATGCACCCAGGATATAAATGCAATCTAAGACCTTTTGGAATAGTAGTGCACAAGGAAAAAAACAAAATTTTGATAAAAACACGAGAAAAATGAAATGGTGATTTATGTGCCTGTCTGACCTTGTACCACCACAGTCAAACAGCATGAGCGAGTACAGTGGATGATTAGAATATTCATGTTCTACTTTGCCTGAGGACAGTGTACACTGAAGAACATGAACAAACCCATCTGATAACGTTTCCCAACCTGGAAAGTAGGAAACCATAAGAAAAAAAGAAAAAGGAAACTGATGCAATCTAAAATTCTTCCCTCTATATTTCGGAAACGTAACAAGTTTTCACTTCTGCAACACTAGAAATGCAAATTTCCTGTCATTGAGGCTGCTTAGTTGCACAGAACTGCATTTCAATTGAAATCACATAATTTTCAATGATGCCTGTTCACATCAATGCAACATGACAGATGCGATTTTGAAAACGTCCTACTACTTTGGATGGGATATGGGATCAAAATCATGTTGCAGTCACACCAAACAACGAATTACTTTATTCTGCCGTTAGAGGGAATACTCCCTTCTGATGGTAGAGATGAAACAGAAGAGCCGCAAAAAATAAAACTGGGGTCCACCCAGTGATGTCATTGACCATGTATGGACATGTCTATATTTAATCAAAGATGTCACCTGGTTAACCCACTCCTTATGACCTTGACCAAATATGACATGTCCATAGCTAGCCAATGACATCACTGGATAACACTGCCCCTCTTGTTTTCTTAAGCGATGGGGAGGCAGTCTGCCATTCGTTGCTGAACAAGCAATGGGTGTGGTCCTGTGACGGCCAGTGATACTGTACACAGGGTTAATATCTAGGGGCAATCAAGGGGTAAACTGTGTGCTGCCATTACTTTCTGATCAGACTTTCTTCTGCTTTTTAGATCGTCATTCCTTTGTACACAGAAAACTGTGTGCGATTGGACCCAGCCGAGCGGAAGGTTTCAGCTAAGATCATTGGCTGAAATCTACTGCCAAGCTCATGCTTTGGGTTGGCAGGGGGCGTGCATGTGCCCCCAAACACAGAAGGCGGCTGGTCACACACGTGAGTGACTGTGCCTGTACCCGCCACCCACTCGCAGTGTATTTGCTGCGATCGGTCAGCAGGTGGTAAAATACAATAAGCCATTAAAAGAGTTATTATTACATACTATATAAGTTTGACAATTGGAGGAAAAAAAAAAAAACCCTGTTCAACTAGCCAGAATCTTGTCACCTGACAACAGTCCAGAGAAAGAGTTCAGTACGTTATTGGAGAATGTGCGTTACCCCAACATTTTAAATAATGGATATGTGCCAGTTTTACCGTGTACTTGCCTTAAAAGTATCCTTCCTTTATGCGAAATACCTGGTGATCCTGCAAGTCCCCTGCTTTCCAATCTCGTTTAATATTCTTTTACTTTATGATATATGGGCAATTACATGTTTACACCAATCACAATCATGCTTTCCAATCTCAAACTGACCATGCTAGGCATGAGAGCAAAAGCATCATAGTACAGTCAGCTTTCTGACTGTACTGGGAGCACAATCTGCCTGTCCTCCAATGGCCAAGATATGTACTGACCTGCTCCCGGTGCACAGCACATCACCAGGAAGAACAACCTACTGCTGCTTCTCCAGCCTCTCTTCAAGCTCCTAAGGCCAGGTTCACAGCATGGGGGGGTCCAACACTCCTGTTAGGTAAATTGTCTTGTATGAAGTATTTGTTTTGATATATTTAGACAAATACTTTAACATGGGCAACTACATGGCAAATTAGGTTTAATGCTGATAAATGTAAAGTTTTGCACTTGAGAGCTCAAAATATACATGCATCATGCATATTGGGGGGGTGGGGTCTGCACAACTGGGGAAATCCATGGTGGAGAAGGATCTGGGTGTTCTGGTAGATCGTAAGCTTAATGATATAATACAATGAAAGTCTAACAATATACAACTAATCCTAAAAGTGATGCTCTTCCATGTTCAGTACTTTTTTTGGGGGGGGTTAAATATTTTTTTTTTTAAATCGCACAAGAGCATGTACCTACAAAGTAGAAAAGGTCACATCTACAAAAGGTAAGGCACAGATTCATAACAGACCTGACACTGCACATGCCCTGAGTGTTTAATTGTTATAAAAGGGAGTGCAAAAAAGATGAAGCCGGCAACACTGTAAACCGTATTTATTGACTACATAAGAGTGAAAACAAAGAAGCTAAAACGTTTTGGCGAGAGTCTTAGCCATGAAGGGGAGGTAAAAAGAAAAAGATGGAAAAAAAGAAAGAAAAGAAAATGTTGGCGATAAGGGTAGAGGCAGGACGTCATACCACAAAGAAGCACCTCACCCTGAGGGGAGGCATCAGATGGTTGAGTGTGGAGTCCCTGCCAGGATAATAAGGTCCCTAGCTGGCTGGCTCTTCTCTTCGTCAAAGAAGTGTTCAGTGCTTTAAATATAAAAAAGGCTCACCAGATTACATGCATGTATGGGACACTCCAACTCTCCCTCCATCCTCCTGCTTCACCAGGTCCTTTGCTGCTCCCCTTGTCCGCCATTGTTTACAAGGAATAGGAAAGCACCTCTCTCCCCTTTCTACTGGTCACTTCAATTTTATATAACTCACTCAACACCACAGGCAATAAAACAAAAGAATCTCCATAGTGCAGTAGGTTTGAACAAAAAGTGCATTTATTAAAAAGGATAAATTATATTATACCTCACATAAAATACAGCTAAATTGCTCCTACTGGCATAAATCATGTTACTTCCAGGGATCACTGCTACTTGATGCAATTTGTCTCACAGAACATTAGGATATGAACAGGGGAGGATATGAAGAAGAACAGTGCCCAAAACCTCATGAAGTATAACCTAACTAGTCCCATGTCAGTCAATAAAACTCCAAGAAAAAAATAAATAGACCCACACACAAACAACCTCAACACAACTTCTACTCAATATGAGTGGAATAAGGCCAATCAAGCTATAAAACACTCGTACAAAGCATTGGGACCTAGCCCTGAAACTTTTACTTAACCCCTGTAAGATCATATATCTTTAACCACTTGAGACCCACGCTATAGATGAAAGATGTCCACAGCGCGGCTCTCAAGTGCCGAGTGGACGTCTTTGGACGTCCTTTTATGTGCATTACCCGCGTGCGCCGCTGGGCGGCGCGCAGCGGGTAAACACTGTGCTGGCGCATCGCTGAAGAGGCGATGCGTGTGCCTGGTGGCCGTGATGTCCGCCGGGTACACGCGATTGGCGCTGACAGCAGGGACGTGGAGCTCTGTGTGTAAACACAGAGCTCCACGTCCTGTCCCTTGACACAGCATTGGTCACCTCCCCCCACACAACACACCCAGGGAATACATTTAGCCTCTTCCCCTAGTGTTAACCCCTTCCCTGCCAGTCACATTTATACAGTAAATTAGTGCATTTTTATAGCACCGACGCTGTATAAATGTGAATGGTCACAAAATGTCCGATATGTCCGTCGCAATATCGCAGGCCTGACAAATAAAAAAAAAAAACTCAGAGCGCCGCCATTACTAGTAAAAAACAAATCTATCCCCCATTTTGTAGACGCTATAACTTTTGCGCAAACCAATCAATTTTTTTAACAAAGATATGAATAAGAATACGTATCGGCCTAAACCGAGGAAAAAAAAAGGGATATTATAACAAAAAGTAAAAAAGTAGTGTTTTTTTTTCAAAATTTTCTGTCTTTGTTTATAGCGCAAAAAATAAAAAAATCGCAGAGATGATCAAATACCACCAAAAGAAAGCTCTATTTGTGGGGGGAAAAAAATGATAAAAATTTTATTTGGGTTCAGTGGAAACAGATCAATGAGAATTTCAGCAAATTACAGTAAAGGAATCAGGGACTTAGTTTTAGGATACAGTGTCAGACAGTTGCTTCCCTCGTTTGACATTTTTTAAACTGGAAAACAACGTTTAGCGTTTTACAAATCGCCTATAGACCTGGCACTGCCAAAGTACAAGCTTGCGTTTACCATGTACGTAGGAGTCAGTATTAAACTTCTTATAGTATCAATAGAATCCACTTTAATGACTGCATCTGGCTTCCAAAGATCACTAGAGGTGAAGACCTGGAGCACCATTGTGAGGGGCTTTTAATTAGCACAGAGACTGATTGCAGTGCCTGAGCACTTCTACTCCCTAGTGAGGCAACATGCTGGGATAGGAGATCCATACATCACATGTTTCTGTGACATGGTCCCAAATTATATGCCATTCTTATAGTTGAAAATGCAATCCTGTATTTGTTCAATTATCAGTCTGTTTGTATGCAAACAGGTCACACCACTACCATTGACTTCCATTTGGAAACCTTTTCACCAAAGACCACAAGTAGCTTCTGGAGATGATACATCTTGTATCTACATAAAGCACAATATATATTAGCTCAAAGTACAGAGCATAACGTTTTAGAAAAACCCAAAAACGCATATGTTGCCTGCAAATAATCAGAATTTGTTTTAATGTAGTATTGTGCAATGCTTTTGAAACTTCAATCTTTATGGTTGTCCTGAGTCTTCTACACTACTTATTGAGCAAATGACACCAATTTACACACATCACTTTAATGGCTCCAAGCTGGTCAGTGACACACCAAGTAGTAAAGCAAAGATAATAAACCCTGGAGCATGCATGTAAAAAAAAAAAATAAAAAAAAAAAAGTATATTTTATATATATATATATATATATATATATATATATATATATATATATATATATATATATATATATATACACACACACACACACACACACACACATACACACACACACACACATACATACATACACACCCCTTAACCGCTTGCCGACCGTATCACATGTCCAGCGTAAGGCAGCTCTGCTGTGTCAGATCACATACTAGGTACGTGATCTGGCACTTCCGGATAAAGGGTGTGCTCCACCTGCACCATCATTATACACAGCAGATGCTGATCAGCAGGTGCTGGCCAATGGATGACTGCTGGCAACCCACCCATCATCGGGAAGACACACAGGATAGAGCCCTGCCTATGAAAACAAGGCAGAGCTCTGTTCCGTCAGTGGGGAAGTTATGATTTTTTTTTTTTCCCCTGTAAAGCAGGGAATATAAGCCATTACTACCGTCGCTTTAACTGAAAATTGCGGTCGCGCGACATGGCTATCAAACAAAATTGGCGTCCTTTACCATATTTATCGGGGTATAGCGTGCTCCCGTGTATAGTGCGCACCCCTAAAGTGGCCCCCATTCCTGTGGATTTTTTTTTTGTACTTAGTTTTGGTGTCTTGCGCGGCGTCCATCGGCGGCTTCTGGTGTCCTCTTCGTCGGGTCCGGCGTCCTTCTGCGGCGTCCTGCCCGCTCGATCCTCGCTTTCCTGCGCCGATTTCGAATACTGCGCCGGCATATACCGAGCGCAGTACACTCCGGTATAGTCGGGCAGACTCTGCTCCTCTCACGCTGACGTCCTGGACGTACAATACGTCAGCGCGAGAGGAGCGGAGTCTGCCCGACTATACCCGAGTGTACTGCGCGCGGTATATGCCGGCGCAGTATTCGAAAGCGGCGTGGGAAAGCGGGTATCGGCGTATACCGCGCACCCACGATTTTGCCCTGATTTTCAGGGCAAAAAAGTGCGTGGTATATGCCGATAAATACGGTATTTCCTTCATTTCCCACAAATAGAGCTCTCTTTTGGTGGTATTTAATCACCTCTGCGGTTATTTTTTGCGCTAAAAAAAAAAAAAAAAATAGAACAACAATTTTGAAAAAAAATTCAATATTTTTTACTTTTTGCTATAATAAATATCCCCCAAAAAATATATATATATAAAAAAAAAATATGTATTTTTCCTCAGTTTAGGCCGATACGTATTCTACTTAAATCTTCCGGAGTTCAAGTGGTTAAAAGTAACTTAATCAAATAGGTTGTAGTTTGATGGTGCATCTTCCCGCGGTGCATGGTGCATCTTCCCTTCTCACTACACCATGAAACTTGAGCATATAAAAAAAAATGTACAAATCAAAAAAAAAAAAATGTATGTATAATGCCGCTTAACTAGTCCTTAGATGTAGTGGCTGCATTCATTTCCTTCAACCTTTCAATCATCTGCCCATCCTTCATTCATACAGTAGATTGCTGCACCCCGAGCCCAATTTTTTCAAGTTAAATATGTATACCCAATACAAAAGTATTTTGCTAATGCAAGTACTATATGGGTCCAAGTAATGTGTTTTATAACAGAAGTCCATTGAGGAATACTTGTGCATCTTCCTGATTTGCATTCACCCCTGTAATAAAGTTAACAGTGTAGCAGCAATATATAAAACACACACACATGCCTACCTATGACACAATACCAAGCATGGCTTCTCAGAACTGTTCTGAGGTTGGTATAGATCCTCCAGGGTGGGTCACAAATTACAGTAAAAACACTTACATTTTTAAAAAGGAGGAAAAAAAAATCTATATTGCATTACATTACCCTTTAAAAGCAGCAGCAACTGTCTAAAAATGGATTTAACCCTTCAATGCATTTAAAAATTTATGAAAAAAAAAAAATTGTGGTTTATACTAAAATTTCAAAAAATTTGTACATTTCCTATCCTGATGCATGTTACTTAAAACGTCTTCCCTCAAGAAAGACACGCCTGTATTAAAAAGCCAACCAAGACAATAAAGGCTATAGAACACTACCATCTAGTGGATCAGAGTGGAAGTTGCATAACTAAAATGGGATGCATTTTTCACAGGCTTAAAACAGTTCAATTGAAGCCAAATACTGCAGTAAAATTAAATAAACACAGATCCAGACATGCACGTGGATAGTTCTGTTTTTGCATTATGAAAATGATATATCTCCATCTATAAAAAATAAAATAAACCACAATAAGCGGTTATTGATTGGTTTGCGCAAAAAGTATAGTGTCTACAAAATAGGGGGTAGTTTTATGGCATTTTTCTTTTTTTACTAGTAATGGCGGCGATCAACAATTTTTATCGTGACTGCAACATTATGGCAGACACAGCGGACACTTTTGACACATTTTTGGGACCACTGTAATTTTTGAAAAAATGCACTGGATTACTGTGAAAATTGGGGCGCTGTTGGGGTTAAGCGTTTCCTAGGGAGTGCCTCTTACTGTAGCGGGGAGGGGGGGGGGGATGGGCTGTGTGCGACATGTCATTGTCACTAGGCAGAGCATGGAGATGCTTGTTTACATTATCTTCCTGCTCTCTCGGTGAGGTATCCCCACGCGATAGAGTCTGCGGGCAAGGGCGGATCCAGAGTCTAGTCTCGGGGGGGGGCACTGCCAGAAAATAAGGTGTTGCTTACAGAACTCAATTAGGTGTCCGATGTGTCCGCTGCAATGTTGCAGTACTGCTAAAAAATCAATGATCCCCGCCATTACTAGTAAGACATATTTAAATATGAATGCCATAAATCTATCCCATGGTTTGTAGACGATTGTCAGGGACTGCAGACGTGGTACAAGAGATGGTCAGAGACTGCAGACATGGTACAAGAGGTGGTCAGAGAATGCAGATATGGTACAAGAGATGGTCAGAGACTGCAGACGTGGTACAGGAGATGGTCAGACTACAGACGTGGTACAAGGAGATGGTCAGAGACTGCAGACTTGGTACAAGGAGATGGTCAGAGACTGCAGACGTGGTACAAGAGATGGTCAGGAAAACCGCAGACGTGGTACAAGAGATGGTCAGAAAACTGCAGACGTGGTACAAGGGATGGTCAGAGACTGCAGACGTGGTACAGGAGATGGTGAGAGACTGCAGGCATGGTACAAGAGATGGTCAGAGACTGCAGACGTGGTACAAGGAGATGGTCAGAGACTGCAGACGTGGTACAAGAGATGGTCAGAGACTGCAGACGTGGTACAAGAGATGGTCAGAGACTGCAGACGTGGTACAAGGGATGGTCAGAGACTGCAGACGTGGTACAAGGGATGGTCAGAGACTGCAGACGTGGTACAAGAGATGGTCAGAGACTGCAGACGTGGTACAAGGGATGGTCAGAGACTGCAGACGTGGTACAAGAGATGGCCAGAGACTGCAGACGTGGTACAAGGGATGGTCAGAGACTGAAGACATGGTACAAGAGATCATTGCAGCCTCACTGTGCATATGAACGCAGCCCCACCTTTGTATATCAATGCAGTCCCACTTTTGTATATCAATGCAACCCCACTTTTGCATATCATCCCCACTTTTGCATATCAATGCAATCCCACTTTTGCATATCAATGCAATCCCACTTTTGTCTATCAATGCACCCCCGCTTTTGTCTATGAATGCAGCCACACTGTGCACGGCACTCACCATGGCATTGCCTCGATCACACACAGCAGGCATCTCCTCTCCCGACGTGTGTCATGGAACAAACAGGAGCTGAAGGTCTGTGTTCGGTAGGCCAGTGTGCTCTAGCAAGGTCCCCCCCTAGACAGGCTTGTGTGATAGACAAAACACTGATTGTCAGGAAAGGTCCCCCCGCTGGTGATTTTGCCTGTTATTTGGGCTGCAGTACTGGCCTCCACCAGCGGGGAGTTATTGGCAGTATGGAGCACACAGCCCTTCCTGCGTTCAGGTGTGACCTAAATGCAATCAGCACGCCTCTATAATACCCGGCGTGTGTAATCACTCCTCGCCCTGGTATCTGTCTACTAACCTGATCCTGAGCCTGATATCAGACCCTGAGCTTGCTGTCCCCTTTCTTGACTTCTGATCTGATCCGACCTGACCTGATCCCTCTCCTGGACATTCCCTTCCTGCCCATTCCCTGTCTGCAGCTTCTTCTGTGATCTCCTGGTATATGACCTCGGCTTGGCTTTTGGTTTATGATTACGGCATTTCCCCTTCACTTATATATGCTTTGTTGTCATTTGTGCACTGTTTGTCTTCACCTGTTTTGTTCACCTTGTAAATAAACACCTTTTATTTCACTGCATACAGTGTTGGTCTCCTCTGTGTAGGCACACAGTACTGGTCTATTTAGAATCCCTGACACTGGTTCAATCAGTGTTCCATCCCCATCTACTATCACACGAGCAGGTCTAGCACAGGCAGCACAGCCGAACACAGATCCAGCTCACACACACAGCCAGAGATGCCCGATGTCAGCAGGAGAGAGGGGAGTGCTGCAGTCAGCTACAGCTCAAAGCAGCCTCAGGACAGGCAGCCTACCAGCCCTGGTGATGAGAGAGAGAGAGAGTGACAGACTCGGCACCAGCAGCTGCAGGCACCGCAAAGCAGTTTAAAAAAATGATAAAAAAAAGTTATAAAACATAAATAAAACAATATATAAAAAAATATAAAAAAAAACATTTATTAAAAAAAGGGGGTTTGACACATGGGGCCCTGGGGACCTCTGAGCCCTTTAATAAAAATATATCTATATATAAAAAAAGAGAAAAAAATAAATAAAATATAAAAAATGTATAAAAAAAAGGAGGGTTGTCCTCCGGGGGCCCTGGGGACCTCTTTGCCCTTTAATAATAATACTAACAATAATAATAATAATAATAATTTATATATATATATACATTTAATAAAAAAAGGGGGGTGGTCATCTGGGGCCCTGGGGATCTCTGGGCCCCTGGGGACCTCCAGACCCCTAAAAAAAAAGGGGGGGTTGCCATACGGGGCCCTGGCGGCCTCTGGGACCATGGGGACCTCCGGACTTCTAATAAAAAAATATGTTAAAAAAATATTTTTTTTTATAAAAAAATAAATGAAAAAAGAGGGGTTTGCCATCTGGGGCCCTGGTGGCCTCCGGGCCCCTGGGGACCTCCGGACCCCTAAAAAAAAAAAAAAAAAAAAAAAAAATTTTTTTTTTTTTTTTTTTTTTTTTAAAGCCAATGTGACATGATTGCCTCGGGGGGGGGCAATTTCCCCGTTGCCCCCCCCCTGGATCCGCCGTTGTCTGCAGGACACAGGGTTCGGCTCACGGAGATCGTGGCAGGGTCGCAAGCGCGACCACATGGCGGCATCTTAATGCATCTTAACGCCCTTATGCCCGTTTGTGCCATTTGGTCGACGTAAATAGGCGTGCACTAATCCTTAAGCCATTAACTACCCAAGTCATTTATGTGGTTTACAGTGAAATTAAGCATCTACTGTAATCTTAGGCGATAGGCACTGTGGGGTACAGTTCTAGGTCTATTATGGCCTATATACAGCGGGTAAAATTAGTATTGAACACATCACCAATTTTTCTAGAAATTGTCACCACATGGTCGGTAACAAGCCATGTAATCCATACATACAAAGAAACCAAAACAAATAAGCTAAAAAATTAAGTTGTGTAATAAAATGGGGAACAGGGAAAAAAAAAAAAAAAAAAAAAAAAAGTCTTGAACACGCCAACTAAAATGTATTTAATACTTATACAAAATTCTTTGTTGATAATGACAGATTAAAGACACCTCTTGTATGGAGAAACTACCGTATTTATCGGCGTATACCGCGCACTTTTTCCCCCTTAAAATAACGGGAAAATCGTGGGTGCGCGATATACGCCGATACCCGTTTCCCGCGCTCAGTTTGAACTGAGCCGCCTACATATACCGAGTGCAGTACACTCGGGTACATTCGGCCAGGCTCGGCTTTGTTCGTGCTCACGCATAAACGTCACAGAGCATGAGCACGAGCCAAGTCTAACCTGGCCGAATGTACCCAAGTGTACTGCACTCGGTATATGTCGGCGGAGGCATTCAAACTGAGCGTGGAAAGCGGGGATTCGACTCGCCGGAGCACTGGAGAAGCTGGGAGGACACCACTGAAGCCGAAGACGGACCGGACGATGGACGCCGTGCAAGACAGTGGTCCATCCTCAAGACCCAGTGGATGCTCTGATGAAAAGGTGGTCTCCAAGTCTGCTATTGCCCCTAGATATTCCGTATGTATGTATGTATGTATGTATGTATGTATGTATGTATGTATATTGCACTACAATTTCTGTTGGAAGAAAAAGTCACCAATAGAACTATGTGAAAAGGCTTTAAAAGAATTGATGTGAAAAGATGGGAAAACTGTTGCTGTACATAAGCCAAAACCGCATACCATTTTATGGGTACCCCCATAGCATAAACATTTTAAGTATTTGAGCTTCTTTTAAGTTGCTCTCAAAGCCCTGCGAAAAAAGTATACTGCCCATTACACAATATTTAGGCAATAGCTTGCCTGCTAGCCCAAAAAATGTACCAACATGATTCACCACCTACACCCCTCAGACAACAATAGGGTTCTCTGCTAGGCTTTGATGAATTTCACACCTTATTCACCAAACCCTCCGACTCAAATTCAGACAGGTATGCTTACCCCCTAATCGGCATGACTGACAAGGAACTAGCATATTCAAAAGTATTAAATCATTGCTGTAGGACCTTTTAGCACATTTATTGACAGATCAGTCATTGCATCTCCCACACTTACTAAAGTGGTAGAATTTAAAAAAAAAAATTTCATGGCCGCCCTAAGGTTTGTACCATAATATGATTATATGCAATTGCAAGTTGCAGTTTCAAAATGAACACACCAGCGGAAAGCTATTGTAGCGCTCACTCCCGCAGGAGCCTCTGGTTTGATGTAGGATCTGCGTAATTAAAGTTACCTATGTAATATGTCTAGGGGTGATAGCAGTGACGGAATGTCCAGGCAGTTGGTTGACGTTTTAAAATGCTTTATTCTCGGTCCAACAGTCAACTTGAAGTAGATAGGACAGATTGGTGAAAAGAGAAACTTTGCAGATTCAGGCTTTGGATAGAAAGAAGCAATCCTGCCTCCAAATAGTATTCTTGCTTTTTTCGCCACCCCAGCCAGGATGGGTGCAGTGCACCCGGACAGGCCTCCCTCACAGACCTGGCAGCCGGAGTGTCACTGTGAGCTCTGAGAAGGAACAAGTCTCTGCCACCGACTTGGCTTTAGTAAATTAGTAAAGGCATCTGCCACAGGTCCAATACTCAAGGACAAGAATTAAAGCAAATCCTCTCAGTCAATAGTTGGTGTCACCGACTGACAGTTTGCCTCTCACAACCGGTCAGTGTCTGGTCACCCAGATCCCCGATGGTTCCGTCTAAATTCTATTGGATAACCTGCCTCCGGGTTCACCTCAGACCGACTCCCCACCGAACAGCACCCAGCTTGGGATCTCTCTTGAAGTGTGGGGTCCCAGTAAGTCACTGGGATCCCCCTTTGGTTGCTCTGAGCCATATGGGCCCAGAGCCAGGAACTCCGCATTGCACGGGCCCCGGCCAGGTAGGCCATCGTGGTGGGGCCTGTGATGTGCGCACACCCTGAAGGTGGGTGCCGAACCAGGAACCCGCAAAGACCCTGAAAAATGGCGTCTGCCACAGATATACCCTTCCCAGGCATGCCCTGTGTGAGGGGAAACTTCTCCAATTGGCTGCTGGACCCCTCTGGCACCACCCGCTTCCCAGAGATGGAACTACATCTCTGGAGCACAGAATGACCCACAGGACTGTTCAGGGCTGGCAGCAGGCGAATTTAATTAATTCAACATTGGTGAGAGCAGATAAGTCTCTCACCCAACTAAATTTACAATAGCGTCCTTTGTGAAGATAGTGTAGTGCCCCTCTACTTTCTGTAAAGTCTTCCTTCCGGTTTCACACTCCCTGGCCGTTTAAATGGCTGCGCCACAATTCCATCACTCCCATTCATGCACACTGAGTTACTAATGGCACAGCTCTCTCGGCCATGGCACACTCCATGTGACCTGAATGTAGAGCATAGCGGCCGAAAAATTAAAACCACCCGCAAATCGCTGCTGCATTGGCACTTTACACGAGGTTTGGCAGCGCTCCCCACTGATTTCAATGGGCAGGGGTGCTGAAGGAGCAGTGTATACACCGCTCCTACAATGGCTCAAAGATGTGGCTAGCAGCCTTTTTTTAGCATCCTGCCAGCGCACCGCTCCAGTGTGAAACCTCCCCCCCCCAAACCCATACAAAGCCCCTATCTAAACACGCAGCCAGGCAAGGAAAATGAGGGAATCAGCAAGCCAAAACCATTACAGTGCAGTCAATGAGCAGAGAGGCAGCAATCAGTGGTAATTTAGTGGCTTAAGCAGTGAAAGTTCAATACAGCAGAACAAACTATCTGATTCATATTGTCAATCACACAACATACCAGCTGTCCACCGATTCATGCTGACTGACCAGCGTTCTGTACATGCAGGGCTAGTAACGTTAACAGCAAGCAGAGAAAGCTAATGAAAAGCCAAAGCACACATTCTCATTCAGATATCTCCCGATGCCCACTGGCTTTCTGCTCATCCATGCCGCCTATGTCATTGCGACAGGGATGGATTGTTAGGATGTTGGGCCCTTAAACATTAACAGGGACCTGGGCAGGTGCCCCTTTTGCTCTCCCTTAAAGACTGCTCTGGATCTAGTGATAGTGCAGTGTGAGTGTAGTGCAAACATTCATTTTATTTTGTCAGGGCAGGTTTCCTGTAGTATATTTGAATGTGTTTGTGCATGTTTACAGTAGAATATTTCAATGCGATATATTGCAGTGCGTTACTGCACATTTACCACAGTATATTGCAGCATTAGTGGAGTACTCAAGTTAAAGTGCACCTAACACCACTTTATATTAAAGTGCATCCACGTACACATTTCCTCGTCTTTATTACATTTTGTTAATAAGCGCCCCCATCCCATGTCTGGGAGGCCAACAAGGAGAGGCACACAATCCCATAGCACTGTGAGTGGACCAGCAATGTGTCCACAGGCAGGGCATTATTTGAACACAGCGTCAGCCACTTGCGCCTTGACGATGCACAGCCATTACTTTATTGTTGGCTCTGAGGTTGAGAACGGTAGGAACATGAACCTACAAAAAGGGAGAACACTGGTAAACAAATTGGCAGACATGTTCCCACAGCGGAGGATGACGAATGAATAAATGGAGGATACCGATGCACCTTGGGTGCCAGATAGAGCAGAGGAGGAAAGTGAGGGTGAGGCACAACCCAAATGAGGCAGCCATCATGGAAGATTAGGCACCCTATTCCACCATATTGTGGAGCAGTCATCTACCGTCCAACTTCACACCTTTCAGCTGTCTGACCTTTTTTATTAACACACGTTTAGCCAAATCGCACTGTTGCAATTTGCAAACTTTGACTCGAGCAGATCAAGCGTAAAAAAAAAAAAAAAAAAAGCCACCAGCCATTTGGGTGGGTGCCACATGCTTGACAAGGCATTTAACCTCTCACCCCATTGGCAAGAGCACCTGAATGTCACACACACACACAAAAGGGACACAAATCTGCTCCTCCTCACCTTTCTGGTCTACCCCCAGTGAGGCAGTGCTACAGCTGGTCTGTGTAGGGGACAGGAGCTACACCAGAGATTCTTGCAGCTCTGCGCGGGCAGGCCCAGAAGTGATTCACACCACGCCAACTGGAGACAGAAATGGTGGTGTGCGATAATAGCACAAACCTTGTGTCCCCCTTTAGATAGGGAAAGTTGACACATGTGATGCCATGCCTTGATGGTGCAAAGTTTCTTAAAATAGGTACCTAGGGTCTGAAGATCTGCTCAAGCATCGCAAAAGGTCAGAAGCGAATAATGAACCCCATTGAAGTCTATGGAACCCAAATGAGAAAATTTTTGATGGCTTATATGCAAGTAATTGGGCATACAGCGATTATGGGGGCCCGGGTTCTGCCCTGGGGAACATATATCAATGGAAGAAAAAGTTAGTAAGTAAATAAATAATAAAAAAAAACACATTACTTTTTAAACAAGAGGTTATTTGTTGATGCTTAAATGTGAAGGCACAAAAAGGAAAATAAATCCTTTCAATATAGTGTCTGGGAGGGTCCCATTAGTCCACCTGTAAAGTGGCACACCTTTACTGTGTATAGAAGCTGCTGCAGCAATAATTGTAAAAAGCACAAAAATACATTTTCCCTGCAAGCCCTTTTGTAAGCAATGGCTCAATGAACCAATCTCTATGATGAGGCCACAATGTAGCACACTGAGAACAAGATTGGAGATTTCTGGGAGAAATTCTGGTGTCTCTACCCCAGACTTTGGATAGAAGTAATGGGTGCAGAAAAAAAAAAAAATTGGTGGCGCCTTCAAACCGTAACCCAATAGAGGTACTCTTAATGAAAGCAAGAATTGGCCTTGCTGTCAAAAATTGTAATGATATGCACCTGTCAAACAGGTGCGGAAAAATTGGTCTTTGGGTGTTTGTGCCATGAAACATACACCAAAAACATTCTTTCAGATGAAAGAACACCTACAACGCTAGGCAGCCTAGAAGTCCTGCAGAGATTCCACACCCCCAAAACACTTAATCATTCGCCATTAGGGGCCTCATAGCTCCCGATAATCCAGGACCGATTAATTTTAATAAAAGTTAGGCTACCCATGGAGAGACGTGTTCTATGATCAGCAACAAAACTTCCAGCAGCACTGAATGCCCATTTGGAAAGCATGGTGGATGCAGGGCAGCCCAATAGCATATTGGGCAAGTTCTGGCCAGTGTCTATTTTTATGAATGAGTAAGGCAGTAGATGGTCGACATCAAAGCTCTCCATCTCTTTTTTTGCCCGTAGATAATCATCCACCATGTGATACAGACACTGTCGAATGGGTGTAGAAGCTGGCAACCCTGGACTAAAAAATAAATAAATATAAAAAATAAAAAAAATAAATGCATCACTTAGGTGGCCGCCTTCTCTACCACTCTCCTCTTGACCAACAGAAGCCTCAAAACTACATTTTTCACCACACTGTAACCTACCAGAGTTAGGAAAAGTGTTCCCTAAACTCCTCTTTAAGGTGTCCAATAGATTTCATCTTCTGCACTCTGTTGGGATGGGATTAGTTCTGAGACTTTCTACTTATATTCTCCCCCCCCCTTTATATCCTTTTCCCTTTAGGCAGCGTATTTTACGGAGCCCATACACAGCAAATTTGCAGAGTCATGAGAAGCAGATGCCTCAGGGTCACCGAGTATTACAGTATCTCGAACTGCCTCCTTCCAGCCACATACTGCTGCCAAAGGGTTCTGAGGAAAACCACCCTTACTGTCTGACATAGGTCTTCCTTGGCTTCAGTGCCTCAGAAACTGCCAGAATCCACCTCCTCCGCCCTCTCCTTTTATGTGTTCTGTGGCATAGTAACAATGGTGTCTGCATAAAGTGGGTCTTGAAAGGCAGTCCTCTTCGTCCCACTGCTCTGCCTTAAGTGCCCTGCCCATGCTGCCATGCAGAGTCTGCTCCAACAGGGATTGTGTCCTCCTCTAATTGCGAAAGAACAGTGCACGCATCCTTTATGAACAGCCATTGGCGTGGAGAAAAGAAGCTGAGCCGGCCTTTGCCAGGGGTTGTGCCATACTTACACAGGTACTTTTTAATGGCCCTCTGCTGCATGAGCAGCTGCTGCAGCATTGTCAAAAATAGAGTTCCACTTGGGGGACATGTCACAAAATCAAGTGGTTTATGAGCAGGTGAATATCCTGCTGAATTTTAGCAATCCAAGCACTGGCTGTGTATGATCACCTCAAATGGCTACAGATTCTTCTGGCCTGCTTTAGTAGATCTTCCAACACTGGGCATCTATTTAGAAAACACTGCACCACCAAATTGAGGACATGTGCCAGGCATGCCCTCTGTGCCACAACATTGTCTTCCACATGATGGTAGAGCACTGGAATGGCCTTGTGTGAAAAGAAATAGCGACTTATAACCTGCCATTGTGGTACAGTACATTTTGCAAATTCTCGGAAGGGGGCAGATTCCGACCAGGTGGAAAGGCAGCAGTTGTAGAGCCGGCAGCTTTGGCAGGCTTGCATTTAGACGCTGGGTATGTGGCTGGCAGGGACTGTATTTTTTTGTCACTGCAGCAGATGGGGCAGAAATATTTGCTGCCTATAGTCTACAGCTGGTCGTGTGCTGCAAAGACCTGGGACAGCCCGCGTTATACCATTATCCCTGTCAGTGGCGGCTGCTGAGAGGTCATAAGGTATAGCAGGGACAAACTGAGTTGAGTAAGGAGGGACAGATTTGTGCCTCTTTTAGGTGCTGTTGACAGGCTGAGTGGTGAGAGTTTATTGCCTTAAGCACGTGGTACACAAATAGTTGTTGTTTTTGCCATGCTTGAGACAGTTTGCAAATGGCAACAGTGCAATCGGCTGCACATGCAATTAAAAAAAAAACCCAGACAGCTTAGCTGTGGGCCGTGAGATAACAGCTCCACAATGTGATGCAATAGGGTGGCTCCTCTCTACTTTTACCATGATGGCTGTCTCGTTGGGTTTGTGCCTCACCCTCACCTTCCTCCTTTGCACTATCCAGCACCAGAATCTAGTCAGTGACCTCATCTGCTGCATTCTCATTACCACTGGAGACAACATGAACGCAAAATTGTGTACCAGTGTTGTTCTCTCTGTAGGCTCATGTCCCTGCCTTCCACAACCTCAAAAACACCTGAATCAAGTAATGGCTGTGCATCATCAAGAAGTGGTTGACACCGTGTTCAAATCACCCAGCTGACTCCTTCACGCCTAATGCTGGGGCTATGGCAGGAATAGCTGTGGACAAGGAGGCAGGTTTAGCTTTCTGGCAGCTGCAGGGGACTGCGCACTAGTCTACTTGTGACAGAGGAGGATGGTTTAGCAAGCCAGTTCACCACCTCCTCTGCATGCTGTGGCTGAATAGCACTAAACACAGGAAATGATGCCCTGTCTGAGGACTGACCACATCCGACTACACTCACACTGACTGAACTATCCCTACATTCACACTAATGCAACCTGTAATGGTCACACTACACGCACACTGAACTATCCCTAGAGGCACACCAATCTCATATTCTACACTGACAATAGAATAGCACACAAACTGTCTAATAGCACTGAACAGAGCCCTGTTCTATCCCTCTCCACACCGCTACAATACTACAAATTGACGCTATGGAAAGAATACTTTTATAGTGTGGGGTAGGATTAAGAGCCATGAACCATGGCTCTTACCATGATTGGATTGCTCTATGCTCCGATTAGCTGAAGCAATAAAAGCTTCGCCCAATCAGGGCTTTCAATGCACTGAATTGCAGCGCAGGGCATTGTGGTAATTTGGCGGGCCGATCAAACGACCCGATAATTTGGTTGTTCAACAAGTGGCCGAACAGCTAAAGTTCAGTCTGAACTCATGATCGGTCTGAACCATTCTCCTATCCCTAGTCCTGGATTAGCAGCAGCCATCAAGCCCCTGATGCTGATGTCAATGATTAAGTGCTTTTTGAGGGTTTTGATTTCATCTGGAAGAAATGTTTAGTGTAGGTTTCATGGGCACAATTAACACCCAAGGACCAATTTTTCCGCACCTGTTTGAAAGGTGCATATCATTTCATTTTGACACCTCTATAGGGTTATGGTGTGAAGGCACCACCAAAACCTAAAGCCCAATTTTTCCACACCTGTCACTTTTAATCAAAGTCTGCGAAAGTCACCAGAATTCAAAGAAATCTCTAATCTTGGTTTAGCGTGCACCAAATTGTAGTCTCATCATACAGACTGGCTCCCCAAGCTGTTTATAAAACAAAAAAGGAAGCTTTCAGGGAATTTTTTTTATTTTTTTTTGGCTTTATGAAATGTTGCCATTGCTGCAGCAGGTTCTATGCATGGTACAGATATGCCACTTAACAGGCAGACTAAGGGGACCCCCCATGTGCACCCTATTAAAAAAGGAATTTAAATAATTTTTTCACATTCTTATGGTTTTACTTTTACATTTAAAAAACTTTTTTTTTTACAAAACTTTGCATTGATAAAATGTCCCCCAGAGCAGTACCGGACCCCCCTTTATTATATGCACTTTTGATTTTTTCCAATTTGTGTCCTATAGACTGGGGTTCGTTATTCGGTTCCAAACTTTTGTATTGTTTAAAAGTTCTGCCGCAAACCGAACCGGGGGGGGGGGGGGGGGGAAGTTGTTCAGGCCCTGCCTACTCTGGAGTCAATTTCACAATCAGTGGTGAATACTGAAATCACCACACACTTGTGAACACAGTGCAGAAATCTCCCTCATACTAGTTCCCATTTTGTTAAATGTTTTTATCCTATAGGAATAGGCGATTTACTCTGTTGGTCAAATGTTTTAATGCGTCAGACCCTGTGCACATTGCACTTGTCCCCATTTAAATCTGTGCAGGGGCTGCGGAGCTGTGTTGTTGGATAGCCAACCCTGTCCAGCTACCCAACAACACTGCGGAACAAAGGAAAAGTTCAGGAGAAGAGGGAGACTAACAGGCAGTGCACACAGAGCCTGCACAGCCCTATCCTGTCCTCTTAAGCTGCCAGACATAAAATCCATGCCGTTTCCTCATCTACCCTGTTTAGTTTACAGAGTCTGGAGCTGCAGTCAGCTATTATGGGAAACAGAGGTTTGTGTTGTGAATGATTACAGATGTAGAAAGAGGGCCATTACCCACAAGAACACAAGCAGAAAGTAGCACAGACTAGGTATTCAATTAGGCTGCCTCAGACAAGTGTAGTAGCTGGTGTGTGCCATGGTCAGCTTGTTTATGGTGCTTGAAAGCACTCTTAACGTGGTTGTAAACCCACTGTTACAACTTGCACCTACAATTAAGCTTTTACAATAAGACCCCTTTCACACTGGGGTGCTTTTTACACTGAAGGCCTCTCAAGCCACCCCAGTGTGAAAGCCTGAGTGCTTTTACACTGGAGCGGTGCGCTTGCAGCACAGGAAATATAAAGTTTTGCAAGCAGCATCTTAGGGGCAGTGCAGGAGTGGTGTATACACCTCTCCTCCACCTCCCCTGCCCATCGGAATGAATGGGCAGCACTGCCGAAGCACCCGCAAAGCTGGCACTATGAGCTGTGGTTGCTCCTCCACAAACTCTAATGCACAGCCAGGAACATGGATGTAATCAGTTATAAAAAAATAAAAAGGGAGGGGGGGCCCTCCATTTGTTTTTTGTATACTATACAGAAAGGTTTTGCCTTTCATTTATATTTTAAACTGAATGTAAACCCTCACCTTGTAAAAAACAATCCAATCACTGTAAGAAAAAAAAATATTAACATTTACTTTTAAAATACATGAAGTAGTGTAAATAAAAATACAGGAGAAGGAACACATTGATGGTGTTCGATATACCTTAAAAATTGTCCAGGTTTGTAACTTACTAGATAGCTTCTAAAGATGCTGTCTTAGGTGTTGGTGGATGTAGAGCAGAGCAATAACAATTGCATAGGAAGCCTTTTATTCCTAATTACCACTAGGACTTCCTACTGCAAGAACTGCATTATTCACAAAGGTCTAATAAAATATTTATGGATTAATGTGTTACCTTGTAGACTTCTACTGATGTCTACACATATTTGGGTCAAGAATAGCAAGCAAATGGAAAAAAACAAAAATAAATTAGTCCATAAAATAGAATGTGAGTGTTTGCATTTGTACAATAGAGAGATAGAGAGATAATGACAGATATGCAACCAATCCGTAAAGTGATATTAACCACTTAACGACCACCACATGTATATGTACGTCCACAGAATGGCACGTACAGGGACATGGGCGTACATGTACATCTCTGCCTTCTTGCGGGTCGGGGGTTCGATCAGGACCCGCCCCCCCAAACTACATGCGGCGGTCGTTATACCTGTGGGAGCGATCCGGGATGAGGGAGCGGCTGTTTGTTTCCGTCTGCCCCCTCGCGATCGCTCCCAGCCAATCCGCAGAGCCTCCGCTCTGCAATTCCTCTGCCTGTGTAATGTAAACACTGGCAGAGGAAGTGATGTCAGCTCTCCTCTCGGCTGTATTTTCAATCCGACGAGAGGAGAAAAGACATCACAAGTAAGTGGCACTAACAGCATACTGACACCACACATATAAGCACATTAACCCCTTCAGATCACCCCCCCAGCCCCTTGTCACTGATTGCAGTGATATATTTACTGATCACTGCATTTAGTGTCAGTGTGACAGGCAGTTATTGTTAGATCCAGGGTAGCCCCGTAGCCCCCCCTAATAAAGGTTTAACCCCTTGATCACCATCCTAGTTAACCCATTCACCTCCTATTGCCAGTGTCACTAAGCGATCGGTTTTCTGATCGCTGCATTAGTGTCACTGTTGCCGCTAGGTAGCTATTTTTTTTTTTTTATATTGCGATTTTTTTTTTTTACTAAAGACATGTGGCTGAATACATTTTGGCCTAAATGTTTGACTAAAATTTAGTTTATTTGATTTTTCTTATAACAAAAAGGTAGAAAATAATTGTTTTTTCTAAATTTTCGGTCTTTTTCTGTTTATATCGCAAAAAAAAAAAAAAAAAAAAAAAAAAAAAAAAAAAAATCGCAGAAGCAATCAAATACCATCAAAAGAAAGCTCTATTTGTGGGAAGAAAAGGACGCAAATTTTGTTTGGGTGCGGATAGAGCGACGTGGGATCGTGCCAACGGAAATGCGGGGCTCAGGTAAAGTAAAACGGGAGAGCCAGACACTGCAAGGTGTTTTTTTCACCTTAAAGCAGAGTTCCACCCAAAAGTGGAAATTCCGCTTAAACCACTCCTTGCTCCCTTACATGCCACGTTTTTTCCGGGGGGGGGGGGAGTGGGGGCATCAGGAGGAGTGGTACTTCATGTCCCAGTTCCTCCTTCCCCCCAGGGACCGCTTAGGCGATACGTCATATCGCTTGGGACACGCGACAGGTCCCAGGTAATCGCCTGACCAATCACAGTGTGCAGCGCCGCTCGTGTATGCGCAGCGAGTGCCCGGCCGTGAAGCCGAAAGCTGTCACGGTCGGGTGCCCACACTAATAATGAAGACGCTTTTTGTAGGTGCTGGCTTTTAATAAACAAACATTAAGAAAGCCTGGAACTCTCCTTTAATGCATAGGATGCATGAAGGCGAAAACACGTAGGTTTACAACCCCTTCCAAAATTGGTGTCCTTTTTTTCCCCACAAATAGAGCTTTCATTTGGAGGTATTTGATCACGTCTGCGGTTTTTATTTTTTGCGCTATAAACAAAAATAGGAGCGACAATTTTGAAAAAAAAAAAAAAACAATATTTTTTAATTTTCGCTATAATAAATATCCCCCAAAAATATATAGAACATTTTTTTTTCACAGTTTAGGCCGATACGTATTCTACCTATTTTTGGTAAAAAAAAAAAAAAAAAAAAAAAAGCGTTTATCAGTTGGTTTGCGCAAAATGTATATCGTTTACAAAATGGGGGATAGTTTTATTGCGTTTTTACTACTAATGGCGACGATCAGTGATTTTTTCCATGACTGCGACATTATGGCGGACACTTCGGACAATTTTGACACATTTTTGGGACCATTGTAATTTTCACAGCAAAAAATGCATTGTTTGTTGTGAAAATGACAATTACAGTTTGGGAGTTAACCACAAGGGGGCGCTGAAGGGGATATGTGTGACCTAATGTGCGTTTACAACTGTAGGGGTGTGTGGCTGTAGGTGTGATGTCATTGATTGTGTATCCCTATAAAAAGGGATTACACGATCGATGACGCCGCCACAGTGAAGAACGGGGAAGCCGTGTTTACACACGGCTCTCCACGTTCTTCAGCTCCGGAGACAGATCGCAGGACTCCAGCGGCAATCGGGTCCGTGGGTACTGCGGTCCCGGAGCTTCGGACCAGCTCGCGGGCGCACGCCCGCGACCCACGGCTGGGCACTAGCACAGGACATACAGTGCAGAAAATAAGTATTTGAACACCCTGCTATTTTGCAAGTTCTCCCACTTGGAAATCATGGAGGGGTCTGAAATTGTTATCGTAGGTGCATGTCCACTGTGAGAGACATAATCAAAAAAAAAAATCCAGAAATCACAATGTATGATTTTTTTAACTATTTATTTGTATGATACAGCTGCAAAGAAGTATTTGAACACCTGAGAAAATCAATGTTAATATTTGGTACAGTAGCTTTTGTTTGCAATTACAGAGGTCAAACGTTTCTTGTAGTTTTTCACCAGGTTTGCACACACTGGAGGAGGGATTTTGGCCCACCCTGGGCTGTCGCTGAGAAACACGGAGTTTGAGCTCCCTCCAAAGATTCTCTATTGAGTTTAGGTCTGGAGACTGGCTAGGCCACGCCAGAACCTTGATATGCTTCTTACAGAGCCACTCCTTGGTTATCCTGGCTGTGTGCTTCGGGTCATTGTCATGTTGGAAGGCCCAGCCTCGACCCATCTTCAA
Organism: Rana kukunoris; assembly: GCA_029574335.1. Taxonomy (NCBI): domain Eukaryota; kingdom Metazoa; phylum Chordata; class Amphibia; order Anura; family Ranidae; genus Rana; species Rana kukunoris. The sequence continues at coordinate 288,017,343 of CM056051.1, read as the reverse complement.
AGCTCTAACTGAGGGAAGGAGGTTGTTGCCCAAAATCTCGCAATACATGGCCCCGGTCATCCTCTCCTTAATACAGCGCAATTGCCCTGTCCCATGTGCAGAAAAACACCCCCAAAGCATGATGCTACCACCCCCATGCTTCACAGTAGGGACGGTGTTCTTGGGATGGTACTCATCATTCTTCTTCCTCCAAACACGGTTAGTGGAATTAGGACCAAAAAGTTCTATTTTGGTCTCATCTGACCACATGACTTTCTCCCATGACTCCTCTGGATCATCCAAATGGTCATTGGCAAACTTAAGACGGGCCTTGACATGTGCTGGTTTAAGCAGGGGAACCTTCCGTTTCATTGCATGATTTCAAACCATGACGTCTTAGTGTAATACCAACAGTAACCTTGGAAACGGTGGTCCCAGCTCTTTTCAGGTCATTGACAAGCTCCTCCCGTGTAGTCCTGGGCTGATTTCTCACCTTTCTTAGGATCATTGAGACCCCACGAGGTGAGATTTTGCATGGAGCCCCAGTCCGAGGGAGATTGACAGTCATGTTTAGCTTCTTCCATTTTCTAATGATTGCTCCAACAGTGGACCTTTTTTCACCAAGCTGCTTGGCAATTTCCCCATAGCCCTTTCCAGCCTTGTGGAGGTGTACAATTTTGTCTCTAGTGTCTTTGGACAGCTCTTTGGTCTTGGCCATGTTAGTAGTTGGATTCTTACTGATTGTATGGGGTGGACAGGTGTCTTTATGCAGCTAATGACCTCAAACAGGTGCATCTAATTTAGGATAATAAATGGAGTGGAGGTGGACATTTTAAAGGCAGACTAACAGGTCTTTGAGGGTCAGAATTCTAGCTGATAGACAGGTGTTCAAATACTTCTTTGCAGCTGTATCATACAAATAAATAGTTAAAAAATCATAAATTGTGATTTCTGGAATTTTTTTTTTGGATTATGTCTCTCACAGTGGACATGCACCTACGATGACAATTTCAGACCCCTCCATGATTTCCAAGTGGGAGAACTTGCAAAATAGCAGGGTGTTCAAATACTTATTTTCCGCACTGTACCTGTAAGTGCATGTGCCCAGCCGTGCCATTCTGCCGACGTAAATTTGCAGGAGGCGGTCCTCAAGTGGTTAAGCAATAAATACTTTGTGTACACTTCTATTCAGTCCAAACACCAAAAATGTTTAGTAGTACTTTTCCTATATTCATTTTTTCTTTTGCTCATTCACCCCAAGTACTTTTGTGCAATTTCTCAACTTAACCCCTACATGTCCCCCCCCCCCATTTTTCTCCATCAGATGGGCAGAGTCCCCGAACCCGGAAGGAAGACCAGGTGAAGATGGAAGCTTTTGCAACTGTGACAGCATGAGATGGTGGGCTCAGTTTTAAAGGGTTTGAAAAGGAAAACATTTTTTATCTTAATAGCTTCCTTTACCTTAATGCAGTGCTGCTTTCATGTCCTCATTGTTCGTTTTTGCTCTCAAGTTGCTGCAATTCTTCTCCGATTGCCACATTTCCTGGTTGTCTGTTTCCTCATAACCACAGTGCTGGGAGCTTTCTCTCTGTGGTCACTAATCAAGGAGGTGTGATCACTGTGTGTCTAAAACCCCTCAGCACCAATCCGTTTCGTTTTCCAAACCATCACTGCCCTGTATTGGCTATGTACAGCACAGGCAGGAAACATGCAAAAACGAAACTAGAAACTGCAGGTACATTATATGATTGATTTTTATCTATTTTTAATAATTTTTAAAAGGAATCAGTTAACTATTATGGGCCAGATTCAGGTAGATGAGAGCATCTTTGCTCCAGAGTAACGCTTCTCATTTACGTTACTCTGACGACCCTTTCAGCGCAAGTACTGTTATTCACATAGCAGTTGCGCGTAAAATTGCGCCAGAGTAACGATAATGCGCTGGCGTAAGCCGACGCAAGGGGAAGTGGGTGTGATCATATGTAAATGATGGGCGGAGCCCAGCGCAGAGGCTTACGTTCAGCGCATCAACCACGGAGCATGCGCAGTGAGTGAGGCTCCACTCGCCCCCTTTGTGCGCATGCTCACAACTTCCGTCGGCACCACTTCACGGGAAACGTCAGCGCAATGCCTTCCGTTGGGCGTTTAAATGCGCCCGTAGAAGCGCCATTCCGGCACTAAAGTATATCCTGCTCCCCCTCCCCGCAGTGATGTTACTTTTGTTCTGAGATGGCTGCTCCCGTTCCCCGCAAACACACAGGAGAAAGCTGAACTTTAATGGCCAGGAGCTGTCAGCCGTCATCTCGGCTATGGAGACCTATGATGTCTTCCTCCATGGCTGTAAAATTTGACAGACAAGCATGGACAGAGGTGTTGTCCTGCAAGTGGGGGTGCTCAGCTAGCTCTTATCGTCGGTAACGCTGCTGTAGCTGCTCTCCTGCTGACCTATGGCCATCTGGAGTAAAGATAAAGCAGCCTTTTGTAGAAATAACTTTGCGCCGGACAGACGAGATACGCGCGGCGCATGTAGCCAGCGTATGGTGCTAATCCGTTCGTGAATTGGGAAAAATCCCTCATTTGCATATTTGCAGGGGAAATCAATAGGCGCGACTGATGCGCCAAGCGAAATTAAGCGCTGACGATACTCTGGCGTCAGAACGTTCCGCCGGTCGCAAATGGCCCGTTATTGGGCGCATCTAGTTTGGTGGGTACGGGCACATAGAAACGACGGCGCATCTTCACAGTTACACGGCGCATATCGAAATACTCCAGCGCAAGTGTTGCTGAATCTGGCCCTATGTCTCTATACCCTGTAAAAAGTAATTTCAGCAAAAACATTTTTTTTATTTACAACTCCTTTTAGTGGTGCATACAAGCACATTAGAATGCCCTGCAGATGTAAACTTTGTCTCCTTAACGCCCGCCCAATAGCCGAAGGACTGCTACAGCACAGCTCGATAATTCTGGGAAGGCATACATTGACGTCCTCCCAGAATCGCACTCCCGTGTGTACATGGGAGTATCCATGACTGACGGGACGATCACAGTAAGTGGCCGTTTACCACGTGATCGCTCTGTCAAATGACAGAGTGATCACTTGTAAACAAACTGGCGCCATTTCCGGTTCCTCTCTCTGTACCGATCGGTACAGTGTGAGCAGAGAGGGGAAAGATCAGGTGCAGCAGCGATGTGGGCTGGATCCTTAGTGCCCACAGCACTGCTCTGTGCCCATTGCAGCATCAGCCATCCCTTTTTAAAAATTGGCAATACTCATCCTTCTATCCATGCTCAGCCATTCATCCATTCTCAGCAACACCAATCCATTTATCCATGCTCAGCCATCCCCATCCTTTTCTCGTCCATCCCCATTCATGCCACTACAATGCCTCACCAAAGTGTAATAGGTAGTCAAATTAGATTTGAAATGTATGCCTCTAGAACAGGGATCCTCAAACTACAGCCCTCCAGTTGTTGGGGAACTACACATCCCATGAGGCATTGCAAAACTCTGACATTCACAGACATGATGAGGCATGATGGGAATTGTAGTTCCTGAACATCTGGAGGGCCGTAGTTTGAAGACCCCTGCTCTAGAACACCCGACGGTGCTCCCTGCATGTTGGGCCTCTCTATGTGGCCAGGCTGTAGAAAAGTCTCACATGCACGCCACACTTTTCACATATTTGTAACAAAAATGTAAAAACATTATTTTCCGTCCACCTCACGATTATGTGCCACTTTGTGTTGGGCCATCACATAAAATTCCAATAAAATGCATTTACGTTTTAGGTTGTAAAATTACAAAAATGGACAATTTCAAGGGGTATGAATACTTTTTCAAGACACTGTACATAGATCACCCAGAGGGCAAGTCCTCTCAACAAAAGTGGAGTTACTCTTTAAAGGACTGGGTTTATGCAATCAAGATCACAGCAATCAGCGAACTTCTATTGAAAATTCACACAGAAAATCCAATTGTATAACCTACTATCCCATTTCCTTTTTCAGTGTTTACAGGATATCCTTCTATTTAATGTTTATATGGAGCATTGCAACTATCCAGTCTTCCACGTGGTTTACAATAAAATGTAAAAAAAAGAAAAAAAAAAAAGGCAATTTTTCACCTAACCCATCTAGATTTTCCTTCATGGAAATAATAATAAAAAAAAAATTATAATTCTGAAGAGGCTTCTACTTTGTCTAGAAGCAAGATCGATCCTGGGTGGCAGAATTGTGTGTCACACTGGGGAGGATTTATAGCAAAACTTCATTCTAGAGAAGAGTGCACAAAAAAGAGGAAGGCCACAGTCAGAGGGAATATACAGTACACTTCCCGGCGCCAAGGACAAAAGATTACTTAATCAGAGGATTGAATAGGTCTAAAATAAAATAATATATATATATATATATATATATATTACACATACAGGGCTTTTTTTCAGGGGGAACTTGGCGGAACTCAGTTCCACCACCTCTGGCTCAGACCCTTTGGTGCCTGCTCATCACAATCACTTGTAAACACAAAAGTCTGGTTTCTGTGTTTACAAGGGACAGCTCTGCACTCTGTGTGTAACCCCCTGAACTCTGTATGTAATGCAATCCTTGTATTTAATGCCCCTTTAAGACCTTTCTACTGTTTGTGAAATCTGAACGGGTCGCGGTTGAGTTCCTGCACCTATTTTCTGAGAAAAAAAAGCTGTGTGTGTATATATATATATATATATATTATATATAATCTCAAAATTAAATATTAATCCCACAGAGCAATTAAGCAATATATATATTTGAGCAGCTGTTTAAAACTAAATGAATAAATTCATCTATTCAAGGTATGAAACAAAGTATCAATAAAATAGCCAAAACAGTTTTCTGGTTAAAAATGATAAAACAGCGCATAACATAAAAGTCCAATATACATAAAAGATGTTGGAAGAAAGTCCAAAGATCAGTAAATTTAGGCAAAGTTCAAAGTGACTTGTGGAAAACTTCATAGAATGGTAGCACACCCTCCACCGATTTCCAATCTCCACCAAACGTGAGGCACACTTCCCCGCAGGGGTTCAAACTCACCAGAAACACAAAGAAACAGGCCTTAAGTATAAGACGTCCTGATCAGACCTCCAACATCATTCCAGAAGCAGCAAGGGTTAATGAGTCAAACTCACTCACTCAAATATATGGATCATAGAAAAAAAGCAAAAAGCACCAAAATAGTGTAATATTGCTTTTAATAAATAAAAGACACTCCCGTAAAAATAAAAAAGACTCCTATCCTGGTAGCGATGATGCAGCGGTGGTTCCGCTGCATCATCGCTACCAGGATAGGAGTCTTCAGCAGCGTGCATTGCGGCACAAGCGCGACCCCCTGTGTGCGGAGGAGAGCGGTGAATTACACTCTTTATGTTCATTTTTCAGTGTTTTAATGTACGTAGATAGTAAGCGGGGTGTTACACGGGAGTGTCTTTTATTTATTAAAAGCACTATTACACTATTTTGGTGCTTTTTTTCTATGATCCATATATTGGAGTTTGACTCATTAACCCTTGCTGCTTCTGGAATGATGTTGGAGGTCTGATCAGGACGTCTCATACTTAAGGCCTGTTTTCTTTGTGTTTCTGGTGAGTTTGAACCCCTGCGGGGAAGTGTGCCTCACGTTTGGTGGAGATTGGAAATCGGTGGAGGGTGTGCTAGTATTCTATGAAGCTTTCCACAAGTCACTTTGAACTTTGCCTAAATTTACTGATCTATGGACTTTCTTCCAACATCTTTTATCTATATTGGACTTTTATGTTATTCGCTGTTTTATCATTTTTAACCAGAAAACTGTTTTGGCTATTTTATTGATACTTTGTTTCAAAACTTCATTCTAATTTAAATCTGCCAGCTAAAACAAATTGGTGGCAATTGGTACACAGCTGACCAGGGACAAATTAGCACACATTAAATTTCTTGCATTCTGTTTTCTAGTTTAGTTTATAGCCATATTGAGTTACCCATACCAAGCAGGTACTTTTTATAGTGACAGCTGAGCTGGAATCTGCATTGCTATGAACACTTGCTTCCTTTCAGATTTCCTCATGTTTTAACCACTTAAGGACAGAGCCTGTTTTTCAGTGTTTACAAGTTAAAAACAAAATTCTTTTGATAGAAAATTACTTGGAACCCCCAAATGTCCTTTTAAGATGCATGGGCGGAAGTGACGACTTGACGTCGCTTCCGCCCTGCAGTAATATGGAGACAGGTAGGGGCCATCTCCCCTCACTCGTCTCCATATACAGGCAGGGACAAGACCGAATCACCTCTTCTGCTCCCAACAGCTTCAGTAAGTGGCGGATGGCACCGGAGAGCGGCGGGAGGGGGGGGGACCCCCTCTTCCGCCAATGATAAAAGTGATCTTGCAGCGTATCTGCAACAGAGACTACTTTTATCTTGTAGCGGACCACCCACCGAAGAAGAGGATACCAGGATTATGGAAGCTAGCTGCTACCATAACAACGGTATTCCTCTTCAAACACATCACGTACAATGACGAGAGGCGGTCCGGAAGTGGTTAAAAGTAATCCAGGTTTCATTAAATCTAGCGCCAATCAAATATAAAAAAAAAATATATAAAAAAATGAAAAGCAGCACTTTGCTTTTCTCTTCGAGGCAAGACCATTCTCCCGCCCCCCTACGCACATTTGCTGAAGGCCTTGGTTTACGAGAGAGCTCTGAGGCACATCTTTGCATGCGCCAGTTTCCTTGCCATTTGCGCATTCATGGGTTCCCGCACACAACCTGCAACAAGGAATTCCACAACCTTCCCTATCCATGCACAAAACCCCCTTAGCGTGTGCAGATGTGCCAATGGACTGCCAGGATCTGAAGGCCAGGCAGAGCCCCTTGGGAGCATTTGTGCATACACAATAATAACGGTAGGAGGGCATGGAGCCAGACCAGGAATAAAATTCTGCCTTACTGCAGAGCCATATTTAATAAATAACCACTTTTAATAATAATAAATAACTGTTTTAATGCAAGTAGAGTAAATACTTGAATTTGACTTGGTATGAACCTTCTGCAACCCCCTGTATAGCAGAACTCAGACTAACAAGGAGAAGCATCGCAAGGAGCCAATCAGTTCTGCAGTGCCCATTTAACAAGGTACATGCATGATGGATGAAAAAAAAAAAAAAAAACACACGCACTCAGTATTCTGTGGTTTCTTCTTTAATCACTGACTGGGGAGGCACAAGGCCTGCAAGTGTTCTTGAGCTGCAGCAGAGAAAATTCAGGTCTCATGCCCTGAAAGATTAGGCTGTGCTGTATAACCCTTAAGACTGGATGGACAGAAAAACAAATTAGGCAGCAAAGAGCTTCCATATAGCTACATAGGCCAAAAGGTCCAATATGCAGAAAATGATTGGCTAAAACACAAAGTGCTTTTTGACTTCTATTCTCATTAGTAAGAGAGGATGGGGGGGGGGGGGGGGCGCATTAGCGAAAGAGCGGCGGAGGGGGGGGGGCAGCGCATTAGAAGGAGTTGGGTAATGTTTAACCACACCCATTAAATCCCTCCCACAAGACTTATGCCACACCCACATTGTGCCATTAGGCGGCTTACTCCCTTAATTGTTCAAAAGTGGGGTGGTATTGGTAATCGGCCCTTTTTGACATCTTTATACACTGGCACCAAAAGTTCATAAACGCACTTTATAATTTGTTATTGTAAAGAGAAATACAATTTATTTAAGCACTCAAGCAAGGACCTTAGCTTACTATAATCTGCATAATTACAAATTATCACAATTCCAAGTTCCACTTCTTTTGGCTTCTGTAATGAGAAAGCTCTTTGTCCTCACCAGTGCAGCTGTGATTTGCATTGAGGCATTCTCCAAATTTAAACACACCATCTTTATGCATGAGTCACGTTTTAAATATTTTGCTAAATTTTCTCTGTGCATTCATAGACACACATAGCTCAGAGGCAAACAGGAGACCACGCGACTGTGCGTCAATGGTATCACACTATTGTTATTTGTTTCCTAGAAAAAGCTCAGCCTATTCCCAAGTGTCTAACAAGATTAATGTGTAAACCTTTGCAGGAGGAAAACCATTTTAAGTCTACTTTTAGAACAGGAGGACTTGTAAAACGTACTACTTTACGACGGACATAGCATCTACTCTGTGCACAGCAAAAAATAAAAAACACACACACACTTTAAAAATAAAATGTTCCTCATTAATATTCCCTATACGATCCCACAACAGAAGCTCCCCATCATAAGTCTTGCTTTGTCGATTTGAAACACTGATGTTCGATAAGGGGTGAGCCACCCTTTGGAGTCATCTATGTTTTAGCTTACGTTCACATTGGGCCAATTTGACATGTTTTTTTCAGGGATTTTTATTAGTGCACATTGTATTTATGCATATGCTTGTTTGAGCCCTCTGCTTGCACTTAAAGTTCGTTATTGTGTGCCAGTATACACTGACTTAAATACTTAGGCTTCACAGCCTCTCTGGGGTTCACTCACTTATTTAGTGAGTTCTACACCACCCCCCTCTTTTAGTTCACACAGCGCAGATACCATTACCTTTTTTTATTCACTTTTCACTCTCTGACGAAGACAGATCACCAGGTGTCTGCAGCAGTGCCCCCTAGTTTTAGCCCCCAATAGTGCCCCCATGTTTTAGCTTACGTTCACAATGGGCCAAATTTGACATGTCAAATCGCATTCCAAATCGGTGCAGCGCCGACTTTATGGCACCGCACCGATTCCAAAAAGTCGTTCTTCCACTACTTTTGGCAACTTTGTGGACAATTTCAATAGAAATCTGTGCATGAACCTGCACATATATCTGTCAGGTCACCCCCAAACTCGCAAAGAAATACGGGGTTTGAAATTGTGCAAGTTTAGCCGAGTTTATTCCTCCATGTCAGTCCAGACTTTGGGGGCGATTTCAGACATCTGTGCGGGTTGCTGCACAGATGTTAATGGGAAAAAAAAAACACACCCCGAAATTGCCAAAAGTAGTACAGAAACTACTTTAGGGAATTGGTGCGGCATTACACAATTCGGACGGTGCCATTGGCCCCGATTTGACATGTCAAATTACATGCCAAATCGGTCCAATGTGAACAAGGGCCAAATTGTTCTGCTTATTTTTTTTTAAATTGCATTGGTCAAGCATTTTAAACCCCCAATCAATAACCACCAATAAATGTGCATTGACAGAGGAAAAGGCCGAATTGCATTGTCAGTGCACCACATACCTTATTTGAAAAAGCACCATAGAAATTACTGGCAAACTTCTGCACAGCTTTAACATGCATTACGTGCACACCAAAATGCACAGGTGTGAATGGGTCCTTAATCACATTTCTGTAACCATCAGCCTGAGCTCTGTAAATAGGACTTTTTTGAAGACATAATGAAACATAACTTTATAAAAAAGGAGGAAAAAAAAAAAGACAGAAAAGCATGAAAAGGCACTCAACCCTACACATGCTGGCTGGGTAGGATACCCTTTAAAAAGTGATCAACTTGGTAAATAGAGAGGGACACAACAAAATTTGTAGTTAAACTGAAATCAAAGTGCGTTTGCAGGAATGCATTTCTATAGGTGTGGTGCATTTAACCACTTCAGCCGCGGAAGATTTGGCTGCTCAACGACCAGGCGATTTTTTGCGATACGGCACTGCGTCGCTTTAACTGACAATTGCACTGTTGTGCGACGCTCTACCCAAAAATAGATGTCCATTTTCTCTCACAAATATAGCTTTTCCTTGGTGGTATTTGATAATCTCTGCGGTTTTTATTTTTTGTGCTTTAAAACAAAAACCGCGACAATTTTGAAAAATGTTTTTTTTTTTTTAAAAGGCTAAAAGAAAATCCCCTAGTTTAGACGGGTGAGGAGTTCTCCTGTGCTTTTGCTGGAACCCCCAGAACAAAAAATACAATTGCATAAAAAAATAAAAATAAAAACACAAAACAAAAATCCCTTGAAGAGCTGCTGGGCCAGAAGTGGCATTACCAAAAGTGCACCACCATGGTTCCAGAACAGGAGGGAGGTCGGCCCTCTTACCATCTGCACAACAGTGCTGTTCTGAGTATATTGTCAACCCTGCTGAGGGAAGTGAGTGGGGGTGGACAAAAGAGGGGAGAGGGGGACCCCCCGGGGCATGCTGGAAAGGCATAGGGCAGCCACTACATCTAAGGGTTGGTAAGCTGGAATGCGCTACGTTTTTTGTTTGGGATTTAGCCCTACTGAAAAAAAAAAAAAAAAAATTGCGGGCACGAGAGGCAGAACAGGGACGTGTGTGTGTGTGTGTGTGTGTGTGTGTGTATATATATATAAACACACAAACCCCTGTTCTGTGAGGGAAAAGGCAGATCGTGAGTTCCTAATAGCTAGGAACCATGATCTGTAAATCTGTTCCATCTCCCTACAGTTAGAACCCACATTAGGAAACACAATTAAACCCTTGATCGCCCCATTAACTCCTTCCCCGCCAGTGACATTTTTACAGTAAATCAGTGCATTTTTATAGCACCGATTGCTGTATAAATGCCAATGGTCCCAAAAATGTGTCAAAAGTGTCCGATGTGTACGCCATAATGTCGCAGTATCAACAAAAATTTTAAATAAATCACAGATTGCCGCCATTACTAGTAAAAACAAAGAAAAAACATAAAAATGCTATAAATGTATCCCCTATTTTGTATACGCTATAACTTTTGTGCAAACCAATCAATATACGCTTATTGTGATTTTTTATACCAAAAATATATAGAATACATATCCGCCTAAAGTGAGGGGAAAAAAAATAAAATCTTTTTTTTTTTAAACTAGGGATACTTATAGCAAAAAGTAGAAAATATTGTGTCTTTCAAAATTGACCATTTTTGCTTATACCACAAAAAATGTAAAAAATGTCAGAGATGATCAAATACCACCAAAAGAAAGCGCCATTTGTGGGAAAAGGAGGACATCAATTTTGTTTGGGTACAGCGTCTCACAGCCGCGCAATTTTCAGTTAAAACGACGCAGTGTCAAATCGCAAAAAATAGCCCGTCATTGAGCAGCCAATTCTTCCGCGGCTGAAGTGGTCAAGATCCTAGATCAGAAACACTGTATAATTTGTGGCCACACAAGAAGAAAGCCATGCACGTTCTCATACTATAAAATAAAGCAATATATTTACATAAAATGCATAACACTTTGTTGGCTACTTCCATCCTGAACATATGCTTGATAAAATGCCCAGAGGAACAATGCTGAGACAAGAGCATCTGCAAAGAAGCAGCACAATTTCAAGAGAGGACATATTATGCAGAGATTAGTACACCATTAGAGATCATTTAAAACTAGCAGCACAAACATCACATACACAGACAAAAATTGGTAATTGAAAGAAGTTCATATTTGAAGCATGCTGAAGGGGGAAAAAAAACATAATCCCTTTTCATTTGTTCCCATTTTACTTGCTACAAAATGCCACAGATGGTACATCCAACTCAAGGCATGAAAATAAGAACATAGGATGCAGGATGTCCCTTGTAAAAAGTAAATCATAATAAATATTCAGACTATATTATAGTGCATATATTAGTATCCCTTGGCTGTCTCTACATCAACATATACAGTAGTTGGTCTTATCCATTGTTGGTGCAATAATTGCACCATTTTGTAATCTGCCACGCGCGCCTTTAAAGGGTCATAGTGCAGAAAAGGTTATGGGTTTATTGAATTCCCCCCCTGATTACCTTAAGGTTTTCCCCTTAGCCAAGGGTAGGACATTCAGGTACATCTCAAAAAATTTGAATATCAAAAAGTTAATTTCCGTAATTCAATTCAAAAAATAAAACTGGAAAATGAAATAAATCAGCATCTCCATAAAGCTGGTCAGCAGAGGGAAGCATGAACTGCTGTAGAATTTCTTGGTATTGGGCTCGCCGACTTTGGACTTAACACCCAGTGGACCATCACCAGCAGATAGAGCACTTCATGCTTCCCTCTTCTGACCAGCTTTAAAGGAGATGCTGGTCATCTGGATACGTGCCCACAATGCTAAAAGTACCAATACCTAGTTTATTGATCATGGTTTCACAGTGCTTGATTGTCCAGAAAACTCACCTGACCTAAACTCCATGGAGAATGTGTGGGGTATTGTCAAGAGGAGGAAGAAGAAAGAAACCAGACCCAACAATGCTGACAAGCTGAAAGCTGCTATCAAAGTAACCTGGGCTTCCATAACGCCTCAGCAGTGCCACAGGCTGATCGCCTCCATGCCAGGGATGTATTCTGGCCTAGGCCGACAAGGCCCAGGCCGGCACTTTGCAGGGGGCGGCAGAGGGCCAATCACAAGACTCTGGGGGGGGGCATCATGGGAAATAAAGTCTCTGGCGCCAGTGTGTCCATAGACACTAAGCTACAGCCCCCAGCATGCAAGCACTCTGCTGGAGGAAGGGGGTGTTAGAAGAGACGCAAAAGAGAATACTGTGCTTGAGAAACCAGAGAGGGAGCCACACTGTACCCCGCACCACCAGAGAGCCGCGCTGTACCCCACACCATGCTGTACCCTGCGCCACCAGAGAGCCGTGCTGTACCCCGCGCCACCAGAGAGGGAGCCACGCTGTACCCGCGCCACCAGAGAGGGAGCCACGCTGTACCCGCGCCACCAGAGAGGGAGCCACGCTGTACCCGCGCCACCAGAGAGGGAGCCACGCTGTACCCACGCCACCAGAGAGGGAGCCACGCTGTACCCACGCCACCAGAGAGGGAGCCACGCTGTTACCCAGGGCTCGGCAAATCCCGTTTGCCATGGCGACTAGAAATAGCGTCCTGGCGAGTGGGGTCTTGGCCGGGAAGGTAGACATGGGCAAAAAAAAAAAAATAGTTCCATAGGACCAGCGCTCTGAGGACTAGGCCGAAGCTGCGGCCTCGTCTAAAACATCCTGCCCGCAGATCGCGGTGATCCTGGAAAAATGCCGTCTCCCACAGCATCCCTCTGTCCGTGTCCCTCTGTCTGTCTCCCACGGCGTCCCTCTGTCCGTCACCCACGGCGTCCCTCTGTCCGTCACCCACGGCGTCCCTCTGTCCTTTGACAGGAAGGGATGGGTCATATTTAAATTAGGGGGTGCGCAAGTTTAGTCAGGCCTAGGGCAGCACAAAACCTAAATACACCTCTGCTCCGTGCCACACCGCTTTGATGTAGCAATTCATGCAAAAGGAGCCCTGATCAAGTATTGAGTGAAAACCATACCGTACATGAACATACTTTTCAGTAAGCCAACATTCCTGTATTACATTTATTTATTTTATTGGTCTTATGTAGTATTCCGAGATACTGAATTTGGGGTTTTCACTAGCTTTAAGCCATAATCAAAATGAAAATAAAGGCTTGAAATGTATCACTATATAAAATATGTCAGGATTGCCCGTCACATTTTGAATTGAATTACCAAAATAAAACTGATTATATTCTAATTTTATGACAGGGGTCTCCAAACATTCTAAACAAAGGGCCGGTTTATTGTCCTTCAGACTCTAGGAGAGCCGGCCTTTGGCCAGTTGGAGTGGAAATTTTCATGGCATCATTGTTAGTAAACATCTGGTATTAGGGGAGAGGAATAGTGCCCCATTGCTGGTATCATAGGGAGGAATAGTGCCCTATTAGTTGTGTCAGTGGGAGAAATGATGCTCCATTGTCGGTGTCAGATGGCAGAATAGTGTCTCGTATCAGTGGCAAGGATAGTGCCCCAAGGGCCGGATAAAGGCAAGCAAAGGGCCACCCTCTCCCTAAGACCCCTTTCACACTGGGTCATTTTGCAGGCGCTATTGCGATAAAAATAGCACCCGAAAACCGACCTGAAACAGCCGCTGCTGTGTCTCCAGTGGGAAAGCCCTCCGCTAGCAGGGGGGTGGGGTTTAAAACTTTCTGGCTCTGCTAGCGGCCAAATAGCGCCACGAAATTGGCGATAAAGCTTAAAGCTGTTATTGCAATCCAGCGGTTTCATTATTTTAATTGTTGGCCCTTGTTGCACACTTTTCCCCTCCTAGGTCAGGGACTCAAAAGTATTGAAGCCATTGGATTAGCATTATAGCCAGGCAATCAGCATTTTAAATTAGGTCAGCAATAGCAACCTAAATGTTCACTTTTAAAAACAACCCCTAGCATTTCTGGCCATATCCATCTTGAGTAGGAGTATCTGCCTCCAAAACGAGCAGAGGTTTTTGCAGTCACCTCAAAAGAACTAAAGAATTTAAGCACCATTACGAAATTCAAATGCATGTTGTCAGTAGATGCCCATACACACAAGATGCCTGTCACAGGGTCTGAACAACTGCAGTTTTATTTGAAGACAACCTATGAACATTATGTCATCTTGTTGATTTCTACTGTTCCCAGTGCCAAAGCGATCTGCAACATGCATCATAATGGAGTTTGAACTCCTGAAAGCTGTCATCTTGGTAATATCATAGCATATACCAGGAGTGCCCAAACTTTTGAAGAGCGAGGGACACATAAGCGACTTGGTAACCGATCACGGGCCACAATGAGCGGAGTAGGTGGATGGCATGTCCGTTGCATATGCAGAGTGGACACAGACACAGCCCGCGATACTTTTTTGCGAATCATATTGGAGGTAGAACACAAGTCGGTTTATGCATGGCACTACTTAGAGGTGAATGGAGGGTCCAATTGGTTGGACTGACCGTGTGAAAGGGGCCCAATCCTGCTTTCACACTGATGCTCTGCGGTTTACCTGCACCACGCAGTGTACCTTTGGCTTTCCTGCACTTTGCAATAGACTTCTATTATATTCTGCAGGTTTGGTGCACTTTCAGAAAGCTCAAACTCACAGGTAATAGTCTATGGCTCAGTGCAGGTAACCCTCAGGTGTACTGCTCTGCACCTGTAGATCAGTTTTAAACTAGCCCAGTAACCACTGCAGAAAAGATATGCCCATATACACACTGTGATTTTAGTAATAAACAGACTTTTAATTACAGTATTCTATTCCATCCCAGAGCTGGAGGTCATGGGCCACATCAGAGGGCTCCGCGGGCCACTGGTTGGGCATCCCTGGCTTATACAGTGAACCACACAGCTCCAAAATGACATTGCATATAGCTCAAGACCTGTGGAGAGAATATGGTAGCATAAAGTTGTATGTTGCAGGGCTTTTTAGGCCTCTTTCACACGGATGGATAGAATGGTCCTTTTTGCTGCGGATTTTCTCTTTTTCTACTGCAGCTGAAAGCACACAATGCTTTCCTATGGCCCCATTCACACACTGTGTTTAGCTGCAGTTTCATTACATGCAGTTTGGTGCAGATAGAAAAAATAGGTTTGACTGCGTCCAGGAACGATTTTGCGCAGCTATCTGCACATAACTGCAGGTAATCGCAGTGCACTGTCAGCTGCGGATAGCAGCATATATAAAAGAAAAAACAACAGGAAGCACATCAAAATAAAAACGGTTGCTATGGGGATGACAATAATGGCCAACCGCAGCTAAATGTAGCTGCATGTAAACGCAGCTAATCGCAGTGTACAAATGCAGCCGATCGCTGTGCCTGGAGTTTTGAATTTCAAAAGAAAGAAACATGCTTTTAACTGCGGCAGAACAGCCGTCCGTGTGAAAGGCGCCTTATTCCCTTCCCCATAGGTGCTGGAATTAGAGTAAGCATTCCAAAGGACAAGAGCTCAGGCTTCAATGGCTGCATGCTTGTCTGGAGATTAGGATAACATCTCTGGAGCATGTATCTTCCAAGCACAATCATTAGTTGCAGCTCCCTTTTACAATCTCACTAGCAGGTTACCGCAAGGAAATGCGGCAAATCAAACGGTATAACACATAGGAAGAACACCCAACCATCTCTTCCCTGTGGTGTGCTGCATTAAAAAAAAAAAGTTAGATCTATATCCATCTCTATCTATCATGCCTGGTAATATATGTAATCTATAAGTGGCCTTACTGCAACGCGCACACACAATATAGTAATAAAGCCCTGCAACACATTAAACCAACATAATATGCACCCTGAAACTAAGAGGCTGTCATTGCTGATGTCACATTCTTGTATGATATATGCCCGACAGTTACGTTCACACCCTGACTTCAGTACTTTGAGTTTCTAAGCCTGAACAAGCATGCGGTTCATGACTTCTGACTTTCTCAATATGAGGACTTGTCCTGGGTTAGGAAGTATTGAAGCCTGAAAGCCAACATATCTAGCACAAGCACTTTCAGAAGGAGGTCAGCAATGGCAGCCCCCTGCTTTTTTTCTTAGGAAAGGCTACAGTTCAATATTAATAATAATAATAATACAGGAAGCACCAAAAGCCATTAATTAAACTACGGTGTTAAAAAACAAAAAGAATCTGAACATACCCCTCCTCTTCACTCTTTTACCTGTAGAAAACTGAAACATTTTTTTCTTTCTCCTTAGAGTGATCGTTCCATTAAGATCATGGGTATCTTCAGTCACTATGAAAATTCCTCGAAATTCTGGAATCATCACGACGGACCACAAAATTGATAGATTTCCCACAGGCAGACCTTCTTTGAAAAGCTAGCTATGTTGAGTCACGGGTGTTATGAAAAAGAGTCCATTTATTGATTGTTTTTTTTTTTTATCTATGAGCAGTATGATTTACAAACTACAAGCTCTATATCCTACAAGTTACTATGAACACATTGAGAACAACCCAACAAGCTCTGCTAATGCTAGCTTTAGATCATCAGGTGAGTAGGGTAAAGTCGTTTAGTGCTAAATGAATACACCTGGGTTCCAACAAACACACATAGTAAAGCTGGGATAGATAGACTTCCTTCACAACCACATTTAAAAAGAAGTTCCACTTTTGTTTCTAAATTTTGCAAAAAGTACACTATATCCTTGGAACAGAAGATCCTATTTTGCAATTATAATTTGGAAGCAAATGTAGTGTCCTGTTTATTTTTTCTCTCTTTTTTTTTTTTTAACAGGATTCAGATCTGTACTACAGGACTGTGTGGGCTCACAAAACCAATCGTTGGCTATATATCTATATATATATATATATCGCTATAATGCTACTAAAGTTGCTAGCAATTCATTGCTAAAAGTAGTGATCAAGCAATTACATAATCACAAACTATTCTAAATGTGTGTGATTAATTGCTACTATAAGCTTTTTCTGTAGATTTCACTATAATGAGCTATTTGTTTCTAGTAGTGATTGTAGTGGCCAAAAATTGGTAAACCAAATTTGCATATATGACCCCGGCCTTATCTGGTTGGCACCTTACTAGCTACACAGCCTTTGGACATCTATATTCAAAAGGAGCAAGAGCACTTTGGGTGACCTATGAAAAGCAGCGCTCAAGTGAAACTGTTACATATAGCAACCGCTCAGGCTGAATTAAAGATTTTTCTGCCATACTGTATATGTTACCAAAATTTTCACCCCAGTTTTTAAATCTATGACGTGATAATAATACTAATAGTATAGGCAGGTGAAAGAAAAGTAGACAAAAGGTGGGTGGAGATGAGAAATGTAATTCACCAGCTCAAGTGGGATAAGTGCATTGCACTATGGAATGCAATTTCAGTTAACATTGGAAACATTCAGTTAACATTCATTGCTGATTAAAGTCAATTAAACTCCAGCCCTAAATGTTTTTATTTTCTGGATCCCCATCTTAAGGCAACGGGGGTTGTTTACGAAAGGCAAATCCACTTTGCACTACAAGTGCAAACTACAAGGGCAAAGTGCACTTGGAAGTGCAGTCGTAGATCTGAGGGGTAGATCTGAAATGAGGGGAAGCTCTGCTGATTTTATTATCCAATCATGTGCTAAAATTCTGTTTTTTATTTTCCTTGCATGTCCCCCTCGGATCTACAGCGACTGCACTTCCAAGTGAACTTTCAGTGCAATTTCAAGTGCACTTTGCACTTGTAGTTTGTACTTGTAGTTCAAAGTGGATTTCACTTTAGTAAAAAAAAAAAAAAAACAATGTCTTTGAGTGTAACAGTTTGGCAGCTAAAATTGTCAGAATTAGATTTGCAATATGCAGCCATAAACAATCCACAGTCCTATAAGGATTCTGTTCAAGGCCCTGCTGTATGGAACTAGTGTAAATAATGTTTTGAATGTTTGAATTATGCTGGCCATACACTCTACAAAAAATCGTCCGAAAGAACTTTCGAAAAACAAACGTTCGGTCGTGAGTGAAAACGATAGTGCCATCATGTAATGACCGATAAATCGTTCAGTGGACATAAATAAAAAAAAAAATGTTTTTTTTTTTTTACATATACCCTAGGGTAGAAAGTTAAGACGGGAAACACATTAACTTTCCGATTTATCGTTCGTTCGGCAAAGAAAATTTCCAAACTTGTCAAAAACGTCCCAACAATTATCGATTTTGTGCCCATTAACTGTTCGAAAAAAGAACAAACTGTCTGAACGACAAAATTTTCGTATAGTTTATGGCCAGCATAAGGTATTCCTTATACCCGTGGTTCTCAACCTGGGGTATGCAAAAAATAAATAAAACATGGCGGAACAAGGCAGTGTGGGACATGTGGTGCAGTCAGAACCAGGTACCGCCATTCAGAGATATCCACGCCCTGAGTTTTAGCCCTGTTCACACTGGGCTGCGGGAGTGAAATCGCGCGATTTCAGCTGAACTCGCACGATTTCACTCCCTCTGGCAGTTCCGATTTCGGCGCGATTTAGGAGACACTTGTGCAGGGTTCTGCACAGATGTCAATGTAAATCGCGTCCTGAAATCGCAAAAAGTAGTACAGGAACTACTTTTTGAAATCGCATCTCAAATCGAACTAAATCGTACCCAGTGTGAACCTGGGCTTAATTATTTTTTCTGTGACTAAACAGTGGGGTTTATTTACTAAAGACAAATCCACTTTGCACTAGAAGTGCATTCACTGTAGGTCTGAGGGGGACGTGCGAGGAAAAAAAAAAAAACAGCATTTTTGCTTGTACATGATTGGATAATAAAATCTGCAGAGCTTCCCCTTATTTCAGATATTCCCCTTAGATCTACAGCAACTGTACTTCCAAGTGCACTTGTAGTGCAGAGTGGATTTTCCTTTAGTAAATCAACCCCAAATGTGTTGCTCGATCGCTAAACGACACTAAACAGCAGCGACAAAGGCCATGGTGGGCAGGAGCAGAAGGGGCGATTTGATCTCACCCTCCTCCAGCTTAAGTTCTGCCCTTCACTACCAACAGTCACAGGATGCTGCCACGTCACGCACTCTACAGGTGCCCATCTTTTCTCTTGAGTCTATGCTGCAGCAACAGCATGCCAACATGCTAGCCACTTTTTGTACTGCACAGTGGTCTGATGTGCTGCAGGACTCAATGAAAGAATGTGCCTGGTAAGAGGAACCTCACTGTTCCCAAGTGCCCACTCTTTCCATTGACACATCATTATGTGGCCACTGCATTGCAACACCTCCACCTGACAGTTGTAGAAAAGGTGACAGGAGAAAGCTTGGAGAGGAGCCAAGAAACATATAGGGGGTTATTTACGAGAGGCAATTCCACTTTGCACTACAAGTGCAAAGTGCACTTGAAATTGCACTGAAAGTGCATTGCAAGTGCAGGCGCTGTAGATCCGAGGGGGACATGCAAGGGAGATAAAAAAACATAATTTTAGCTTGCACATGATTGGATAATAAAATCAGCAGAGCTTCCCCTCATTTTTAGATCTACCCCTGAGATTTACAGCGACTTCACATCCAAGTGCACTTTCAGTGCAATTTCATGTGCACTTTGCACATGTAGTTTGAACTTGTAGTGCAACGTGGATTTGCCTTTAGTAAATAACCCCCCGAGTGTTTATGAATAAAATTGCACTGTCAATCTGTGATTCAAGGCAATAAATTACCTTATTATTCCATAGGTCCTCCAAAGTTGGATAGGACTATGAAACAACAAATCCATAAACATTTGTTGTCTAAGCCAGTGTTTCTAAACTCCAGTCCTCAAGGCGCTCCAACAGGTCATATTTTCAGGATTTTCCTCAGATAAATGTTAGTGGTAATTACTAAAACAGTGAAACTGATCAAAGCACCTGTGCAAAATAATGGAAAGCCTGAAAACATGACCTGTTGGGGCGCCTTGAGGACAGAAGTTGAGAAACACTGGTCTAAGCAACTCTGAGGAAGGGGGTGTGCCCCTGAAATGCGTTAACCTGCCAGCATAGCAGGGTGTTGTTGGAGTAAGCGTATTCTGCACTGTATGGCACCTTCTGGTTTACATGCTCTTATATGTTGCACTTTTTTGAGTATCTATTTTTACCAGTTTTATATTTTCCAATAAATATTCGGTAATGCACTAAGTATTTGCACCTTCCTATTTGTTTTTTTGTAGTACAAACGTTTTGCTTTTACAGTACAAAAGGTACAGGTTATGGAAATATCTGCCAAGAGATACAATTCATGGAAATGAATGAGCACTGATACAGTGGTTGACCGCGATATTGTGTCAATCTCGCTCCCTTTCTCGGCGAGATTGACCACCTGCGAGCCCCATCGCGGGAGCCAGCGCCGAGCTGTCTTGCCAAAGCCGTCATAGAAGCGACGGGGATCCAACGTGGATTCCCGCCAATTCTACACGTGGGCGGCGTTTGTTATGAATCCTGAAGGGGAAGTCCCCGCCGGATTTAAAAAAAAAATCCGGCATGGGTTCCCCCCTCAGGAGTATACCGGGCCCTTAGGTCTGTTATGGGTTGCAAGGAGACCCCCCTACGCCGAAAAAAACGGTGTGGGGGTCCCCCACAATCCATACCAGACCCGTATCCAAAGCACGCCATCCGGCCGGTCAGGAGGGGAGTGGGGGCGAGCGAGCGCCCCCCCCCCCCTCCTGAGCCGTACCGGGCGGCATGCCCTCAACATGGGGGGGTCAGGTGCTCTGGGGCGGGTGGGCGCACTGCGGCCCCCCCACCTCAGAGCACCCTGTCCTCATGTTGATGAGGACAGGGCCCCTTCCCGACAACCCTGGCCGTTGGTTGTCGGGGTATGCGGGTGGGAGGCTTATCAGAATCTGGGAGCCCCCCTTTAATAAGGGGGCCCCCAGATACCAGCCCCCCACCCTAAGTGAATGAGTATGGGGTACATCGTACCCCTACCCATTCACCTGCAAAAAAAAGTGCAAACACAAATAAACAACACAGGGTATTAAAATATTTTTTTATAGTTGGCCGCCAGGGGGGGTGTGTATGGTCGCTTTTATAAAAGCGCCTCCCCCCGGTGGGCTTCTCCCGACATCTGCAGGGGGTGGGGGCCGCTGTTCTTCGCCACCGGGCTTCCTTCGACATCTTCGGTGGGGGGGTCTTCTCCTGCTCTCCGGGGGTCTTCTCCGCTCTTCGGGGGTCTTCTCCGCTCTTCGGGGGTCTTCTCCGCTCTTCTTCCGCTCTCCGGGGGTCTTCTCCGCTCTTCTTCCGCTCTCCGGGGGTCTTCTTCTTCTTCGGGACTGGCCGCCGCTATCTTCGTGTGTTAGCTCAATTACTAGCGGCGGCCAGTCCGGTCTTCCTTGATGTTGTCTTCTTCTTCCCTCTTCTTCTCCAGATGTTGACACGACGCTTCCTCTCACTGTTTTACCGGGCGCGCGGCTCGCATCTTGTGACGTCGCAGTCCCATCATGCTCCGGTAGGTACCACGTGCCCCCGCAGCGGCACCAACCCCCCGCAGATGTCGGGAGAAGCCCGCCGGGCGGGGGGCGCTTTTATAAAAGTGACCATACACACCACACCCACTGGCGGCCAACTACAATAAAATATTTTAATACCCTGTGTTGTTTATTTGTGTTTGCACTTTTTTTTGCAGGTGAATGGGTAGGGGTACGATGTACCCCATACTCATTCACTTAGGGTGGGGGTTGGTATCTGGGGGCCCCCTTATTAAAGGGGGCTCCCAGATTCCGATAAGCCTCCCACCCGCAAACCCCGACAATCAACGGCCAGGGTTGTCGGGAAGGGGCCCTGTCCTCATCAATATGGGGACAGGGTGCTCTGAGGTGGAGGGGCCGCAGTGCGCCCCCCTGCCCCAGAGCACCTGACCCCCCATGTTGAGGGCATGCTGCCCGGTACGGCTCAGGAGGGGGGGCGCTCGCTCGCCCCCACTCCCCTCCTGACCGGCCGGCTGGCGTGCTTTGGATCCGGGTCTGGTATGGATTGTGGGGGACCCCCACGCTGTTTTTTTGGCGTAGGGGTGTCTCCTTGCAACCCATAACAGACCTAAGGGCCCGGTATACTCCTGAGGGGGGAACCCATGCTGGATTTTTTTTTTAAATCCGGCGGGGACTTCCCCTTCAGAATTCATAACAAACGCCGCCCACGTGTAGAATTGGCGGGAATCCACGTCGGATCCCCGTCGCTTCTATGACGCGCTCGCTGGAATGTGCTTTTACTATTCCAGCGAGTGTGAGGTGTCGGCACCCTGTCGCCGAGAGTCAGCGCGATGCTGTCGCGCTAAAAACACATTCTCGGCGGCAGGCACTGTAGGTGGCACTGATGGATGGCACTTATGGGCACTGATATGTGGCTGGCACTGATGGCTGGAACTTATGGGCAGGCACTGAAATGCTGCAATAAATTACATGAGGAAAGGATTTTGAACCCTGAACTTGGCATCAGTAAGTATCAGCAGACATCTTGTTACCCCCAGCCTGAACTCTATGGGCTGGGTGTAACAAGATGTCCGCTGCTGGATTACTGTGGCCAAGTGCAGGGTGTACCAAGATGGTAGTCGGGATGTCCAAGCTGACGGTCACCAATCCTGATGTGGCTGCACCCTGCACACTTCCAGCTTACCTAGCTGAGGACTCACTCTCCGCCCCCACTGACTTCGCCTACGGACGCGTCCCGGCCGCCCGCCCTATCCGCTCACAGACTCCACCTGCCCTCTCCACTCGCAAACTCTGTCGGTATCAGGACAACCCTACTGAATACATAGGGGATATTCTCTAGCTCAGGGTCAAATTTAACATCTGTGTACAGTACCTGTCGCCGAAAATGTGTTTCCAGCATGACAGCATCGCGCTGATTCTCGGCGACATGATGCCGACATCTCACACTCGCTGGAATAGAAAAAGCACATTCCAGCGAGCGCATCATAAAAGCGACGGGGATCTAGCTGTGCCATTTGGTATGAATCATGAGGGGGAACTCCACGCCAAATTTGAAAAAAACGTCATGGGTTCCCCCCCAGGGAGCATACCAGGCCCTTAGGTCTGGTATGGGTTGTAAGGAGAACCACCTACGCACTGCGGCCCCCCCACATCAATGCACCCTGTCCCCATGTTGATAAGGACAGGGCCTCTTCCCGACAACCCTGGCCATTGGTTGTCGGGGTCTGCGGGCGGGGGGCTTATCGGAATCTGGGAGACCCCTTTAATAAGATGGCCCCCAGATACTGGCCCCCCATCCTATGTAAATGAGTATGGGGTACATCGTACCCCTACCCATTCACCTGGAGGCAAATTCAATAAAAAAAAACACAGGGTATTAAAATATTTTATTAGTCAGCTCCGGGGTCTTCTCCGCTCTCCGGGGGGTCTTCTCCACTCTCAGGGGGTCTTCTTCCGTCTTCTCCGCTGTCGTCTCGGCGCTCCCCGGTTCTTCTCCCGCTCGCTCTCCGGTGCCTTCTACTTCAGGGCTAGCCCGCTCTTCTTTGCCGCCTTCCGCCGTCTTCGTTTCTTCTTTTCTTCAGATGTTGCGACGCTTCCTCCCGCTGTAATGCCGGGTACGTGGCTCACATAGATTTATATAGGCCTCCTACGACGTCACGGTCCCATTAAGCATCCCGCGTGGGTACCCGGAGCATGATGGGACTGTGACGTTGTAGGAGGCCTATATAAATCGGTGTGAGCCGCGTACCTGGCATTACAGCGGGAGGCGGCAAAGAAGAGTGGGCTGTGCCGCCGCTAGTAATTGAGCTAAATCTAAGATATCGGCAGCCAGCCCTAAAGAAGAAGGCAGCAAATTGAAGGACGAAAACTGGACAGCCGCACTCCGAAATCACTTAAAATAAGTTGTCTTTTATTTTTCAACTGTACATACAGTCACTGCAACCAACAAAATACAGTATGGCCGACGCGTTTCGCACTTACAATCAGTGCTTAGTCATGGCTTAAGCCAATTTGCTATCATTAGCATTGCCAGCACCTTGGTGGTTCAACAACCCTTGATTGCACACGGGGCTCACCTGAAGCGGTGAGAAATTTTGTCTAAAGAAGAAGGCACTGGAGAGCGAGCGGGAGAAGAACCGGGGAGCGCCGAGACGACAGCAGAGAGCGGAGAAGTTGGAAGAAGACCCCCCGGAGAGCAGAGAAGACCCCGGAGCTGACTAATAAAATATTTTAATACCCTGTGTTGTGTTTTTTTTGTACCCCGTACTCACATAGGGTGGGGGGCCCCCTTATTAAAGGGGGCTCCCAGATTCCGATAATCCCCCCGCCTGCAGACCCTGACAACCAACGGCCAGGGTTGTCGGGAAGAGGCCCTGTCCTTATCAACATGGGGACAGGGTGCTTCGGGGTGGGGGGGCGCAGTGCGCCCCCCTGCCCCAGAGCACCCAACCCCCCCATGTTGAGGACAAGCGGCCTGATACGGCTCAGGAGGGGGGGCGCTCGCTCGTCCCCACTCCTTTCCTGACCGGCCGGTTTTTCGGCATAGGGGGTTCTCCTTACAACCCATACCAGACCTAAGGGCCTGGTATGCTCCCTGGAGGGGAACCCATGCCGGTTTTTTATTTAAAATTTGGCGTGGAGTTCCCCCTCATGATTCATACCAAACGCCGTGGCTAGAATTGGCGGGAATCCAAGTCGGATCCCCGTCGCTTCTATGACGGCTTTGTCCCCATCACGGCGAGCCGTCTCGGCGCTGGCTCCCACGATGGGGCTCGTAGGTGGTCAATCTCGCCGAGAAAGGGAGCGAGACTGACACAATATTGCAGTCACCCATTGTAGGTACATGTCCCCCGAATGCAGTGAGTGTGTGTTTGGGGACCCATACCTGCACGGCTGTTAAATTGGGGCCAGCAGCTGTGTCCATGTGTCTACCAATGGAACACCTGTACATCCCATGCAGACAAAGATGGTCCTATGCACGGGTGGAAGGATTCGGACGCCCATGTAAATGAGGCCTTTAAGTCTTTTTGAACTTGGATAAACCCTCATGTTTCCTCAAACACAATGTACTGTATAAGTTTAATTTAGACAGTGTCCCAAATGTATTACATCAAACCCATAATGATACTCATTCATTCATTCCAACTACATTTTATCAATAAGCGCACAGAAAACATGTAAAAAGAAAAACACAATTTATCTTGATCGTTTGTATAAAGTAAATATAAGCGGAAGAACAATGATCTCCCAGCAGCCCTTTCACAAGTTCATGCTTCCCTGTGGCTCAGTCATTGTGATTAAGGAGTTTAATATGTTCTCAGTTCTACCTCATCATTCTTATTTATAGCATGTGTTACTATCATTTACAAATCATTTGTGAATTCAGCTGCAAAGGACGAATATTCTACATAACACCTTCTACAAGTGTTTGTCTCTTATTATGTTCAAAACACAGGACACTCCTAACAATTTTCTATACGTATTTTATTATTCTCCCAGCATTGCAGTCTATTATACTGTAATTCAACTGTTCTCTTATTTTCTTGGTAGTTCCCAGAACACAATATCAAATTCTGTAAATTACTTTTGCATGTTTTTCCTGATTAATGGGCTGTATGCTGCAAATCCCTTTTGATGTATTTAGACAGCTCATTCATTCATAGTCCTTTTATTGTAACACACCACACCATAATGGACACATGGGTCCAGATTCACAGAGCCCTTACTCCTGTCTAACTCGCGTTAGACTGGAGTACTTTCAAATTACGCGCGTTTTTTCACTACTCTGAAACCTCAAACCATGAAAAGACGGCTTCGGGCTTCAATCCGACTGGCTTACATGTTCGTACGCCTTCGGATCTAAGCTGCAATAAATTTGCGGCCGATGGGTGGAGTTCCCGTCGTTTTCCACGTCGGGGTATGCAAATGAGCTTTTGCCGACGATCCACGAAGTTACGAACGTCAATCGCAATCTCTTACGGCATCTTTAGTCATCTTTTTGCCGTGTAAAATTATACCAGCTTTTTGCTGGTCTAATATTAGACAGCCCATGTTAAGTATGGCCGTCGTTCCCACGTCAAATTTCAACGTTTTCCGACGTCTTTTTTTATTTTTCACGTAAGTCGTCCGGGAATAGGAATGTCCGTAAACGACGCTACTCAAACAAAAAATGACGTAACGATGTTATTTTGCGCAATGCACAGCGGGAAATTTCTGAACGGAGCATGCGCAGTTCGATCGCCGCGGGGACGCGCCTAATTTAAATGCTTCACGCCCCCTAATCGCGTATTTCGATTATGCGGCGAGAAATACACTACGCCGCCGTACCGTAAGGGACAAAATCTACCAGAATTCGGCGTAGAGCCTGGTAAAATACGGCTAGGTAGTGTATCTCTGATACTCTGCGCCAATGTAATTGTATCTGAATCTGGCGCATGGTTCTTAAGACCCCGTTCACACTGGGGCATTTTTCAGGCGCTTTAGCGTTAAAAAAAAACGCCTGTAAAGTGCCTGAAAGAAGCTGCATCTACAATTCCAATGTGAAAGCCTGAGTGCTTTCACACTAAAGCGCCTGAAAAACGCCCAGTGTGAAAGGGGTCTTAAGGATAAGTTCACCCTTTGGGGAAAAAAATAATAAATGCATATATCTTTGCAGGGAAAAAATGTGCATTTCTTATTATTTCCCCAAGGAGCCTGGAAAGCATTGAACCTGTGATCAGTGGATTAGGGGTGCATTGGCAGACTCCTGCAAACAAGCCCTGCAGCTTTCAGTCCGTACCTGCATACAGGCTTGTGAATGAACTGCGAGGCCACTCATCAGCGACCTTGCAGCCCATTAGGAACTGCAAGCTGTCAGCCGCAAAGGTCTAGTACTAGTTCAAGTTATTCACAGAAAACTGCGAATGAATGATGCGTTCATGTGGGTGGAGCCCCGCACAGGCACGCTATTTTCAAATAGTTACAGCCAGCGCCAGGAGAAGTTCCCCACTTGCTGTCACAGGGAGGCGGGGAGAGGCTGCAGCTGCTGGAACATGTTACATGTTCCACCCTAAATACAGACAGAACATGTAACATGTTCCAAAATGTGAATTTATTCTTTAATGTTGACTTATGCATCTAAGGGTTCATTCACACTTCTGTGTTTTAGTGGGGTGTGTTTTTAAAAAGTCCATCTACTTTTCCAGCAAACAGACCTTCTATAGAGATGAATAGTAAAGAATGCATCATTAAGAATTTTTGCCTAGTTACATTGGTCTAGCCTTGATCAGTGTAAGCATGCATATTCTATACCTGGCCGATCACTGTGAAAGAAGAAAATCGCTATAGTAGCGTAGTAGTTTCCAGATCCCATGCATACAGGAGGTCACTCATTCTGCACAGGCGCCATTTAGAGAATACGTTGTATTTGTCCTAATGAATACAAGCTTTCTCTAAATTAAATGGTGGTGCTTATGTTGTCACGTCCCACCTCTCCACCTTGTCCAGACAAGAGAAAATGAAAAACATTCTTTAAATGGTGCCACCGCTTAGCAGGCAATCCCCTTTGTTCATTATACAGCAGGGCAGCTGCTCGGCACAGGATCAGGAAGAAAGTGAGGATCGCTGCAGTAGCAGCAACTACTACAGTGATTTTCCACTTCAACAGGTATCAGCCAGTGATACTTACTTACCGTATTTATCGGCGGTAAGTAAGTAAGTAAAATAAGGGGAAAATCGTGGGTGCGCGATATACGCCGATACCCGCACTCAGTTTGAACTGAGCCGCCGACATATACCAAGTGCAGTACACTCGGGTACATTCTACCAGGCTCGGCTTCGCTCGTAGTCACGCTCTGTGACGCTTATGCGTGAGAAGCCGAGCGTGCCTGAGTGTACTGTGCTCGGTATATGTCGGCGGAGGCTTCAAACTGAGCACGGGAGGCGGGGATTCGACTCGGACAGCGTTGGAGAAGCCGGGAGGACACCACCGAGGCCGCAGACGGACGCTGGACCGGAGGATGAACGCCGTGAAAGACACCAAAACTGTAAGTAATAAAATGTTATAAAAAATTTTTTTACAGGAATTTCGGGGCTACTCTTGGGGTGCACGCTATACGCCGGAGCGCGCAATACCCCGATAAATATGGTACATTGGTCCAAGCTAGATTGGTCTAGCTATGCAAAATTATCCATACCTGGAATTCGGCTTTAAAGGATCACTAAAGGAAACTTTTTTTTTATCTAAATAGCTTCCTTTACCTTACTGCAGTCCTGGTATCATGTCCTTATTGTTAGTTTTTGCTTTGAAGTTGCTGTAATTCTGCTCTGATCTCCACACTTCCTGCTTGTCTGGCTCCTTATAAAAAATCTCATGGCAGCTTTTCACTGTGGTCCAAGCTGTCATTACTGTGTGTCTAAAACTCCTCAGAACCAATCAGATTCATTTTAAAAACAAAACACTGCCCTGTATTTGTTTGTTTTTGTTCTGTGTGTCTCTTTACTTCACAGAAACATGAAACCAGTTTAACCACTTAACCCCCGGACCATATTGCTGCCCAAGGACCAGAGCACTTTTTGTGATTCGGCACTGCGTCGCTTTAACTGACAATTGCGTGCAACGTGGCTCCCAAACAAAATTGGTGTCCTTTTTTTCCTACAAATAGAGCTTTCTTTTAGTGGTATTTGATCAAAAATAGAGCGACAATTTTGAAAAAAAATGCAATATATTTTACATTTTGCTATAATAAATATCCCCAAAAAATATATAAAAAAACATTTTTTTTCCTCAGTTTAGGCCGATATGTATTCTTCTACATATTTTTCGTAAAAAAATATCGCAATTAGTGCTTATTGATTGGTTTGCGCAAAAGTTATAGAGTTTACAAAATAGGGGGTAGTTTTATGGCATTTTTATCAATTTTTTTTTACTAGTAATGGCGGCGATCAGCGTTTTTTTTTTCAGTACTGCAACATTATGGAGGACACTTTGGACACTCTTGACACATTTTTGGGACCATTGGCATTTTTATAGCGATCAGTGCTATAAAAATGCATTGGATTACTATATTAAACTAAACTGCAGGCACATTATATCCTTGATTTTTATCTATTTTTAATCATTTTTAAAAGGAATCAGTTAACTTTTATGTCTCTATACCCTGTAAACAGTCATTTCAGGTCGAGTGACCCTTAAACATTTTTTAAAACATTTTTTTGCTGAAATGACTGTAGAGACATAAAAGTTAACTGATTCCTTTTAAAAATGATTAAAAATAAATAAAAATCTATTTACTGTGAGTGGTCCGCAGCAGGTTAAATAACTAGTACATTGAGGCCTTGTACACACGAGTGAATAAATCCGCTGAACATGGTCCGACGGACCATTTCAGCCGAAAAATCCGCTCGTGTGTAGGGGCAAACGGACCGTTCTGGCCGGATTCCTCCGGCGGAAAATTTCCAAAGCATGCTTTGGAATTTTTCCTCCGGAGAGCTGTCCGTCAGATATGTCCGCTGGTTAGTACGCAAACCAGCGGACATATCTGCCCGCACATGCGTCGTATCCTGTGAATGGATCCGACGCATGCGCGCGGAAGTGTTTACTTCCTGGTGCGGTGACGTGGCGGCGTCAACGTCACCGCCGCGTCACCGCGCTGTCCGCCGGCGGGGAATTTGATCCGATGGTGTGTACAGCCATCGGATTAAAGCAATCCGGCGGACAGATCCGATGGGAACGGTCCGTCGGACCGTTCCCATCGGATCTATTCCCTCGTGTGTACAAGGCCTTACAGTGATCGTAAAATCTAGTTTTATTTTACCTCAATTGTGCATTTGGTTTTGCACAGAGCAGTCTGGATCTTCCACTTCTCGGGTCCCTTTTTGCTGCTTCTGGCCCCTCCCTCCTGTTCAGTGTCCCCACAGCAAGCAGCTTGCTATGGGGGGCACCCGAGCTGAGTCACAGACATGTGACTGACATGTTGACACATGGAGCCCTGATCCGGCCCCACCTCTCTCTCTTTTGATTGGCTACCTGACTTTGATTGACAGCCGCGGTAACCAATGGTACCGCTGCTTCGTCTCAGCCAATCAGGGGGAGAGTCCCGGGTGGGTAAAACACTGGTGGACATCACTGGAGAGAGATGGGGCTCAGTCAGGTAAGTAATTAGGGGGGAGGCTGTTGCACACAGAAGTTTTTTTTATCGTAATGCATAGAATACATTATGATAAAAAAAACTTCTGCCTTTACAACTCCTTTAAAATCTAAATAAAGTTACACAAAAGAGCTGAACTTGACATTCACCAATATATCTACAGTAGGTGACCGCGATATTGTGTCAATCTCGCTCCCTTTCTCAGCAAGATTGACCACCTACGAGCCCCATCGCGGGAGCCAGCGCAGAGCCTGCTTGCCGCGATGGGGGACAATGCCGTCATAGAATCAACGGGGATCCGACTTGGATTCCCGCCAATTCTACATGCAGCGTTTAATATGAATCCTGAGGGGGGAACTCCCCGCCGGATTTAAAAAAAAAAATCCGGCATGGGTTCCCCCCCAGGAGCATACCAGGCCCTTAGGTCTGGAATGGGTTGTAAGGAGAGCCCCCCACGCTGTAAAAAAGGCGTGGGGGTCCCCCCACAATCCATACCAGACCCGTATCCAAAGCACTGCGGCCCCCCCACCCCAGAGGGCCTCTTCCCGACAACCCTTGCCGTTGGTTGTTGGGGTATGCGGGCGGGAGGCTTATTGGAATCTGGGAGCCCCCTTTAATAAGGCGGTCCCAGATATCGGCCCCCCACCCTACGTGAATGAGTATGGGGTACATCGTACCCCTACCCATTCTTCTGCAAGCAAAGTGTAAACACAAATAAACAACACCGGGTATTAAAATATTTTATTAGTCTGCTCCGGGGGCCCCCCTCTCTTCTTTAGCTCTTTCACGAGGGGGGGCTTGCTTCTTTGACGTCTTCGGGTGGGGGCCGCTCTTTTTCCCGCTATCTGGTTCTCTTCTGCCGCCGGGGGGGGGGGTCGATTTTATAAAAGCGCCCCCCCCCCTTGCGGGCTTCCTTCGACGTCTTTGACGGGGGGTTGGGTGCCTCTCTTCTTCGCCGTCGTCTGGTTCTCTTCCGCCGCCAGGGGGGTTGCTTTTAAAAAAACGCCCCCTCCCTGCGGGCTTCCTTCGACGTCTTTGGCGGGGGGTGGTGTGCCCAGGCTTCTGTCTTCTTCTTCCGTCTTCTTCTGTCGCCTTCTGCCTTCTCTTTCTTCTTCTGCTGTCTTCGCTTCTTCTTTCCTTTAGATGTTGACACGTCGCTTCCTCTCGCTGCAATGCCGGGTGCGCGGCTCGCACCGATTTATATAGGCCACCTACGACGTCACACTCCCATCATGCCCCGGTACCTACCCACGTGGGTAGGTATCACGTGGGTAGGTATCACGTGGGTAGGTACCGGAGCATGATGGGACCTTGACGTCGTAGGTGGCCTATATAAATCGGTGCGAGCCGCGCACCCGGCATTGCAGCTAGAGGAAGCGACGTTTCAACATCTAAAGGAAAGAAGAAGCGAAGACAGCAGAAGAAGAAGGAGAAGGCGACAGAAGAAGACGGAAGAAGAAGACGGAAGAAGAAGACAGAAGCCTGGGCACACCCCCCGCCAAAGAAGTTGGAGGAAGCCCGCAAGGGGGGGGGGGGGCGCTTTTATAAAGAAGCAAGCTCCCCCTCGTGAAAGAGCTAAAGAAGAGAGGGGGGCCCCCGGAGCAGACTAATAAAAAAATTGAATACCCGGTGTTGTTTATTTGTGTTTACACTTTGCTTGCAGGTGAATGGGTAGGGGTACGATGTACCCCATACTCATTCACGTAGGGTGGGGGGCGGTATCTGGCGGGCCCCCTTATTAAAGGGGGCTCCCAGATTCCGATAAGCCTCCCGCCCGTATACCCCGACAACCAACGGCCAGGGTTGTCGGGAAGAGGCCCTGTCCTCATCAACATGGGGACAGGGTGCTCTGGGGTGGGGGGGCCACAGTGTTTTGGATACAGGTCTGGTATGGATTGTGGGGGGACCCCCACGCCGTTTTTTCGGCGTAGGGGGGTCTCCTTACAACCCATACCAGACCTAAGGGCCTGGTATGCTCCTGGGGGGGGAACCCATGCCGGATTTTTTTTTTAACATCCGGCAGGGAGTTCCCCCCTCAGGATTCATACCAAACGCTGCATGTAGAAAAACCTTTCTGCTATATACAGTATATGGTTTTCTCTAATGTTGTATAACCTTACTTATTAAGCCTGAAGTAGTGCATTTTAAAATGAAGAAAGTGCAGTGAAGAGACATGAAATGAACATCCAATCATGTGTAGAATATTTGAACAAATATAGCCTCTCCTATGCATGGCTTGATGTTTGAAGTGAACACAGGATCACGTCAAGTCAAACTACTGCCTTCACCTCACTTCACACTTTATAAATCAGGCGGCCTGACATTTGCAGAGGATGAGAATGAGATGACCAATGAAAAGAATCAATGGTCACTTTGTGGACAAGTTCCATGGCCAAGAAAGTGAGATGACATCCATTACCCTACTTTGTCATTCTATTTCAGGGCCATTCAATAAGGCATTTGTGACAGATTTCTGGTGGTGTGTACAAAGACAGAAGCCGTGTTCCAAAATCATGAGAACCCTGTGACATTTTCATTGTACCTTTTCAAGTTGTCACACTATATGGTGCTATTGTTGGGACCAGTGGCGGCCCGTCCATAGGGACGCACGGGCGCCGCCCCCCCTCCCGCAGTCACAAAAAAAACGGGCCCTTTAAGAACTTTTATTCGGCTAAAATGTCATTTTGACATTTTAGCCGAAGTTCTGGCGGCCGTCTATAGAGGGCGCTGCAGCGCCACCCCCTCTCGCAAATAACACACGTTCAATGCAATGCATTGAACGTGAGTTATTGTTGCCAGCTGCCTGGTCTATTCATATAACCGGACATGGGTCGCCGGTTACCCGAATAGCGGCAGCTGGTTGGCTGAGGGGAACTGCCTATCTGCCGGCTCTCATAGGCTTTTCCAGTACCACCCTCCGGCTCTCGGAAGTCTATACTCGGAGCGCAGGCAACCTGCGGTCTTTGTAAAGACTGACGGCCGTTTCAGCCAATCAGGTTCCCGGATTCTGATTATCAGGAACCTGATTGGCTGAAGCTTCTCCACGGCGGCAGAAGACATCGAGGGAGGACATGGAAGCGTCAGGTAAGTGTTTTTTACCAGGAAAGGGGCATCATGGGGCACAGTGGAATCATGGGGCACAGTGGCATCATGGGGCACAGTGGTGACAAAGGGCACAGAGGCGACAATGAGCACAGTGGCATGGGGCACAGTGGTGACAATTAAAGGGCACAGTGGTGACAATTGATGGCACAGTGGTGACAATTGATGGCGCAGTGACTGCATTTGATGGCATGGCACAGTGACTGCATTTGATGGCATGGCACAGTGGTGACAATTGATGGCACAGTGACTGCATTTGATGGCATGGCACATTGGTGACAATTGATGGGCACAGTAGCTGCGTTTGATGGCATGGCACATTGGTGACAATTGATGGCACAGTGGTGGCGTTTGATGGCATGGCACAGTGGTGACAATTGATGGCACAGTGGTGGCGTTTGATGGCATGGCACAGTGGTGACAATTGATGGCACAGTGACTGCATATGATGGCATGGCACAGTGGTGACAATTGATGGCACAGTGACTGCATTTGATGGCATGGCACAGTGGTGACAATTGATGGCACAGTGGTGGCGTTTGATGGCATGGCACAGTGGTGACAATTGATGGCACAGTGACTGCATATGATGGCATGGCACAGTGGTGACAATTGATGGCACAGTTGCTGTATTGCATGGCACAGTGGTGACAATTGATGGCACAGTGACTGCATTTGATGGCATGGCACAGTGGTGACAATTGATGGGCAAAGTAGCTGCGTTTTATGGCATGGCACATTGGTGATATTTGATGGCACAGTGGTGGCGTTTGATGGCATGGCACAGTGGTGACAATTGATGGCACAGTGACTGCATATGATGGCATGGCACAGTGGTGACAATTGATGGCACAGTGACTGCATTTGATGGCATGGCACAGTGGTGACAATTGATGGCACAGTGACTGCATTTGATGGCATGGCACAGTGGTGACAATTGATGACACAGTGGTGGCGTTTGATGGCATGGCACAGTGGTGACAATTGATGGCACAGTGGTGGCGTTTGATGGCATGGCACAGTGGTGACAATTGATGGCACAGTGACTGCATTTGATGGCATGACACAGTGGTGACAATTGATGGCACAGTTGCTGTATTGCATGGCACAGTGGTGACAATTGATGGCACAGTGGCTGCATTTGATGGCATGGCACAGTGGTGACAATTGATGGCACAGTTGCTGTGTTTGATGGCATGGCACAGTGGTGACAATTGATGGCACAGTGGCTGCATTTGGTGGCATGGCACATTGGTGACAATTGATGGCACAGTTTCTGGGTATGATGGCATGGCACAGTGGTGACAATTGATGGCACAGTGGCTGCATTTGATGGCATGGCACAGTGGTGACAATTGATGGCACAGTTTCTGTGTTTGATGGCATGGCACAGTGGTGACAATTGATGGCACAGTGGCTGCATTTGATGGCATGGCACAGTGGTGACAATTGATGGCACAGTTGCTGTGTTTGATGGCATGGCACAGTGGTGACAATTGATGGCACCGTGGCTGCATTTGGTGGCATGGCACATTGGTGACAATTGATGGCACAGTTTCTGTGTATGATGGCATGGCACAGTGGTGACAATTGATGGCACAGTGGCTGCATTTGATGGCATGGCACAGTGGTGACAATTGATGGCACAGTTTCTGTGTTTGATGGCATGGCACATTGGTGACAATTGATGGCACAGTGGCTGCATTTGGTGGCACGGCACAGTGGCTGCATGTGATGGGCACAGTGAGGCTGCAATATTTTTTTTTTTCGTTTGCGCCCCCCCAAAAATTTTGAGCACCAGCCGCCACTGGTTGGGACAAATATTTTATAAAATACTGCCATACTGGCAATAAGGAGAATAGCGGATTGTTTACTGTATTGCATTTGTAATTGTTGTGTGGCATCTTTGAGACAATACTACCACCAAATCTGTTTCTAAAGTTGACCCATGAATAGAACTTGCTCTCCTCTGCCTGCTCCACCTTTAATGTGACCTATAAATTGTACAACTCAGTTGAACAACAAACTGAAATCTTTTAGGTGATGAGAAGTAAACATAAAAAACTAAAATAATATGGTTGCATGATTGTGCACACCCTTAAACCAATACTTTGTTGAAGCACCTTTTGATTTTATTACAGCACTCAGTCTTTAGGTAGGAGTCTATCAGCATGGCACATCTTGACTTGGCAATATTTTCCCACTCATCTTTACAAGAACACTCTAAATCTGTCAGATTGCGAGGGCATCTCCTGTGCACAGCTCTCTTCAAATCAATTAACATATTTTTCAATCAGATTCATGTCTGGGCTCTGGCTGGGCCATTCCAAAACTAAAATCTTCTTCTGGTGAAGCCATTCCTTTCTTGATTTGGATGTATGCTTTGGGTCGTTGCCATGCTGAAAGATGAAGTTCCTCTTCATGTTTAGATTTCTAGCAGAAGCCTGAAGGTTTTGTGCCAATATTGACTGGTATTTGTAACTGTTCATCATTCCCTCTGCCTTGACTAAGGCCCCCATCCAGCTGAAGAAAAACTGCCCCAAACCACGATGCTGCCACCACCATGCTTCACTGTGGGTATTGTGTTCTTTTGGTGATGTGCAGTGTTGTTTTTGCTCCAAGCATATCTTTTGGAATTATGGCCAAAAAGTTCAACCTTGGTTTCATCAGACCATAGAACATTTCCCGACATGCTTTTGGGAAACTTCAAATGTGTTTTTGCTAAATTCAGGCAGGCTTGGATGTTTTTCTTCATAAGAAAAGACTTCCATTTTGCCACTCTACCCCATAACCCAGACATATAAAGAATACGGGAGATTGTTGTCATATGCACCACACAGCCAGTACTCACCAGATATTCATGCAGCTCCTTTAATATTGCTGTAGTCCTCTTGGCAGCCTCTCTGACCAGTTTTATTCTCGTATTTTATATACATTTTGGGGTGACTTCCAGTTCTTGGTAATGTCACTGTTGTGCCATATTTTCTGCACTTGATGATGACTGTCTTCATTGTGTTCCAAAGTATATCTAATGCCTTGAATGTTCTTTTATACCCTTTTCCTGACTAATACCTTTTAACAATGAGATCCCTCTGATGCTTTGGAAACTGCCAACCATGGCTCTTGCTGTAGGATGCAACTAACAAAATGTCAGGAAAGACCTACTAGAACTGCTGAACTATATTTGGGGTTAATCAGAGACACTTTATATGATGGCAGGTGTGTACCGACTCTTATTTAACGTGAGTTTAAGGGCAAAATTACATTGGGCCATTTCACATGCGATTTGACATGTCAAATTGCTGTCTATCGCCGGCGACGGCACCATCTGAATCAGTGCAACACCGACTTTGTGGTGCCACACTGATTTCCAAAAGTAGTTCTTGCACTATTTTTGGTGACTTTGGGAGCGATTTCAAAGACATCTGTGCAGGAACCCACACAGATTTCTCTAAAATTTACATGTAGACCAAGCTGTTCAGCAAAAGTGACAGTTAAAAGAGTTGAGACGTGCATGTCAAACTGGTGTTTAATGAGTCGCATGCCACCCTTTCGCCCCTTTCTCCTTTAACCCATTTTGTTATAAGAATTTAAAAAATAAATAAAAAAATGCACTCCCAGCTGTTCTCTAGTTGATAAATCTTTCTTAGATGATTTTGTAGCTAAATTCTGCAGAAAATATGTTATGCCCCCTTTCTCTAAGACATTAAAAAAGGTAGACATAGGTAGAATTATTTGTTTTTAAAAAATGTTTTCTAATGCAATGGGGCTGTGCCCGCACTGTATGGGTCAACTGCTTGTTTCTATCTAGACCAGGATATGCAAATAGCGGACCTCCAGCTGTTGCAAAACTACAAGTCCCATCATGCCTCTGGGTGTCATGCTTGTGGCTCTCAGAGTCTTGCTATGCCTCATGGGAATTGTAGTCCTGCAACAGCTTAATGTCTGCTAATTGCATACCCCTGATCTAGGGTATTGGAGAACAGAGATATACTTACCTAAACCTTCAATCCTCCCAGCAAAAGACTGGCCCCTGTGGCTCCTACCACAACCCCCTGCGATCTAGCGGTCTTCTGTGGTAGACTGTTCTTGATATCATTTAACCCGCAGACCTGCTCTGGGCATGAGGATATTAGTAACAATCCACCTTTGGATCGAGGGGGGACGCCATTTACAGGTGGAGCGGCGGATCAAGTAGTTTCATGTCAGTCAGTGTCAGTCAGTCAGTGAGGCAGACGGATTAGCTACAGGAGCTCCACACGGCGCACGTCTCCTAGGAGTAGGAGCGTGTGTGCTTTAGCTCCAGGCAGGCTTAGGAGGCAGACAGGCAGAGTCCCTCCCAGCCCTGCTAACCCAGTCCACCCTCCAGTTCCAGCCCTGGAAGTCCTGCGCCCCTGATCTCTCCTCTCTTCCAGCTCAGCTCCCTGGCTCTATGCAGGTAAGAGCCCTCCACCAAAGCTGCTGACGGCCGTCCTTTTCAGGATAAAGCCGCAGCAATACGGATCTTCTTTTGTTTCCCTGCACCCCCTCACCTCCATCATCCCCAAGGGCCCCTTCCTCTATCCTCCGCCCGGAAATTTTTCGCCGTTCTGGGGCTCTTTGGAGAGCACCGCGCCAGGCCGCCCTGAATCGCGGGGCCGCGGTCTAGGAAAGACCGCGGCTTCACTTGCGGCCTAACGGCGCGCCGCTCCCCACGCCTCTGTGGTCCCCACTCAGCCTCCAGGAAACCCCCCTTACCCCAGAAGGACAGTTACCCGGCCCTGTCTTTCACCCTCTCAGCCCCCAGTTATTCAATAAAGCACCCTGTCAGCCCTCATCCCACTGCCTGAGCAGGCAGCCATCCCACCAGACCAGCAACAGGGTCCCCCTCTCAGCCCCAGCCCCCCCCCCTGTCTCCCCAACGCACAGAAGCTTGATCCAGGGGTTACCCGATCGCCTCTTACTGGGGTCAGGAAGGAATTTTTTCCCTACCGGAGCATATTGGCCGAGCGCCGCCAGGGTTTTTTGCCTTCCTCTGGACCAAGCCAGGAGAGAGGAGTTAGCCAATTCCTCTCCCCACTGCCCCGAAATCCCCCCCCCCCCCGGTGTATTGGCGATCATGGCATATAGGCAATATTCTGCCGAAACCATTTGGAGTTTGAGGCAATGCGCCGCAATACTGCCAGCCATCACCAAAAAGGCCCTAAGAACTGAGCGACTATTGAGAATCTATCATAGGTCGACGGTCAGACATTTCAGCCATTCACCCCAGCTCAAGCACATATCATGTGCTCTGATCAACACAAGATCGGCAGTAAAACACCGACTTGAAATCCGCGACTTCATTCAACAAAAGGATCTAGACTGTCTTT
Organism: Rana kukunoris; assembly: GCA_029574335.1. Classification (NCBI taxonomy): domain Eukaryota; kingdom Metazoa; phylum Chordata; class Amphibia; order Anura; family Ranidae; genus Rana; species Rana kukunoris. The sequence continues at coordinate 287,978,647 of CM056051.1, read as the reverse complement.
TTATTACAGAGAGCTGGCTCACAGCCGACTGTAACACCATTCTAGGAGAACTGGTGCCAGAAAATTACCGTATCATAACGGAAAACAGAATAGGGCAAAGAGGAGGCGGCCTGGCGGTGATCCACAAGACTCATCTTACGATCACCAAACCAGTCCGCCAAAACCCTCTTCCATTCATGGAAACCCTTACCCTGCAACTGCAAGCAAGTTCAAAGGAGACCGTCCACATTCTGCTCTGCTATAGGCCGCCCGGCCCAAAATCGCAGCTGCTATCATCATGGACTGATTTCTTCTCCACTTATACCCTCAACAGCAAACAACTTTTGCTGCTCGGGGATTTTAATCTCTGGGCCAACTCCTCACAAGACCCCATTGCCGACGCCTGTATTGACCACCTCGAAGGATTAGGATTGCTGCAACTAGTATGTGGACCCACACATGCTTCAGGCCACACACTTGATCTTATTTTCAGACAAACTCTGGAAATAAAAATTTGGGAAAATGAAAAATTGCCATGGACAGACCACCATGCAATTATATTCAGTATTTCCACCATCCCCCCTGCAACAAAAACATCAAATCCAGTGACAACACACTGGACTAGATGTCAGAAGAAGCTCCACTCGGAACTCTTCAAAACGACTTTAAGGAAAAAAATAGAAACAACTCAGCCGCATCAAACGGCCGTTGAAACATTGGAAGCCATAAACTCGGCCATGCTACAGTCAGCTGACTTGGTAGCGCCGAAACGACGAACCCGCATTCGGAAAAACAACCGCAGCTGGTTTAACAACCAGCTGTCGTTACTGAAGCAAGAACGCAGAAGGGCTGAATCTGCCTGGAAAAGATGTTCTTCAGATCTAAACCTATCCATCTACAAGGTGGCGACAAGAAAATACCACAAAGGAATTTTCCAAGCCAAGAAAAATTATTTTTCGGAGGCTATCAACGGCGCCCAAAACCGCCCCCGCGAACTCTTCAAGATGGTCACCCAGACCATGAAACCAGGATGCATTGAAGCCCCCAGTTCGGACACACAAGAATTTTGCAATGAACTATCGGATTACTTCATTAATAAAATCGAGGTAATCCGTGAAAGCATTCAGCAAAGCAATTCTCCCCTCAGCCCCCCCTGCAGCCTCTCACACAGCACCCATAGTAATTCTCCTATATCAGGTAAGTTTACCCTGGAACCCATCTCCTTCGAGACCACTAAGAATGTCATTGGCGCTTTGCGTAATGGCACAGCGCCAAATGACATTATCCCCACAAAACTGCTGAAGGAATGCGCCTACATCCTGGCTCCTCCCATCACGCAGCTTATTAACCAGTCTTTCTTGGAGGGCATAGTGCCCTCACAGTTGAAAGAGGGTATAATCCAACCCATCATGAAGAAACCCTCCCTGGACCCCAAGGACCCACTCCACCGCCGTCCCATAACAAGCCTCAACGTACTCTCAAAGATAATGGAAAAAGTAGTGGTACAACAGCTGCAACAGCATCTAGATACCTACAAGCTACTTGACCCATTGCAATCAGGCTTCCGTCCCGGACACGGGACGGAAACAGCATTGCTGAAAGTATGGGACGATGTTCTCAAGGCCGCAGACGAAGGAGAATCTTGTCTTCTAGTTCTGTTGGACCTAAGTGCCGCTTTCGACACTGTAGACCACAATTTGTTACTGACTCGGCTTGCTGAAGTAGCCAGAGTCGCAGAAGGCGATTTATCTTGGTTCTCCTCTTTTCTGGAAAACCGATCGCAAACAGTGAAGTTAGGACCTTTTACGTCTGAAAAACGCACAGTAACATGCGGAGTCCCTCAAGGGTCGCCTCTGTCACCAGTGCTGTTTAACATATATCTTCGTCCTCTCTTTGAGATTATCAGCAGCCAAAAACTGCTCTACCACTCATATGCAGATGACACGCAACTGTATTTCCGCATCTGCAACAGTCAGGATCACCACCTCAATCTAGAGACATGTCTCTCTTTGATAGAGGACTGGATGACAAAGAGTTATCTTAAACTCAATGGAGCGAAAACAGAACTTCTCCTGTTTCACGCCAAGCGCAGGAATCAACTTTCAACAGCGTGGACCCCCCCGCCTATTTTGGGCAAGCCCATCACCCCTAGCGCCAAAGTCAAAAGCCTAGGGGTCATTTTTGACTCCTTTATGACAATGGAAGCACAAATAGGGTCAGTAGTCAGCGGATCTCACCATCTACTGCGCCTACTACGCAGACTCACTCCGTTCATCCCTAAAGATGATTTAGCGGTCGTGGTGGGAGCAATTGTAAACTCCAGGCTGGATTATGCAAATGCCCTTTACCTCGGCCTCCCCAAGTACCAAATCGCTCGTCTGTAAGTCGTTCAGAATACGGCCGCCAGACTTGTGACTGGGAAAAAACCCTGGGAATCCATCTCACCATCACTGAGAGCCCTTCATTGGCTGCCAGTCAAAGACAGAATTACTTTTAAAGCTCTCTGTCTTACGCATAGATGTGTCCATGGGAATGCCCCCCTTTATTTATGCGAAATAATAAAAGCGCATAATCCCAATCGCGTTTTGCGATCCACGAATCGGAACCTGCTCCAGGTTCCGAAAGCCAACTTCAAGTCCAAAGGAGAAAGAAGATTCGCGATCCAAGGTCCCAGACTATGGAACGCTTTACCAACTAGCATTCGGTTGGAGGAGAACCACCTAGCATTTAGGAAAAAGGTCAAGACTTTTCTCTTTTGATATCAAAGGAGACAGAAACAACAAGCGCCCAGAGGCGATTCAGTTCGCATGTGCCGCGCTATACAAGTTTTCATTCATTCATTCATTCATCAAGTGAGTATAAGCTTTCTCCATAAATAAAAATGAACAGGTGACCCATGCATTGCAGGCACAGCTTCACTGCATGGAAAATTAAATTGCAAATTTTAGTACATGAAATGTCATAACCTTTTTTTTCCGGAATAAAGACCTAGCCCCAGTTACAGAAAAATATAAAAATATAATTTTTTTTTTTTTACTAACCTTGCATCATATGTGGTGGGGTCAAGCGTGTAACTGCATCTTATAGAAGAGGCTGAGGGGAAACGGACACACGGCTGGGGGGCCCTACAAGAGCATGGACTAAGATATTTTTCCTTATTTCAGCACCTCTAGACAGGGAATATTTTTAACTAATTCCTAGAGTTGGGCATTAACCCTTTTGCGCTCCATATTTAAGCTCGAGTGGCAATTTCTCCATTGCTTTTTTATTGTTTACTTGGAGCTTTCAGAATTTGTTAAATACCCCCCAAACCATACATACTGAAAGCACATGACCAGTAGGTTAAAATAGTGATATTTGTGCAAATGTTTTTAAAAACAATACAGTATTGTTACTATTTTACTAAACTCATTATTTGTGGACACAAACACAAAAAAACATAAATAGTTCCTGCTGAATTCCTACTAAATATAAATACTAAAACTGTATTTAAGTAATAAATAACAAATATTTGTAAATTTTAAATTGAACCTTTTTCCCCCGGAGAGGCAAGAAAAATCTATTTGGAAATGAAAGCCTTGTACACACGATTGGACTTCTATTGGACAAATCCATGGATTTTTGTCTGAAGGGCATTGGGCGTGAACTTATTCTGCATACAGACGCCAAAACTTTTTCAGCCAACGTTCACGAAACTACGTGTTTTTTCTGTTCTTTAGCACCGCCCTTTAGGCAACTTCTGCTAATGTTGTCTTATGATTAGCATTGGCTCGGAGCATGCGTGTTTGTACTTTGTATTTTAGTCCGACAGACTTGTGTACAAACGATCGGATAATCCGATGGAACACATTTGTTGTTGGAAAATTTGAGAGCATGCTATCCAACATGTGTTGTCGGAAATTCCGACAACACTTGTCCAATGGAGCACACAGACGGTTGGATTATCCAACAAAATACATCCATCAGACAATTGTTGTCGGAATGTCTGATCGTTTGTACAGGCCTTAAGATGTCCTTGAGACTCCCCTGCAGCAGCTGCAGCTGGCGGGACAAAGAGGAAGAGAAGACGACAGTGCAGCAGGGTGGCCATAGTGAGGTAGGTGCTGGGGGGGGAGGGGGTATGGAGCAAGACTGACCATAAGTTTATAGAAGAGGGGTATGCCAACAATGAAAAACTGGTCTGTCCAGGCGGAAGTGGTCCTGTGCCACCATAAGTTTTACATAGCTGGCAGTAAAAGAGGTCCCTTAATGCCTCGTACTCATGGCCCGATTTTCCGAGAACAAAAATTAGACAGGGCTTTTTTTCTAGGAAACTCCAGCCGTGTGTAGCCTGCATCTGACTTTTTTTTCAGAAGTCTGACGGACCTTAGATTGAGAACCTGTTCTCTATCTTTCCATCAGACTTCCGACGGACTCACGGCAGACTTTTGCACGGTCAACAGTCTGACCATGTGTACAAGTCATACGGTTTATTCTTCTCAATTCAGCCCACCCCTCCCTGGCATCTGCGTTTGACATGCCTAGGATAATACAAACCATATAGCACTTTCTGGGCTGCTAATACAAGGACATAAATCCTGTATTGTATAATAAGGAGGTAGGAGTATGACTGTGGCTGGTTGCAGCTTACAGGGGTGGTTGTAGGGGACTGGTGACAGTACTGGTGTGACCTTGCTGAAGCTCTGAATAAGGCAAGTATTTACTCCTTATTCCAGCACCCCTAGACTGAGCAAGCATGTTACCCTTGCATTGCCTACCCCACTCCTTCCACTGCAATGGTAAAAAAGCTTGTTCAGTCTAGGGGATTTTCTTATATTCTTGGAGTTGTGCTTTAATGCTAGAGACAAAAAAAAATTCCTATCATTCTTTAAAAAAAGGTGATGAATTTGCAACATTCCTTTATGGCTGTTGTGCATTAGTTGCACAACTTATACTGTACAGTATGTAAAATAAAACAGAAATTTCTGGGTTCTTTTTTAAAACGCCAATGCTAAGTTATCATATATGAGACCCCGAAAACAGTGCATAACTTTACTTAACAGGATTTTTTTTTTTTTATTATTAGTTTACTAGCAACAAAAAAAGTTGTTATACAAAATGCCATAGATCTTAGTTGAAGTGAATAATTAATATAGAGATGGGGTGCCTCATTAGTGGAATCATAGAGACAGGCACCACTATAGAGAATGATATTAACTGCTGTTTTATTAATGGGCTAACTATCCATAAATGATGTGCTTAGCAGTCAAGATTAACACATGGAATTGGCATTCATTCCCTGTATCATCACACATAAAAAGTAATAGTCTGTCTAGAAACATTAAAGCTACATCTGGATACAATGAAGTCTCTAAATACAAAGATACAAGCAGCTTAGTAAGGAAATTGTGTACTAACCTATGGCAAGTTTCCTTATGGAGTTTTTTTTTTTTATTTTTTTTTTTTTTTTTTAAATTTTTTGAATAAAAAGCTTTATTTTTTTGAAATGTTTCCTTTGTTCTTCTATAATTCTTTATTTTATAACATTTTCCACTCTTATTTCTTCTTAATACAAACAGAAAAGTAAATGACTACATTTTGACATTTTTCTTTAACCATTTTCTTATTGGTCATTATGCTTCTCATCATGGCTCACAGATTTTGCCATCATATCTACTGTATATAGCAATGGCATCATACACTTCCTATTCCCCATATCTACCCTTCCTTTTAAGTCGCTTTCCCCCCCCCCCCCATTTCCCCCCCCCAAAAAAAAAAAAAAAAAAAAAAAAAAAAAAACCTCCTCTAATCCTCCTCCTTCTTCAAAGGTCTCGCTCTCTGAATCTTATATAGGGTGTCCACACTTGGCTGTACTTCCCCTCTTGTTCTCTCATTCCCATCGTCAGGTTCTCCATCTGCTGAATTTCTGTTACTCTGCCCAGCCATTGCTGTCTGGTCGGCGCAAGCGTACTTTTCCACAAGATTGGAATGCAAGCCCTTGCCGCTGTCAGCAAATGTCTAAGCAGAGAATTTTTAAATTTTTCCATGGAGATTGGAAGGTCCAAAAGTAGATAGGTAGCTGGATTATCTCCCAAATCTATCTCTGTGATTTTTTTTACCGTTTCGGTGACCATTTTCCAAAAATCTCTCAGCTTTGGACACTCCCAAAATACATGCAACATGGTACCCTCTCCTTCTCCACACCGCCAGCACCGGTCTGATACCTCGGGAAATATCCTTTTTAATGCTGCAGGGGTTTTATACCATCTAGTCAGGATCTTATAAGCACCCTCTTGATATCTAGTAGCAAGAGAAGCTTTGTGTGTAAAATTAACGATTTTTTTTCTCTGCATCTCTGAGAATTTAGTCCCCATTTCTTTTTCCCAGGCTAGAATGAATGGTAATTCTTTTGGGGCTATTGATTCTTCTAAGAGAGTATACATTGAGGAGAGACCATGTCTCAGTGGGTCACCCTTCAGACATAGTTCCTCGTATTTTGAAAGGTCTCTAGTTGCTTTGCCAAGTGGATTCATTGCTCTAATAGCAGCTTTTAATTGGTTTGATCTCATTAAGTCTATTCTCTCTTCCCTTTCTCCCCCACTGCTCCTTTGATTCCCATCTTCAAAGTGTATTAGCCTACTCATTCCCGTGCGTCTAAGATTGTTAAAGTGTAGATCTGTGAGGCCTGGTTGGAATCTAGGGTTTCCCAGCACCGGGATTAATGGACTTGGATGTTCTGAGATTTTCGTTTTCTTAAATATTTTTTTTATAATTTGTAGTGTGGCTCCTATAGTAGGGTGTTCTTTCACTTCTTGTGGTATGTCTACCTCTTGAATCCATGCCATTCCCTCTAAAGGAATGTTCGTGATTTTTTGCTCCATGTGTATCCATGGTTTTACCTTCTGTTGGGTACACCACTCCACCACCCTTGCCATATGGGACGCATCATGATATCCCATTGGGTCTGGAAGTCCCACCCCTCCTCTTTCCTTTGGCAACATCAGAATCTCTCGCCGTATTCTAGGTGCTTTCCCTGCCCAGATAAACTTAGCGAATCTAGTTCTTAACTCTCTCAGGGATCCTAAGGGGATCTTTACAGGTAAGGTCTGAAATATGTATAGTAATCTTGGCATCACATTCATTTTTATAATGTTAATTCTTCCGAACCATGTAAAGATTTCCTTATCCCATCGTTGGAAGTCTGCTTTAATCTGCCTTACCAGGGGTACAAAGTTTAGCTCATAAATCCTTTTTAGATTTTTCGGTATCTTTGTTCCCAGGTAAAGTATATGGGAATCTGTCCATCTCAAGGGGAAATTTGCCGCTAATTGCTGCTGCTTCTGTCTATTCACTTCTATTCCCATTGCTTCCGATTTACTATAGTTCACCTTAAAATTAGAAAGTTCTCCATATTCCTTTATCTCCTTCAATAGGGATGGTAGAGATAATTCTGGAGTCGTTAGCGAGAATAATAGGTCATCAGCAAATGCTGCGACTTTATACTCTGCTCCCTTAACCAAGAGTCCTCTTATATCTCTATTTGCCCGAATAGTTCTCAAAAAAGGTTCTAAAATGAGGATAAAGATAATAGGGGAGAGTGGGCATCCTTGTCTTGTTCCATTTCTTATTATGAAGGGGTCAGACATTACATCGTTCACCTTTACCCTTGCTGTCGGACATGAGTAGAGGCCTGCAATCCAATTTTGCATTCCTCTACCCAGCCCAATATATTGTAATGTGGCTTTTAAGAAACCCCAATCTACCCTATCAAAAGCTTTTTCAGCATCAGTTGATATTAGTACTAAAGGGTTGTGGTAGAATTGGGACATGTAGATGGAGCTTAACACTCGTTGTGTGTTTTCCCTCCCTTCTCTTCCGGGGGTAAAGCCGACTTGATCCGGGTGTATAAGGGGGGGTAAATGAATTACCAATCTATTGGCAATTATTTTTGAGAAGATCTTTAGGTCTATGTTCAATAAGGATATTGGGCGATAACTGGGGCATAGTGTCGGGTCCTTCCCCTCCTTAGGGATGACAGCTATGTGTGCTCCAAGTGTTTCCTCCCGCATCGGTCGCCCTTCTTTAAGTGAATTAAAGGCCCCCAGAAATTTAGGTGCCAGTTTCTCATAAAAAGTTTTGTAGTATGTTAATGTATATCCATCTGGGCCAGGGGCTTTACCTGATTTCATTTCTTTAATTGCTGCTAGAAGTTCATCTGGAGTTATCGCCCCCTCCATACTAGCTATAGTTTCTTCTGGGATTCTGGGCATGCCTGATTCGTTTAAATACTCCTTTATTCTATTCTCTCTGAGCAGATTCTTCACTACTGAAGATTTGTTCTCCAGTTGGTACAATTTGCCATAATATTCTCTAAAGGCTTTTGCGATTAATTGCGATGAGTTAACCAATTTATCTCCTTGTATTTTTATTTTTTCGATATGGTTTTTCGATCTTGTGTCTCTCAATGCCTTCGCCAGCATCCTGCTTGGTTTATTCCCAAATTCATAATATGCCCTTCTGCATCTACTTAATTTAGCCTTGGCTTTATCCATAAGTATCAGATTTAGTTTATCTCGAAGGATCGTTAGTTTCTCTTCGGTGTTTATTTTTTGCGATCTCTTATGTTGATTTTCTAATATTCGGATCTCCCCAAGCAGGCGATCCAACTCAGCATTGAGAGTTCTCTTTCTGTGAGCTCCTAGTGAAATGAGGATTCCTCTCAGATAACATTTGTGGGCCTCCCAGTTACATAATGGTGATGTATCTTCGTCTTTATTTAATGTAAAAAACATTTCTATTTCTTGCTTTATCTTATCCTCATACTCTGGCTCTTTAATTAATGTTTCATTGATCCTCCAATTCCATTCCCTCGGGCCTGCTGTCCCCCATTCAATAACACCGCTAACTGGGGCATGGTCTGATAGTGAGAATGAGCCCATTGAGGTTTCTCTTAAATTCAACAATATACTTTGGTCCACAAATATGTAGTCGATCCTCGTATATGTTTTATATTTTGGTGAGTAAAAACTGTAGTCTCTCTCATGTGTATGTAACGTCCTCCATATGTCTATTAGCTGTAAGTTTTGTAGTATTTCCCTTGCTTTTCTTAGTTTTATGTTAGATATATTATAGGATCCCTTGGAAGAATCAAGACTAGGATCTAGTACCATATTCATATCTCCCCCCAAAATCAAGACCCCCTCTCTACTCCGGGTCACCGTCTCCGCAAATTTTTCCAGAGCCGAGACCGGGTCTTCATTCGGGAGGTAAAGATTTACCAAGGTAACTTTTTGCTCGTTTAATGTCCCCTTTACCATAAGAAATCTTCCTTCCTCGTCAGTTTCTACGTTTGATTCCTTCCATGTTACATTTTTGGCTAGCAGGATTGCCACTCCATTAGCCTTTGAGGTCTGAGATGCCCCCATATATACTACTGGGAATTTTTGGCTCTTCATCTTTGGGATCTTGTCTTTCCTAAAATGTGTTTCTTGCAAGAACACTATTTGTGATTTTAGTCTCCCTAATTCCAGTATTATTTTTGATCTTTTTTCTGGGATATTTAACCCTTTTACATTATAAGTGGTAATGTTTAATCTATCCATCCTGTCTCTTCCTCTTCCTCTTCACTCCCCTCTTGTTCTCTCCTATAGCTTCCGGTATACGTGCTGGTCTCAGGAGAACCGGAGGAGGGGACGAGACGAACTTAAGGAGTGCCCTACAAAATAAAGGCAAAAAGGTGTACGAGGAGGAGAGAAAAAAAAAAAAAAAACACCCACCCCCCCTGTAGCTCGGATTCAGGTCCTCCGTTCAAGTATCCGAGTATTCTTGGCTCCCACCTCCGTGGTGGCCCAGCTCTTAGGGCCTTCCCAACGGTTGGTGTGAGGAAAAAAAAAAAGAGAACCCCCACCACCTGAGCGTCTCCGACTTTCCTCCACCAGGAGGAGAGGCGCTCTATGGGGGAAACGTATAAAAGCATCGCGGAGAGTCACGTCTCGGCCTGGGAGTGCCCTTTGATTATTTGATTATCCTATCCCCCTCTTCGGGGTCACCCTCCCCCTACTTCCCTCCCCCATCTAAAGAACAGGACTGATCCCCAGAGACCAATAAGTATTACAAAGTTGTAATATGACACTGAACATATGTGTAGTCGTAAAATCATATAGTCACGTCTTTCATGTACATTAGACATTGAACAACACAAATAAACCAATTGATAAACCCTTCACCACAGTTGTCCCATAGACCCCCCCACAGCTAGGGCTGTATATACCCCCCTGTCTCCCCATCCCTTTATCCCCTACCCTTCCTCTTATATTCTATCTAGTCCCCTCCCTTCCTTCCCCCTTCATGCTCCTTACAATCCTGCATCTGGAATTTCTAGCGTTATCGGTCCAGGCTTCCTTCCCCTATACCCCCTTCCCCCCTCTATCCTTAACAAATCGGGGAAAGGGAAGGCTAGGGAAATTGTGGAGTTAAGAGGAGAAAAAAAAAAAAAAAAAAATGGATAAAAGGGGTCCTGCATGCTCTCCTACAGGACCCCATTTACCATGTGTATGGAGATTACTCAGGTGCTGGGTGTGTGTATCTATGAGGCCCTATCAAAAAGAATAGGTGCCATGTGGTGTGTATAAGATGCTATAGGTGCTATAAGCACCTTTAGTTCAACGTGTTTAACTATATAAATTAAAAGTGTAATTCATGATTCATGTTCCTTCCTAATGTGTGAAAAAAAAAAAAAAAAAGTGAAAAAATTGGGAAAAATAGATATATATATATCTATATATATATAAATTAAAAGTGTAATTCATGGTTCGTGTTCATTCCTAAAGTGAAAAAAAAAAAAAAAAAAAAAAAAAAAAAAAAAACAAAGTGAAAAAAAAATGGGAAAAATAGAAGATTTCCCTTCCCTTCCCCTTCCTCTTCCTCCTTACCCCTTTACCTAGCCCACAGTTCCCCCATCCAAAAAAAAAAAAACCCTCATTTAACTTCCCCATTTCAACCCCCCAAAAAATAATTAATAAAAAAAAAAAAAAAGTGGAAAATACAAGAAAAAAAAAAAATGGAGCACTCTTATGGAGTTTTTTCATTTGACATTGTTTGTAGCGAGGTCATCTGGCAGAGACCCAACTTCTAAAAGAAAGTGCCAGAACTTGTTTATATTAGATGTCAATGATTCTCAGGTTAATGGCTACATTTTGCAACATTTTTAATTCAGTGGTCTATTCTAAGGAACAAGAGGATCCATTCTTTGATGACACCAATAACAGGTCCACCAGCATGTGATAAAATGTTACCGCAAACTAAAACAGTTTTGGGTTGGCTTCATAAAGCATAAGTATATTTTGTATTCTTACATACAGCCACTAGAAGGAGCATTAAGCTGGCCATAGATGGATCGAAATTCGGTCAGTTCAGCAGGGACCAGCTAAAATTCGATCCATTTATGGCCATTCACATAGAAGTCAGGCTAAGTTCACACTGGTGCATGGAAAACATTGCATGTAATTCACACAGGAATTGCACCGCATTCCTCCTATGCACATTACATGCAATGTTTCTGAGGTACGGTTTGAGACTAGTGTTGAGCAGAATATGCCATATTCGATTTCGCGATATATCTCGAATATATAGTCGAATATTCGAGATATATTCGCTAAATACGAATATTCGTGATATTTTTTGGAAATGAAATGATTGCGAAATTTCGCTATTGCGAATGCGAATGCGAAATTTCGAGAAATGCAGAATGGAGCACTCTGATTGGCTCAGAATATTTGTGATATTTTACAATACAAAATAATTGCGAATATTCGGCAAATGCGGAAGGAGCACTCTGATTGGCTCAGAATATTCGTGATATATTACAATACAAAATAATTGCGAATATTCGAGAAATGCGGAAGGAGCACTCTGATTGGCTCAGAATATTCGTGATATATTACAATACAAAATAATTGCGAATATTCGAGAAATGCGGAAGGAGCACTCTGATTGGCTCAGAATATTCGTGATATACTACAATACAAAATAATTGCGAATATTCGGCAAATGCGGAAGGAGCACTCTGATTGGCTCAGAATATTCGTGATATATTACAATACAAAATAATTGCGAATATTCGAGAAATGCGGAATGGAGCACTCTGATTGGCTCAGAATATTCGTGATATATTACAATACAAAATAATTGCGAATATTCGAGAAATGCGTAAGGAGCACTCTGATTGGCTCAGAATATTCGTGATATATTACAATACAAAATAATTGCGAATATTCGGCAAATGTGGAAGAAGCACTCTGATTGGCTCAGAATATTCGTGATATACTACAATACAAAATAATTGCGAATATTCGGCAAATGCGGAAGGAGCACTCTGATTGGCTCAGAATATTCGTGATATATTACAATACAAAATAATTGCGAATATTCGAGAAATGCGGAATGGAGCACTCTGATTGGCTCAGAATATTCGTGATATTTCACAATACAAAATAATTGCGAAATTTCGAGAAATGCGGAATGGAGCACTCTGATTGGCTCAGAATATTTGTGATATATTACAATACAAAATAATCGCGCGATATCGCTATTGCCAAATAATCGCATTGCGATTATTCGGCAATATAAAATGATCGCTGCAGCTACTCGGCCCAAGGTCTCTAATCATACCAGCAATGCTTTTAGACGTCGATGGGGATCTCTAGGATGTGATCTGTTCTAAAAAAAAAAATTGAAAAAATACGAATATTCGAAATAGCGAATATTCGCCGCGATATTCGAGTTATTCGCGAATACTCGAATATGCAATATTCGTAGCGAATATTCGCAATGCGAATATTCGTGAGCAACACTATTTGAGACATGCATTTTGTATGGCTCAAATCATCCACTTTAAAATGGTGCAGGACCTTTTTTTCCCCGCACCTGAATCCCATCCATGTGATTGGCAATTTAGGCACTGCATTTTGTGATCTGTTTGGGGGGGTTGTTAATCTAACATTGACACATGTGGACTTGGATTGGACGCCATGCAATTGGCAAGCAGTGCGATGTGATGCAGGGAAATGCAGTGGATGTTGTGTGTTTCCCGTATCACATCAGTTTGAACCAGGGCTTAATCTAATTATCGGCTTCTATCAAATGGGAATGTTGGAAAATGTTCATTCCATCAGCACCTGCACTTATCAGTGCACTCTGACAGCGGAATCCCCACTGTCAGAGTACAATGGTAAAGCAGAGAGGACAGGGACAGGGAATTTTTTTTGCATCAGTCACTGGGTGATGGGAAAAAAAAAGATCCATCTATGGCCAGTGTTAGACTCCTTCTTACATGTTTTTGTATATGTCCTTACCTTGAATATGGGAAAACACTGTTGTTTACATGGCTGAATAGCTAAAATGATCAGTTATTTAACAGGTTATGGCTTGGTTCACACTACTACAAATGCCATATTGCTGTGATTTTGAGTGCGATTATGTATTGCGACTTTAATGCAACTTGGAGGTGTTAAGTCACACTGTACCATGCATGTACTCTTCAATAAAGTTGTTTTTTCCAATTAAAAAAAAAGGGCAAAAGATTGACAATTTCTAAAAATATTAGGTTACATGTGTCAAACACAAGGCCTGCGGACCAAATCCGGCCCACCAAGCCATTTCATGTGACCCTCGCACATACATTTATATAGTATTACAGATACAACAGGCCCTTTGAGGGCAACCATAATGCTAATGCAGCCTGCTTTTATATTGTGTTTGACACCCCTGGATTGGGTCAAAGACTGTGAAGAAACAGCAAGGCAAAAAGAACGTGGGGATAAAATCAACCAGATGCTCAGAATAGCTTTCAAAGTAAAATTCGTTTTTTTGTTTGTTTTACAACCACTCAGACAGACAGTGTGCACATTAAAGGGGTTGTAAATCCTTGTGCTTTTTGTTTTTTTACCTTAAAGTGGATGTAAACCCAAAAAATGTTTTTTTTCCCTTGATGTCCCAATGTAGAGTATAATATTTCCTATCATCTGTGCCCAGTCTTGCCACATAGAGTTAATCCAGATCTGAGAAATCCTCTTTTATGTTCAGTGAAAATGAACACCCTTCCAGATAAAAGCCTGCCTAGATAAAAAGTCAGTTTTCTCTCTTCTTGCTTTGAGTGAGAGGTTATTTACATATCTAGCTAGGACATGTTTATCATATGTTATGTTTTGTTTATCATAACATGAGGTGATATAACACCATAACACATCCTAGTAATATACAATGAACTTTGGATCACCTCTTGTTATGATAAAAATCTCCAAGCTAGATCTGTAAATAACCTGTTACTGAAAGCAATAACAGAGAAACGGACTTTATAATTTGGCAAGTTTTTATCTGGAATTCTGTTAATTTGCACTGAAATTTAAAAGAGGATTACTCAGCACTGGATTAACTCTGTGTGGCAAGACTGGGCACAGATGATAGGAAATCTTATACTCTACATTGTGACATCAAAAAATAAATATTTTTTTTTGGGGGTTTACATCCACTTTAATGCATCCTATGCATTAAGGTGAAAAAACACCCTGCAGTGACCGCAATAATCCCCAAGCCCCCGCTTTACTTACCTGAGCCCTGAATTTCAGTGGCCGCGATCCCCTGTCGCTCTCTCCTAGGCTTCTCAGCTCTTTATTGGATAGATTGATAGCAGCGCAGCCATTGACTTCCTCTGCTGTCAATCAAATCCAATGATGCGGCCACCGGGGGGCTAGGCCGGTCATACAGTCGGCGGCTATGGACGCTGAGTGTATGACACGGGAGCGCGCCTGCAATGTAACCTCCTCGGGAGAGAGCTTCCCAGAGGGGGAGGAGCCGCGAGAGCCACTGTGGGACCACAGAAGAGGACATCAGGGGCCACTCTGTGCAAAATGAACTGCACAGTGGAGGTAAGTATGACATGTTTGTTATTTAAAAAAAAATGTTTTACCTTTACAAGCACTTTAAGTTTGCCATGGATAATGAGATCTGTCCTTAAAGTACAGAATGGGTTAATTATAGTAAACATACCTTCCCACTCCCTAACATTTAATAGAAGGGAATTTTTAAAAACCTTGCCGACCAAGTAACGCATATGTCCGGCAGCGACATGCATATAATGTACAATACAACCATGGGAAGAAAGGTTTCTGTGCAGGGAGCATGCTCATTGCACACTCCCAACACTGAGCTGTTAAAAACAGCTCCTGGTTTCTGTTTATGATTGGGAGTTGGTGAGAGGGGCTCCCAATCATGTGACCACTGTCACATGATCAGGAAGTCTATCCCGCCTCCCAGTGGTAAGACGCACTTAAAGAGCCAGCTGGAAGTGGACGGGAAGGCGTTAAGCATATAGAAATCAAGTAAAAATGTAAGCACCATTTTTTATCTATGTTTTTTAAAAAGATGCTATGTGAATGGAAGTATATACCAAATATAAAGTACGTGTTATCCAAATATGGCTGCGAAAGTGGAAATACAATTTGAGGTCTGGCCCCCAATACACATACTGCATGCACTGGAGACAAAAAGGCTTACTTCAGCATTTCTGCACCTGCAATGCACACAGTTTTTTTTAAATCTTTCTTGTTCTGGAGCCAGAATAAGCCCACTGGACTAACTAAAGGTCATTTGTATTTACATAAGTAAAAGAATATCTAAAATACAGTCAATATATATATGTTTATATATACACACTCTCTATTTATTTTGTTTGAAATTATTGTTATTAAAGCATTTGTATGCCCCGCTGGACGTTTTTTGTTTGTTTGTTTTTTCCACTTCCCACAATTTTCATTTAAAAATGTTAGTCAAACTTATAATATTTAAAGTGGCTCTAAAGTCAAAATGTTTTTTTTTTTGCTTTCCTGCATTAAAGGGGAGTTCCATGCTAAAAGTCAGCAGCTACAAAAAGTGTAGCTGCTGGCTTTTAATAAACAGACACTCACCTGCTCCATGGTCCAGCGACGTGCCGGCCGGAGTTATGCTCCCCCCCCCCTCTCCGGCCAGCGTCTTCATCCTTAGAGTGGGCACCCAGCCATGACAGCTTTCGGCTTTGCGGCCGGGCACTCACGGCTGCACACTGTGATTGGTCATGTGTCCCAGGCGATTGCCTACAGGGAGGGGCCACTGTAGGCGATATGATGTATCGCCTAGGCGGTCCCTGGGCGGAAGGAGGAAGTGGGACAGAAAGTCCCACTCCTCCTGAAGCCCCCACCCCCCCCAAATGTGGCATGTAAGGGGGCAAGGAGTGGATAAAGTGGAAGTTCCACTTTTGGGTGGAACTCTGCTTAAAGGTAAAAAATGTTTCATCACATGTTTTACCACTTGCCATTGGCTCCTGCTGTTGTCAGTCAAATTCTGTGAGGAGGGAGTGGGCGCATGGCCGAACTGTGCTGTATGTGTCTATGAATGCACATCGCCCGTATGTGTGCCGCCATGGCACATGGCTTGCTATGGGGCGCAAATAAAAGAGGAGATGTGGAGAGCACCAGGAGGTAATAGGCCACTCTGTTGAAAAAAAATATATTATGACTCACACTTGGCTACTCTTATTGAGACTGCTCCACTGAAAAGTAGCTGAATACTTACTACTTAACACAAGAAAATATTTAAAAAGTGTGCTGTCTCAAAGTGTGTACACCCCAATGCTACACAGTGAATTCTAAAGTGAAAAAAAATGCTGATGTGCAAAAAAAAAAAAATTTATATAACGGGAAAGTGGACATTTAATATTTCATACATCAATTATACTACATAAAGTGCAAAGTGCATAAACACGCCACAATAATTGTGACACCAAAAATCGAATTATATGTGCAAATAAAACAGAGCAACATATCCCTCAGACAATTACTTAAATATACTCAAGATTGTGATCAATGTCCAAATAGTTCTTTGAATTGCAAAAGAAAAGTGCTCTTCTGGTGTTCAGTGTAGGATAAATGCCAAATTATCGACCACTTGACTTCCACCCAAGTGTACTGTAGGTGCAGACAAACAGGCTACCGGGGTCTCTGTGGGATCAAACATACTGTGAAACTATCCCCTGGAAGGAAAGCTGCAGCTCAATCCCGGCCAGGTTCACAGATTTTCCGATAGTGGAAACTAGTGATTCAGCTCCACCTGATATATGAATGAAAAGCAAGGAGGAGAACTCAAGTGTATTACTGACTATGGGCCAGATTCAGATACTTTTTTGTATCTTTCCGGCGGCGTAGCGTATCTCATTTACACTACGCCGCCGTAACTTAGAGCGGCAGGTCCCGTATTCAGAAAGAACTTGCGCCCTAAGTTACGGCGGCGTAGTGTAAATGGGCCCGCGTAACCGCACGTAATTCAAAGTAGGCTGGTAGTGGGCGTGTTGTATGTCAATTAATCGTGACCCCACGTAAATGACGAACGAAAATCACGTCGGAAATACTCATTGATTTTGACGTGAACGTAACTTACGCCCAGCTCCATTCCCGAACGACTTACGCGAATGACGTAAACAACGTACAATACGACGCTGTTCCGACGTCCATACTTAACATGGGTTGCGCCTCATATAGCAGGGGTAACTTTACGCCGGTAAACGACGTATATCAATACGCCGGGCGCACATACGTTCGTGAATCGGCGTATCTAGCTCATTAGCATATTCGACACGTAAATCTACGGAAGCGCCACCTAGCGGCCAGCATAAATATGCAACTAAGATATGGCGTATCTTGCTTTCTGAATACAGAACACAGATACGATGGCGCATCTTAGAACTTCTCTCTGAATCTGGCCCTATAAGTTTATTAAAACACAAGGGGGATTATTTACTAAAGGCAAATCCACTTTTCACTACAAGTGCAAACTACAAGTGCAAAGTGCACTTGAAATTGCACTGAAAGTGCACTTGGAAGTGCAGTCGCTGTAAATCTGAGGAGTAGATCTGAAATGAGGGGAAGCTCTGCTGATTTTATTATCCAATCATGTGCAAGCTAAAATGCTGTTTTTTATTTTCCTTGCATGTCCCACTCGGATCTACAGCGACTGCACTCCCACGTGGATTTTCAGTGCAATTTCAAGTGCACTTTGCACTTGTAATGCAAAGTGGATTTGCCTTTAGTAAATAACCCCCAAAGTATTGCACTTACACATAATGGAGTATTTTCAAGGAAATAAAATTGTAACCCACAAATGATTTTATTATCCAATCATGTGCAAGCTAAAATGCTGTTTTTTCATTTCCTAGCATATCCCCCTCGGATCTACAGCGACTGCACTTCCAAGTGCACTTGCAAAGTGGGTTTGCCCTTAGTAAATTAACCCCAGTGTGTTTTTCTATTGAGGTACACAGTGTAGGGAGCTACAACTCTAGTCCCTGCATATAATGCCGCGTACACACGATCACTTTTTGTGATGTAAAAAACGTTGTTTTATCTCACGAAACAAAACAACGTTTTTCAAACTTAATTTTAAAAAACGATGTTGCATACACACCATCGTTTTCTGAAAATGCTCTTGCAAAGCGCGGTTACGTAAGACACTTTCGACAGCACTCTGTTCCATTGAAGCTCCCGTCTCATAACTTGCTTCTGAGCATGCACGGGTTTAATAACGTCGTTTTAAACGTCGTTTTGCCCACACACCATCACTGGTCGTTTTTTCGAAGACATAAAACAAAGTTTTGCCCACACACCATCATTTTAAATTAAGTTTTTTACAACGTCGTTTTATTTCATCACAAAAAACGACCGTGTGTACGCGGCATAAGGGTGGCTCCATTGTATGCTACAAAAGAAAGGAGCCAAAAAAAAAAAAACAGGAAACCTGAAGCATCGGTCATGGCATCAACTTAAACTGGAACATAGGCAAGGATTAAAAGATAAATAAACTGCATACTCTAAGTGGTTAAAGGGGTAATTCCCCCAAAAACCTTTTTTTAACATTGCATGAGGCTCGTTATGTCAAGGGGAATCGGGTGTTTTTTTATTAGAAACGAAGCAATACTTACCGTTTTACAGATGCATCGTCTCCGTCGCTTCCGGGTATGATCGTCTGGTCTGGGCGTGCCTATTTGATTGACAGGCTTCCGACGGTCGCATACATCGCGTCACGAGTAGCCGAAAGAAGCCGAGCGACGGTGCGGCTCTATACTGCGCCTGCGCACCGTCGTTCGGCTACTTTCGGAAAATCGTGACGCGATGTATCCGACCTCGGAAGCCTGTCAATCAAATAGGCACGCCTAGACCCGGAGCCCATACCCGGAAGCGTCGGAAACTATGCATCTGTAAAACGGTAAGTACGGCTTCATTTCTAAAAAAAAAAAACCTGATTCCCCTTGACATAACGAGCCTGAATAAATGTTAAAAAAAAGGTTTTTGGGGGAACTACCCCTTTAAAGTGGTTGTAAACCCTTTACAAGCACTTTATGTTACAGGTAAGCCTATATAGCCTATATTACCTGTAGCTACTCAGGAAATCTCCTAAACCTGCACGGTTTAGGAGATATCCCCTGTCCCCTGCATGTGCCGATGTCATGGGCACATGCGCACTGGGGAAACTGAAGAAATGGCACGTACATGCCGTTGCTTTAGTGAGTGAGCCGTTGCCGGCTGCTCCCGCGCACATTGCGTCTTCAGCCAATTACAGCGCTGGTGCCGCGATACCCGGAAGTAACCCACGGATGAGATGTCGCCGGCCAGAGGGGGTACAAGGACCGCTGAGGGGGCTTCAAGTAATTCATAATGAGCTAGTATACTATGTATACTAGCTCATTATGCCTTTGTCTTGCAGGTTTTTTTTTTCTAGGGTTTACAACCACTTTAAATCAGCAACTGAAAGTCCTTAAAGTATAATTAACCTCCCTGGCGGTATGATTCTTTCAGATTTTAGGTGCTTAAAGCGGTACCATTATTTGCAAGGGAATTTGGCTTTTTATTACTGTAGGCTTGTAATTCTTAGGAATAACTCACTGAAATCTATCCAAACAAGAGTCTAATAGGCATCCCGGGTATGATTTTTTTATTTTTATTTTTTTATTAAAAATTATAATATAATAAATAATTATAAAAAATTATAACAAATAATAATATAATTATAGTAAAAATTATTCAATAATGTAATCAAATCAAAATCACTGAAATTTGCTCAGTTGCAGAATTTTTGCTGTCATTATTATTTTTTTTTTATGACGAATTTCCCCACAAATCGCTATCGCTAAATTCTGCAAGTGATTCTGATTTATTATCGCTGTTTTTTAGCTGCTCTAAAACAATTTTTGCCATAAAGGGACACTTTTGGTTGCTATGGGCAATCTACAGTTTGCAGGGAGAAAGAACAGTTTTTATTATATAAAATGACATGTAGTGTACAGGGCAGACCACTAGGGACATGGGGGGTGTGTATTTTTTACATACAGTACTGTAATCTATAAGATTACAGTGTACTGTATGTATAGTGTTTGTTTACATTTTTGAATTTGGCGCCGTTCCCCCCCCTACGTCGCGACGCTCGCAGGGAAGGGAATCGGCGGTACACACAGCATCAGGCGGACATCCGCCCGCCGTGTACTGCGGAGATTCATCGCTGGATCGCAGAGAAAAGGTAAGTAAACTTTTTTCTGCATCCAGCGAGGCAAGTCCGTGTGTGGCACGGGGTTACCGATCTTAGCTTAAAAATCTCACCCCGTGCCACACACGGGAAGACCGCCAGGGAGGTTAAAGGCAACGCCTGTCGGGTTTTTTTCTCTGTCTGTTACACAGATTCACTCTCTCTGTTTGTCCTGTATACCGTTAGCATTAAAAGTGAGCGTTAAGGAAATCCAAAATTTTGGGTTATTCCCACAAGAATAATAAAGAGGGGACATTAGTTCTGGTAACCTGGGGGGTCCCTCGGGCTTTCACACTGAAGACAATGGTGCAGCTGTTTTTAGGGCGTATTGCAGGCGCGATTTTTAACGCTATAGCGCCTGCAATACGCTCCAGTGTGAAAGGGGTCTTAGTTCAATTTTAAAAACTGAGCGTTAACCTCTTACAGAGATCACAGCCCTCCCCCCGATTATTCATTCTCGTTCAATAATTTTGATTATTGCAGACATATCAAAAAGTATACAGTAGTACAAATGCACCTAGTCCGCTCAAGCAGGGGATATGACTGTTGACATGAAGAACATAAATATACGTATACAGTATAGGCGAAGGAGGAAGGGCCTCCTTCTCAAACAGGTACAGAGGGCTGGACTGGGACAAAAATGTGGCCCTGGACTTCATCCAGATCGACCCAGGGCACAACATATCAGGGTACAGGGCACAGCACATCAGGGCACGGGGCACATCGGGGCACAACACGTACAGGGCACATCACATCAGGGTCCATCACGGCACATCAGGGCACACCACATTGGGGCATGGGGCACAAAGCACAGCAGGGCACAAGGCACATTATGGTGCACATTGTTTACCAGCCAGCATGCAGAGTAGTGCAGGAAGCATTTGTAATATGTTCTCTCTCCTGTCATGGCACTCACTCAGCTCCCCAGCGGCCTCTCCTCTCTTCTCGTCCATCCCAGAAGATGTCACAAGCAAATGGGGATGGACGAGAAGAGAGGAGAGAAGAGAGCTTCCTGCACTACTCTGCATGCTCGCTAAATCTCGATCTACCTGTCAGGCGCCAGCTGTTGGCGATTGACCGGTAGATCGCCGCGGACCTCCGACCGGACCACTGAGCCATTGGCCCACCGGGAATCTCCCTGTAGTCCCGATGGCCAGTCCATCCCTGCAGGTACATGAAACCTAAACAAATCATATATGTATTTTTATCCAACTGCTGATTGTATACAGTTTTTGGGCAATCTCTAGGTATTTTGCCACCATTCAAGACACCCCTGAAAAAGGCTGATCTAGAGTCACTATTAACTCCATAGGCCAACATGATGGCTGATTGATGACACAATCATGTATCTACTGGCGCCTGTGTAGTTCCTCACATATGTCTGACACAGACTGGTCCCTACTGCAGCCTCTTTCCTTTGCGATTTGCTACAAAGTTACAATGTACAGTCTGATCAATTCAACCGCGAATGTGTACTGTAGGTGCAACCATAAACAAACTATGCCTTGAGCGGTATGTTATTGAGTGAGAAAGATTAAAATGTCTGTTTATCATATGAAGTCAGTTGAGAATAGTCAGTAATAAATGTTCTGTCGTCACTGCAGACATCAAAGCACCTCAGTCACTTCTACCGTAGCAGCAAATTATCATTTGGTTATTTTTGTTGTTGTTTTTTTCCATATTTGATCATATTAGCGCTGTAGTACTTTTATATAAATTATGAAGCATCTATAAGCATTGTACTATTAAATTGGTATTGGTTGAATGCCTCAATAAGAGCATAAATCATAGCATACTGACATTCCTGCCCATACTAAAATAAAATGGAGCATTTCGTGTATACTGTATGCATTGTAGGTATTCTTTGGCATTGTGGCATATACAAGTATCTTTGCCTGGCACACGCCTTGTTCATTTCCAAAACACAAGCATCCAAACAAAATGCTGCTCCAGCCAGGACACTGAAGACACAAGTCCTGATAGTGACATGTTGACCTTGTTATGATAGAAGAGGTCACCTAGTAGCTGGATGGATGCCTCATCGCTTAGCAGGCCTTAATCGTTCAGCGCTCAGCAATCACATTCTTATTTGTAGTGTAATATCACATGCTTATCCTAAAATACTATCCGAAAAGCAGGTTTGTGTCACTGCGTCTGTGGAACTGATAACTATGGCATTTAACTTTGGACAAGTGTAGGATTTTCTGGGATTCACGCAGCCACCTCCTACAATTTCCTGTTTTTCTCAATATGTTCTGCTCTCTGAGCAATCATCATTAACCCTGTATCCGCCTTGTAATGAGTACTCTTCGAAGATCAGGCACCCAGATCTGCAGCCTGCCAACACCTATTTATGTCTACCAGGCAAATGTTATATCGTATGGTGACCATACACTATACAATCTGATTGGTTAATCTACCATCAACACATGAGTGCTCAATCTGTTGCAGGACTACAAGTCCCATGAGGCATTGCAAGGCTGACAGGTGCCAGCTTGACTCCCAAAAGCAGAGGCACGATGGGACTTGCAGTTCCACAACAGCTAGAGGACCACAGGTTGAGAACCCATGATTGTGGTTCAAGTGCCTGCCTGATTTCATACTAAAGCAATGAACTGATTATAGGGGTTTGTTTTCTATTTTCTAAATAGGTTCCTTTAAGCTAGTGCATTGTTGGTTCACTTAACTATTCCTTCGATTTCCCTACTAAATGTTTTTTTTCTTTGTTTTCTTTGTCTGAATTTCTTACTTCCTGTTCCTCCTCAGTAAGCTGTTCTGGCTGACTAACCCCCAGCCAGATGATGGGGGCAAGCTTACTGAGGAGAAACAGGAAGAGAGAAATTCAGACAAAGAAAAAAACATTTATAAGCAAAATCTAAGGAAAAGGCAAGTGAACCAACAATGCACTAGCTTATAGGAACCTATTTAGAAAATAAAATGAACCTTTAGGTGTATCCTCATATTACATAGTTTTTGTAAGAGATTGTACAATCTTTAAGCCGTATATGCTACACAATCTGATTGTACAATCTACAATTTCACTGTACACTCTAAAATTAGACTGTGATGCCTCGTACACACGATCATTTTTTGTGATGAAAAAAACGACGTTTTCTGTGAAGTAAAAAACGACGTTTTTGAAACGTCACTTTTCAAAGACGATGTTGCATACACACCATCGTTTTTTTCACAAAAAGCGAGGTTACGTTCACCACTCTTTTCCATTGAAGCTCGCTTCATAACTAGCTTCTGGGCATGCGCAGGTTGAAAAACGTCGTTTTAAACAACGTTTTTGCTACACACGGTGACTTTTTGTGAAACAAAAAACGACGTTTTGAAAAACGACACAAAAAATTCAAGCATGTTGGAATTTTTTTTGGGTCGTTTTTTTGAAGACAAAAAACAAAGTTTTGCCCACACACGATCAATTTACATGACGTTTTAAAAAACGACGTTTTTTTTCATCGCAAAAAATGACCGTGTGTACGCGGCAAAACATATGGCAAGCTTAAAGCTAACCAGACACTATACAATCTGATTGCACAATCTCTGTATAATCTTCTTTAGCGTAACCAAAACTAATATAGGGACACATTTTTGTGTCAGACAGGCCCCTCATACAACATGATTAATGGTAAATCTGAAGCCAATTGTACAATCAGACTGTATAGTGTATGGCAGGGTTCAACAAACCCCTGGGCGCCAGGTCGCAATTGCGACTTGAATTAGCAACCTAGTGCCTGGGGGTATACTGTGTCTCAGTGCTCCCCCGCCGGCCGTTAATTAAGGCCACGGCTTTGCGGCCTTCTGCAGGCCTATGCTTCCTTCTGTGATCTGGCGCCATCTCGTGGTAGCAGTTGGTATGACAAGACAACCAGCAATGCTAATGGACCTCCCCTGTCTGTTTTTACTGCCATCTCCTTCCATCTAATTAGAACCCCCTAATTTTATATACATTGTATATATTTTTTATTTTAACACCCTAAAGCATAAAATAGCGTTGCAATACTTTCTGTCACACCGTATTTGCACAGCGGTCTTACAAGCGCACTTTTTTGGGAAAAAATACACTTTTTTTAATAAAAAAATAAGAACACCAGTAAAATTATTCCAATTTTTTTATATTGTGAAAGATAATATTACGCAGAGTAAATTGATACCCAACATGTCACGCTTCAAAATTGCGTCCGCTCGTGGAATGGCGACAAACTTTTACCCTTTAAACCTTTCACGCCAAGCGAAGGCATATATGCGTCCTCAGTTTTCGGGCGTTATACCGGGATGATGCCTGCAGCTGCAGGCATCATCCCGGTACCGTTGTTTAGAGCCATCGATTGGCTATCCGGCATAACAACCGATGCGGCTAAAAGCCGCTCGGTTGTTATGTCGGAGGAGCGGGAGGGGACATCCCCCCTCCCGCCTCCTCTCGCCGCTCTGACCGGGCCTCCCATCACACCTGGAGACCCGATCCTCGATGCGGCACCTCCAGTGTCCAGCCGCAGACTGAATCAAAGCCGTAAATGGCTTTGATTCTGTCTCCGCAATGGAAACACGGAAGCGACGTCATGACGTCACTTCCGGGTTTCTCGACTGCCAATGGCGCCGGATTTAAAAAAAGTACACAGTATTCAGAATCGCCGTTTTCGGCGATCTGAATACTTTGAAGTGCAAAGAAGGGATTGGGGGTCTTTTAGATCCCTGATCCCTCCATAAAGAGTACTTGTCACCACCTATTACTGTCACACGGGATATTTACATTCCTTGTGACAGCAATAAAAGTGATCAAAATGTAAAAAAATAAATAAACAATTTAATATTATAAAAATTAATTAAATAAGAAAACATTTTTTTTTTAAAAAGCTCCCCCCTCCCCGCAAGCTTGCTCAACAAAAAAAAACGCATACGGAAGTTGCGCCCGCATATGAAAACGGTGTTCAAATCGCACATGTGAGGTATCGCTGCGATCGTCAGGGCAAGAGCAATAATTCTAGCACTAGACCTCATCTGTAACTCTAACCTGGTAACCGTAAAATAAGTTTAAAGCGTTGCCTATGGAGATTTTTAGGTACTGTAGTTTGTCGCCATTCCACGAGTGCGTGCAATTATAAAGCGTGACATGCTTGGTATCTATTTACTCGGCGCAACATCATCTTTCACATTATGCAAACTGCCGCACAAATACAGCGTGACATAAACTATTGCAACAATCACCATTTTATTCTCTAGATTCTCTGCTAAAAAAATATATAATGTTTGGGGGTTCTAAGTAATTTTCTAGCAAAAAATACGGATTTTAACTTGTAAACACCAAGGGCCAGATTCTCATATATTTTCGGCGGCGTAGCGTAAGCCATTTACACTACGCCGCCGCTGCGTGCTAGAGCAAGTGCTTTACTCTCAAAGCACTTGCTCCGTAGTTTGCGTTGGCGTCTCGTAAATCGCCAAGCGTAAACCCGCGCAATTCAAATGGGGCGGCTTGTATTTAAATTAAGCGCGCCCCCGCGTCGAACGAACTGCGCATGCGCCGGCCGGGGAAAAACCCCAGTGCGCATGCTCCAGCTCACGTCGGGAAGCGTCGTTGAAACCGACGTCAAAACGACGTGAGCATCATTTACGCAAGTCCCTATTCGCGAACGAGTTAGTAAAACGACGTAAGCGACGGAAAAAGCCGACGCTGACCCGACGCCATACTTAACATGGCGTCCGACGGGACACGACGGCATCCGACGGGACCTCATAAGGTTACTCCACATAGAAGCTGGGGTAACCTTACGCGAACGAAAACGACGTACGCGACGACGGGGCGGCGTAAAAGCGATCGAGAATCGGCGTACTACTTCATTTGCATATGCAAATGAAAAAACAATGTAAAGGCCACCTAGTGGCCGGAGTTGTCATTACACCTACGATCCAAAAGTGTAATGCTTTTACACTTGTCGGATGTAGAAGCGTATCTATGCAAAAGTGATGCTAAGCATCACTCACATAGATATGAGGACAAAAAAAAGGCATTACGACGGGGTATCTGAGATACTCCGTCGTAACGCCTCTGAGAATCTGGCCCCAAATGTCAGAAATAGGCTTGGGCATGAAAGGGTTGAAATCTCCATAGGCGACGCTTAAAACATTCTACAGGTTGCATGTTTTGAGTTACAGAGGAGGTCTAGAGATAGAATCATTGCTCTCACTCTACCAATCGCGGCGATACCTCACATGTGTGGTTTGAACACCGCTTTCATATGCGGGCGCTACTCACGTATGCGTTCGCTTCTGCGCACAAGCTCGTCAGGACGGGGCGCATTCCTGGCTGCTATCTTTTTTAGCTGGCTCCTAGATTCCAAGCAAATTTGTCAAGCCCTGGTGTATGGTCACCTTGAGGCCTCCTTCACACAGCCCTTTAGCTGCATATACTAGATTCCAGCGCTGAGAGTCAGCCTGTAGAAAGTGCTGACAGCGGCTGTCGCTGTTTGAATGTATCTGCATACCAAGCAATACCTGCGTTGAGGGATGAGTGTCCGAGGCTGGAGGAAGTCAGATGTGTCCAGGTTTAGACTTCCACCCCTTACTGCAGCTTTGTATAGGATCACCAGCCTCTGCTATTCACGTGTACCTGTCATTCCAGCTGCAAGAATCCGCTGATCCTGGCTGCTTTAGCCAGTGGATGCAGCTAAATGGCAGTGAGAAGGAGGCCTTAGACTAGGGGGAGGCAACCTGGGGCCCTCCAGCTGTTGTGGAACTACATTTCCCATGAGGCATTGCAAGGCTGGCAATTACAATTACTCCCATGATGGGACTTGTAGTTCTGCAACAGCTGGTGGGCCCCAGGTTGCCTTCCCCTGCCTTAGACTTTAGTCTGCTTCCAAATAAACTACAAACAGATAAACAATATGCTCTATAAATGATGCACCTCTGCACCCAATCAGAAAAGGGCTTACTTTAAAAAATACATTAAAGTGGTTGTAAACCCTTATATATACCCAGTGAAGTGGCTGGCCTAAGGCGATAAACAGAGAAGGAATAAATCCCCCTACATATGCGGTACCTGTCTATTTACAGCCATTGTTTCCCTACAGCCATTCAAAATGCAGAATATACAGGCATACCCCACTTTTAAGTACACAATGGGACCAGAGCATGTATGTAAAATGAAAATGTACTTAAAGTGAAACAATGCCTTTTTTTCACTTCTAGGGTATAGTGGGGGTGTCAGGAGCTGTAGTTTATGTCTCAGGGGCTGTAGTGGGGGTGTCAGGGGCACACTGGAACAGGATCAGCTCCTTCTACTGCGGCTGCAAAATGTCTGTACAGTACTTGTAAGGCACTTAACATACACTCAGGGGTATGTCCTTACTCGCGAGTGTATGTAAAGTGAGTGTACTTAAAGTGAGGTATGCCTGTACACAGGATCTCTCAGCTCTGAAAAGCAGGGGGCGGAGAGCTAAAGGCACATCAGTGAGGAGAGTTCTGAGAGCTGATTGGAGGGAAATGACACACCCCCTCCACACAGCTCACAGAGCTGAGGCTGTCATTCAGCTGGAGATCCCTTCCCCTGTCACCCTTTTTCTCTTGGTGTCAGGAAAACCTGATAGCAGAGGAACGAGGCAGCAGACAGAAACGGCACTCAGTGCTCTCAACTGAGCCAAGTACACAATGTATAGGGATATCCTTTGTTTATATTTCATGTCTGAGGTTTACAACCACTTTAGGTCCGCCAAAGAGCCTTTCCTTTCGGTAATCTCCAATTTTCAGGTTAAAGCCAGTGGAGCTGATAATGGAAGTGTCCATGCAGCGTCCATCAGCACCTCCACTAGTAGTTCATAGTAGAAGCACACACAAATACTGACAGTGAGGCAGAACAAACCCTACAGACAGTGCGTCCAGGGGCAGCAGCGTTTTGGCAGAGAAAAATGCTTGAAGCATGTAAACGCAGCAAAAACGATAGGTGCAGCGCTTGGGCGTTAATTCACTTGAAAGGCCAGAATAAATGATTATTCCGGCCAATTAAATTGACAACCAAGCAAGTCTGGAGGCGTTTACACACTTTGAAGGTTTTTTTTCCTGCCAAAACACTGCTGTCAATAGGAAAGGTGTTCAGGAGAGTTGGGCAAATGCCCCATGTAGGCCTTAAAGTAGAATTCTGGAAAAAAAACAAATGAATCTTAAAAAAAAAACTCTGCCCCCCATTTAACATCTATGCTGACTAACCTGTATAAGAAAGATATACATACTTACCTACCTATTTTCAGCCTATTTCGATCCGGTCATGTGATCTCCCCTGTATCAGCCAGTGGCAGCTGCAGGGGAGAGGAGGAAGCCGATAATGCCTGAAGCAATGACGTCAGCCATAGGCATCTATGGCTCAATGTTGTCTGTCCTTCTCCTCTCCCCTGCAGCTGCCGCTGACAGACACAATCTTAAAAATGCTCCATATCCCCCTTCTA
Organism: Rana kukunoris; assembly: GCA_029574335.1. Taxonomy (NCBI): domain Eukaryota; kingdom Metazoa; phylum Chordata; class Amphibia; order Anura; family Ranidae; genus Rana; species Rana kukunoris. The sequence goes on along the minus strand of CM056051.1, from coordinate 287,949,647 downwards.
ACATCTATGCTAACCAACTTGTATAATAAATATATATACTTACTTAATTTTAGCACGCTCCAGTTATGTGATCTGGCTCCCATGTGTAAGTCAGCAACAGCTGCAGGGGAGAAGAGCGAGGGCCGACAACAGATGGGTCATAGCTATCTATAGGTGATGTCACCGTTTCAGGCATTACCAGCTGTTGTTAAGCACTCTCTCCCCTCCCCTGCAGCGGCAGCTGAGTGACACTGTCCTAAAAATGCTCCCTACCTTCTTTTTAACACATATACTAGCTTGTCTAAGAAAGATGTATATATACTTATCTATTTTCAGCCCTGTCCGGTCATGTAACCTGGCTCCCCTGTGCCAGTCAGCAGCTGCTGCAGGGGAGAAGAAAGAGGGCCGACAACAGATGGGTCATAGCTGTCTATGGGTGATGTCACCGTTCCAGGCATTACCAGCTGTTGTTAAGCACTCTCCCCCCCCCCCCCCCCCCCCCCTGCAGCGGCCGCTGACTGACCCAGTCCTAAAAATGCTCCCTACCCTCTTTCTAACACATATGCTAACTTGTATTAGAAAGATTTATAATACTTATCTATTTTCAGCCCTCTCCAGTCTTGTAACCTGACTGTGTCAGTCAGCGGCTGCTGCTGCAGGTGATGTCACCGTTCCAGGCATTACCAGCTGTTAAGCACTCTCTCCCCTCCCCTGCAGTGGCCGCTGACTGACACAGTGCTAAAAATGCTCCCTACCCTCTTTCTAACACTTATGCTAACTTGTATAAGAAAGATGTATAATACTTACCTATTTTCAGCCCACTCCAGTCATGTAACCTGGCTCCCCTGTGTCAGTCAGCGGCAGCTGCAGGGGAAAAGTGGGAGGACCGACAGCAGTCATAGCTGTCTATGGGTGATGTCACCGTTCCAGGCATTACCAGCTGTTGTTAAGCACTCTCTCTTCTCCCCTGCAGCTGCTGCTTACTGACACAGGGGAGCTGGATCACATGACTGGACCAAAGCAGGCTGAAAATAGGTAAGTGATAGATCTTTCCTAGCATAGGTGTAGGAAGCCAGTAGAGAGCATTTATTAGACTAGTTATATCCTACAATTGTCCTTTAAGCAGAGCTAAAGCTTGAAGTGGAAGGTGACAACGCCGCTGCTACAGTACATACAAAAGCGGTGTTGTCACCTTATAATAGAAGAAGCAGGTAGGAGAGTTTGGATAAAAGTTAAGGAAAACAGCGAATAGTGGGGAGAAGGTATAAAATAAGACAGGATAAAGTTTAGGTGACAATAATGCCCCCGTGTACCCCACAGACAGGCAGGCATGTAGTTGGAAGCACTGTGTACTGAGCAGACATGGCTGGCATGTGACAGATGGAGGAGTCAGGCTGCTGTGCTGCCATTCCAGCCCTCTGTGCTCCCCATGCCAACCCTCTGTACTCCCATCCCAGCCCTCTGTGCTCCCCATGCCAACCCTCTGTACTCCCATCCCAGCCCTCTGTGCTCCCCATGCCAACCCTCTGTACTCCCATCCCAGCCCTCTGTGCTCCCCATGCCAACCCTCTGTACTCCCATCCCAGCCCTCTGTGCTCCCCATGCCAACCCTCTGTACTCCCATCCCAGCCCTCTGTGCTCCCCATGCCAACCCTCTGTACTCCCATCCCAGCCCTCTGTGCTCCCCATGCCAACCCTCTGTACTCCCCATCCCAGCCCTCTGTGCTCCCCATGCCAACCCTCTGTACTCCCCATGCCAACCCTCTGTACTCCCATCCCAGCCCTCTGTGCTCCCCATGCCAACCCTCTGTACTCCCCATCCCAGCCCTCTGTGCTCCCCATGCCAACCCTCTGTACTCCCCATGCCAACCCTCTGTACTCCCATCCCAGCCCTCTGTGCTCCCCATGCCAACCCTCTGTGCTCCCCATGCCAACCCTCTGTACTCCCATCCCAGCCCTCTGTGCTCCCCATGCCAACCCTCTGTGCTCCCCATGCCAACCCTCTGTACTCCCCATGCCAACCCTCTGTACTCCCATCCCAGCCCTCTGTGCTCCCCATGCCAACCCTCTGTACTCCCATCCCAGCCCTCTGTGCTCCCCATGCCAACCCTCTGTGCTCCCCATGCCAACCCTCTGTACTCCCCATGCCAACCCTCTGTACTCCCATCCCAGCCCTCTGTGCTCCCCATGCCAACCCTCTGTGCTCCCCATGCCAACCCTCTGTACTCCCATCCCAGCCCTCTGTGCTCCCCATGCCAACCCTCTGTACTCCCATCCCAGCCCTCTGTGCTCCCCATGCCAACCCTCTGTACTCCCCATGCCAACCCTCTGTACTCCCATCCCAGCCCTCTGTGCTCCCCATGCCAACCCTCTGTACTCCCGTCCCAGTCCTCGGTACTCCCTACCTTCTGTATGGCAGCTGGAAGACAGGATGGTGTTAGGAGGTCGGAAGATGTAAGGCAGGTATCGAGAAAAGCATTTCATCTTCACATGAAGGGGGCAGCCCGTTCAATCCATGTCAGGCAGTCGTGTGTCCGGGGCTGTGCACGTCTCCTGTGCAGGCAGACCCCATCCTTCCTTCACAGCTCCCAGTATAACGTCAGCCTCCCATTCCTACAAGAGCACTGTCTGCTCCCTCCAACTATCACCGCTCCGGCAGGCTGAGTGGCCAGGCTTCCTCTTCATTGGCTGGAGCTGTGTGGAGCACGATTTGCTGACTAAGTCAGTGCTGCCTGCTTGTAAACACACCGCCATCCATCCCTTCCCTGTAATCTTTCCTCCAGACACACTCCAAGCTGGGCAAAGGGAGGCACAGAGATCCTCAGGGTGCTGCTTACACCAGGCATGGGGGAGAGGACAACCCCACACATCACCACACATCACCACACATCCTGCTCTGGCTGGCACACACTTATTTCTATGCCTCTCACTGCACAACTAGAAGGGACATTTTGCAGTTTGTTTGTTTTTGGATAGCATAAAGCGTTATTTCTCTCATTTATACCAATAGTGGGGCATAATTCCTGCCACTGACACCAATTATAGGGCCATAGGCGGGCACCCCAAAGCTTGTATATATACAGGAAAACCTTGGTTTGAGAGTAACTTGGTTTCAGAGCGTTTTGCAAGACAAGCAAAATGTTTTAATACATTTTGCCTTGATATACAAGCGATGTCTTGATATAAGAGTAGCATCATGTCACAACTGAGTATAAAAAAGAAGAGAGGATCCTCTAAGTGTAGCAATATGGTTACATTTAATGAGGGTACAACATTTAGCAACTTATTGCTACACTAATGCCGCGTACACACGGTCGTTTTTTGCGATGAAAAAAAAACGTCGTTTTTTAAAACGTCATTTAAATTGATCGTGTGTGGTCAAAACGTCGTTTTTTGTCTTAAAAAAAACGACCAAAAAAAAAATTCCAACATGCTTGAATTTTTTGTGTCGTTTTTCAAAATGTCGTTTTTTGTTTCACAAAAAGTCACCGTGTGTAGCAAAATTGTCGTTTAAAACGACGGTTTTCAACCCGCGCATGCCCAGAAGCTAGTTATGAAGCGAGCTTCAATGGAAAAGTGTGGTGAACGTAACCTCGTTTTTTGTGAAAAAAACGATGGTGTGTATGCAACATCGTCTTTGAAAGTGACGTTTCAAAAACGTCGTTTTTTACTTCACAAAAAACGTTGTTTTTTTCATCGCAAAAAACGACCGTGTGTACGCGGCATTAGGCCTTGTACACACGAGGGAATTTTTCCGCTGAACATGGTCCGACGGACCATTTCAGACGAAAAATCCGCTCGTCTGTAGGGGCAAACGGACCTTTTTGGACGGATTCCTCCGGCGGAAAAATTTCAAAGCATGCTTTGAAATTTTTCCGCCTGATAGCTGCCCGTCGGATATGTCCGCTGGTTAGTACGGCAAACCAGCGGACATATCTGCCCGCACATGCGTCGTATCCTGTGAATGGATCTGACGCATGCGCGCGGAAGTGTTTACTTCCTGGTGCGGTGACGTGGCGGCGTCAACGTCACCGCCGCATCACCGCGCTGTCCGCCGGCGGGGAATTTGATCCGATGGTGTGTACAGCCACCGGATCAAACAGCCCAGCGGACATATCCGATGGAAACGGTCCGTCGGACCGTTTCCATTGGATATAATACATCGTGTGTACAAGGCCTTAGGCTCCATTCACACCTAGGCGTTTTTACGCCCGATGCCCGACGCTATTGCAGCCTGAAATATGCTGGAGGGGTGATTTAACATTGTCAGGCTATGGAGATGATTCACATCTCCACACCGAATGATTCACATCTCCACACCGGCATAGCCGACAATGTTAAAATTACCCCTCCAGCGAAAACAAGGCTAAAAAACGAAGCGTTTTGTCTTGGCAAATCGCGGGACAAAACCCTGCAAAATGCTGCGCTATAGCGTGAATGCAACCTTAGAGGTGCCTCTCTTCTCTTTTATACCCTGTAAAAAAAATATACAAGTGTTTTGGATTACAAGTATGTTTCTAAAAACGAATTATACTTGCAAACCAAGGTTTTACTGTATATATATATATATATATATATATATATATATATATATATAGCGCAGTAGGGCAGTGGATTTTGTCAGTAGGGCATAGGATGTTGTTACGATATTACGTTTTATTTAGTTTTTACTATTCTTTAGGCTCCACGATGGGAAGAGGGGGGGGCTTTAGTAAAATATCAGGGGTCAAAACAGACCCCTAATGTCTCACTTTTAAAACAGAGAAAAGGACTGAGGAACAGAAGGGGGAGTCTGCTACAGTACAGGGCAAACCTGGCACACCCCCTGTGCACACCTATGTATGAGATACTATTCCTCCCGCTAATATCAATAAAGGGCACTATTACCCCCACTGATACCAATGAAGGGGCACTATTACCCCCACTGATACCAATAAAGGGGCACTATTCCTCCCACTGATACCAATGAAGGGGCACTATTCCTCCCACTAATATCAATGAAGGGGCACTATTACCCCCACTGATACCAATAAAGGGGCACTATTCCTCCCACTGATACCAATGAAGGGGCACTATTCCCCCCACTGATACCAAAAGAGGGGCACTATTCCCCCCATTGATACCAGTAAAGGGGCACTATTCCTCCCACTGACACCAATGAAAGGGCACTATTCTTTCCACTGACACCAATGAAGGGGCATTATTCCTCCCACTGATACCAATAAAGGGGGCACTATTCCTCCCACTGACACCAATAATGGGGAAGTATCCCCCCCCCCATCCTACTAACCACAGGAGCTACGTAATTTACTTACTCCCACTGACCACCAAGCCTAAGGCGTTGTTTACTCCGTTGGATAAGGGATATTTTCTATCCCCACTGGCCATAGTACACCACCCCTCCCCAAGTCTGAAGGACAGAAGACTGGCCCTTTGTTTAAAAAGTTTGGAGAACCCTGGCATAAGACCTCCTTCAAGTGGGCTGCCATGGGTGGTAAAAATAGGCCACAGTTCTACCATGCCTTCGATACAGCCGGAGGGACCCTTCACATGCTGCAACTGTGACACTTTGGCTAGGTCATACAGAGAGTCTGTATACTACACTAGCCTGTCTGTATAAACCATAGTTTTTCTGTATATACCCTAGCCTCTCTGTATGACCTAGCCTGTCTATATACTACTCTAGCCTGTTTACATACCCTAGTCTGTCTATATACTACACTAGTCCTTTGTATTGTTATGTGTTTTTCCTGCTTCCTGTCTACTCTCTATTTTTTATTTTTACTTTTGTAGTATTGTATGTGAAGTTGCCAACATATCTATAGTCACACTATGAATTATCTTATTCTGTGCATTCTATGAAATCAATACATTTTATATTTGTAGAATTAACCCTGATTAGGGCCCTCTGTTGCCTAAGTAGCCACTTTTTTAGCATCTCATTCTTGGACCTGGCCAGCACAATGTCTTGGGCCAGCCCTGTACCCATGTAAAATACTAAGCATATACTGAATTTTTGCAATGGGTTGCTTTCAGAACTGTAAAAAATCATAAATGCCAACAAATTTGCTACTTTTGGCACCCATGTGCAGGAATATTTATGGGGCTCTGACTGTGTTGTCCCCCCCCCCCTCTCATATAGAAGCCCTATACTGTATGTGATTGCATTTTACTGTAACAGGTTCTCCTCACTGAGACATCAGGGGTCTATTAGACCTCTTCCTTTACATTGGTTATTACAAACATAGTAGCAAGTTTCCTTGTCTCTGTCATTATGCATTTTTAAACCTCTTGACCAGTTTGTATGAAACAAACTTGTTAAACAATGACGGTATTCATATTTTCCCTCTGAATGTAAAGCAACATTATATAACTTTAGTGATAGATAACTATAGAGGAGTAAAAAAAAAAAACATAGTAGCAAATACAGTAGCTAACAAGTTAAGTATTGCACCAATTAATTTTAATCTCTTCATGCCTAAACCTTTGCTTACAAGTTAAATTAGTATTTTTAGCTATATAATTACTTGGAACCCACAAACATTATATATACATTTTTTAGCAGAGACCCTAGAGAACAAAATGGTGAATGTTGCAATATTTTATATTATACTGTATTTGCGCAGCGGTCTTTCAAATGCAATTTATTTGAACGAAATACACTTTTTAGGAATAATAAAAAAAAACGTAAGGTTAGCCCAAAGTTTTGTATAATGTGAAAGATGATATTTCACTAAGTAAATAGATACCTAATATGTCATGCTTTAAAACTGCGCACACTACGTTACCTTATAATCTCCCTAAGTGATTTTAAAAAATTCTACAGGTTACTTGTTTAGAGTTACAGAGAAGGTCTAGTGCTAAATTTATTGCTCTGGCTTTAATGATCGCGAACCCTCAATGTGTAGTTTGAACACTGTGGGATGGGTTGCTTTTATTGTAATAGGCAGTGATAGGTACTCTTAATGGAGAGATGAATGAATGAATGAATGAAAAACGTATATAGCGTGGCACATGCAAACCAAATCGCCTCTGCATGCTCGTTGTTGGTGTCTCTCTTGACATCAAAAGAGCAGAGTTTTAATCTGTCTTCTGTAGGTCAGGTGGTTTTCCTCCAACTGAATGCTGGTCGGTAAAGCGTTCCATAGTCTGGGACCTTGGAAAGCAAACCTTCTTTCTCCTTTGGACTTGCATCTGGCTTTGGGTACCTTGATCAGATTTTGGTCGGTGGATCGCATAGATATTGGGGGGCCTTCCCATGGATGCACTTATGGGTCAGACAGAGTGCTTTAAAAGCAATTCTGTCCTTTACTGGCAACCAGTGAAGGGATCTCAGAGAAGGTGAGATTGATTCCCAGGGTTTTTTTCCAGTCACAAGTCTGGCGGCCGTATTTTGAACGACTTGCAGATGAGCGATTTGGTACTTTGGGAGTCCGAGGTAAAGAGCATTTGCATAGTCCAGTCTGGAGTTCACAATTGTTCCTACCAAGACTGCTACGTCTTCTTTGGGAATAAATGGAATAAGTCTGCGTAGTAGGCGCAGCAGATGGTGAGATCCGCTCACTACTGACCCTATTTGTGCATCCATTGTCATGTAGGTGTCAAAGATGACACTGAGACTCTTGACTTTGGAGCTAGGGGAGATGATCTGGCCCAGAATGGGCGGGGGTATCCAGGTTTTTGCCAGTTGACTCTTACGACTGGCGTGAAACAGAAGAAGTTCTGTTTTGGAACTGTTGAGTTTAAGATAACTCTTAGTCATCCAGTTTTCTATCAAAGAAAGACATTTCTCTAAACTGAGATGATGATCCTTTTTGTTGCAGATGCGAAAATACATTTGCGTGTCGTCTGCATATGAGTGATAGAGTAGTTCTTAGCTACTGATGATTTCGAAGAGGGGGCGAAGATAGATGTTGAAGAGCACCGGTGATAAGGGGGGATCCTTGAGAGACTCCACATGATACCGTGCGTTTTTCAGAGGTGAAAGGTCCCAATTTCACTGTTTGCGATCGGTTTTTCAAAAAGGAGGAAAATCATGGTAAATCACCTTCTGCGACTCTGGCTACCTCCGCCAACCGAGTCAGTAACAGTTTGTGGTCTATCTTGTCAAAGGCTGCGCTTAGGTCCAGCAGAACTAGAGAGAGGATTCTCCTTCGTCTGCAGGCCTCAAGGGCGTTGTCCCATATTTTGAGTAATGCTGTTTCCGTCCCGTGTCCGGGACGGAAGCCTGATTGAAATGGATCAAGTAGATTATGGGTATCTAGATGCTGTTGCAGCTGTTGTACCACTACTTTCTCCATTACCTTGGAGAGGACGTTTAGGCCTGTTATGAGACGGCGGTGAGTTGGGTCCTTGGGATCCAGGGTAGGCTTTTTCAAGATGGGTTTGATTGTGCCCTCTTTCAGCAGGGAGGGCACTATGCCTTCTTTAAATGACTGGTTTATAAGCGGCGTGATAGGTGGTGCCAGGATATCGGCACATTCCTTCAGCAGTTTAGTGGGGATAATATCATTAGGCGCTGTGCTGTTTCGCAAAGTAGAGATCTGGGGTCTATAAGACCCCCAAACCTATGTTTTTAAATCTGGTGCCTTTATGTCTTCAGTAAACTGGAAGTGATGTCATGACACCGCTTCTGGGTTACTTGATCCAAGACCCGATCAAAGCCGATTCCGGCAATGTTCGGGTTTCCGGCCAGCCGGCGGATGTGTCGGCTGGACGCTCGTGCCTCGCATCTTATGGTGGCCATGCTTCAATAAACGATCGGGTATTTTTCTGATTGATCTCTTCTGATAGGAATAATCCATCTAATTTGCTTTGTAAAAAGAGGGTCAAGTAATGTATCTTTTCCTTTTTCTTACGCTTTGTGTAACCACATGGAGATTGATGGAGGGGAGGGTCCCCTCTTGCTTTTGCTTGCTGAGATTCAAGGAACGGGCAGTAGGGCAAGTAAGTGTGGAAGTCTGACTTTACAGGGTGTGTTTTCTATTTAAATGTTCTCAGAGTTTCTTTAACGCATAACACATAATAAATTATTTATGAAACAGATCTAAGTAAGATGTTTTAATTACTGAATACATCTGGGATTAATTATCCAGAATTAGGGGGCTCTTGGAATAAAAGCATACATGCCCAGGGGTACTTGAGATTGGAGGACCCTCACCATGGGTTGTTTGATAAACATTGGATTTTACAAAGTGATACACACTTTAAAAGAGTTCAGAATTGCTGGTCTACAACATTATGATTAAGCTTTATAAGTGACAAAGTGACTTTAAATTGTAATCACAGTTACTGCCTGAGATTACAGTATATAAATATTTTCTTGCTGTTTAATTCATGGGAGGCTCTTGCAAATGCAGCTGTCTTTCTATTTGTTTTGTTCACTGTATGTTTTTCAATATTGTAATGTCTTCGACCCAGATTCACAGTGTTGGGCGCACATTACGCCGCCGTAACGCAAACACCGTACGCCATGCCAACGCAGCGCGGAGAGGCAAGCACTGCATTCAGCAAGCTATTGCTCCCAACGCTGCGTCGGCGTGGCGTAGATTTCGAAGGCGCAGGCCGGCGTAGGTGGAAGTGGGCGTGATCCCATGCAAATGATGGTCCGAGCGTGGCGCAGTGGTTTATGTCCGGCGTTTTGCAAACGGCGCATGCGCCGTGACGTGGACGCATGTCCCGCACCCCTCTGCGCATGCTCGCAACTACGCCCGGCGTAACCCCTAAGATACGCCGGCCCACTGCGTACGCCGAGAACATAAGTACTCCAATCCATACGCCCGTCCAGCGAAAAAGTACACCAGCTTATCTTCCCTGGTGGAGAGTTACTTTTGCGGTCTGAGTCATGTCAGATACTGAGGTGGACAGGGAGAGGAGAAAAAAAAATTCTCTGTGGATGAGAGGGCGATCCTGACCTCAGACATCTCTAAGTATGATGCGTACCTCCATGGGGCACAGAGCACCAAGACCAGCAAGGCCAGGAAGAAGGAGATCCTCCAGAAGATCACCCTGGAGATCAATGCCCTTGGGCATGAAACCAGGACCTGGAGGGATATACAAAAGAAGATCAACGACATGTGTCGGCGGGTCAGGGAGAACTTGGCCAAGATCAGAAGGCACCTCAGGGGCACAGGAGGCAGACCGGCTACTTCTGTCAAGTTGACAGCTGAGGAGGAGGTGATTGCCAGCTGTCTGTAGCAGGAGCAGGTGGAGGGCCTGGAGGGCTTTGCCTCCAGTGAACAGGACTTGAGGACAGGTAAGTGTGCTTTATCCCCCATCCGGTGTGTAGCATGTGAGGGGGTGCAAGGGAACATGTGACAAGTGTGTGGGTCCACCAACATGTGAATGCTTTGTGTCACCCACAGATGTGCTGGAGGGAGCTGGGCCATCCTCTGCCTGTGTCTGACCAACGTCAACCCTGGAACATCATCCTCAGCCTGACCCCCTGGGAAACCATGTACCACCGGTGGAGGGGAGTCCCCACACCTCTGCTCTAGAGGTAGTTGTGGAGGAGCAGGTGGATCTGGAGGAATGCCTCTACCTTGAGGATGCTTCCATCTTCCCCGGACCCTCTGAGACCTCCACGCCCATCAGGGGAAACCCCTCAAGGACCACCCCATCCAGGAAACCCCTTCAAGGGCCACCTCATCCAGGGGAACCCCCTCAAGGGCCACCCCATCCAGGGGAACCTCCTCAAGGGCTACCTTGTCCAGACGGACACAAGCCTCCCCATCTCCCAGGAAGGCTCTGAGGAAGACAAGGGGTGTAGCCGGATCCCTCCAAGAAGGGCTGGGGAGGGAGCAGGCACGGCAAACACGCCACATGGCTGAGATAGCTGGTGACCTCCACCGTGTGGCTGACAGCCTGGCCTCTTTTGTTGGGTCCTCAAAGACCCAGGCTGACTGTACAGTGGCTGTGCAGGGCACCGCAGCCGATATGCAGCAGTGCCTCACCCACGCCATCCAGACGGAAGGTCGCCAGAACAGGCGCCTCCAGTGCCAGCATAATGCCAGGCAGACGCATTTTCAGGCAGAGACCAACATCGTGCTGACACGCATTGCAGTTGCCTTGGAGGGGATGCAGGCAACATCTGCCACAAGATCCAGGAGCGTCAGACCAGTTGATGCCCCACCCCCTCCACCCGAGTCGTCACCATGACAGCTACGGAGCCAAACCCTTGGCACGAGGCCTGGCCCGCAAAAGGGCAAATGACTGTCCTCAGGACAAGTGCCGCTCAGAGTTTGAGCTTTTATTTTTATTTTTGGTGACGGTCACATATACATGTTCCGTGCACCTGTAAGGGCATGCCATGGCTGTTAATGGCATGATCCCTTTTTTTTAGATGTCACAGCACCATGCACACAGTGAGGAGTGCAGAATTAGTGACTTGACACTGTTCTGCAGGGGCAGGGTTTGCCCGATGAGGACATTGTGACCGTGTGACTGGTGTGTGAGTGTGTGTGTGTATGTGTGACATTTCTGCCAGCAAGGCGTGTCAGCTGGCAGGGGTCACCTTGGTTCGTCGGGGAGAGGTTATCCCCATGACTAGGGTTGTCCCGATACTGATACTAGTATCGTTATCGGGACCGATACCGAGTATTTGCGGGAGTACTTGTACTCCCGCAAATACCCCGATACCTATATAGAATACTCGTCGTCCCCCCCCGCCGCCGCCGCAAAGCCCCCTCCGCATACCGCCGCGTTAATCCCCACGCAATACAGCGTGCATTACAAGCTTTCGTTTGTATACTTGTAATGCCCGCCTCGCCATGTATAGACACTCCCCTTCTCGGGATTGGACAGATCTGTCCAATCCCGAGCAAGAGGGAGTGTCTATGCACGGATCCGTGTATAGACACTCCCCCTTGCTCGGGATTGGACCGATCCGTCCAATCCCGAGAAGGAGAGTGTCTATACATGGCGAGGCGGGCATTACAAGTATACAAACGAAAGCTTGTAATGCGCGCTGTATTGCACTGGGTTTAACCCGGCAGCAGCGGCGGCGGCATCTACTACAGGTATGGGGGACATAGCTGCAATATGGGGGACAGGACATGGCTGCAATATGTGGGGGACAGGACATGGCTGCAATATGTGGGGGACAGGACATGGCTGCAATATGTGGAGGACAGGACATGGCTGCAATATGTGGGGGACAGGACATGGCTGCAATATGTGGGGGACAGGACATGGCTGCAATATGTGGGGGACATACATGGCTGCATCTGTGGGGGACATACATGGCTGCAATATGTGGGGGACATGCATGGCTGCAATATGTGGGGGACATGGCTGCATATGTGGGGGACATGCATGGCTGCATCTGTGGGGGGGACATGGCTGCAATATATGTGGGGGGACATGGCTGCAATATATGTGGGGGGACATGGCTGCAATATATGTGGGGGGACATGGCTGCAATATGTGGGGGACATGGCTGCATTTGGGGACACATTTAAAAAAAGTATCGGTATTCGGTATCGGCGAGTACATGAAAAAAAGTATCGTTACTTGTACTCGGTCCTAAAAAAGTGGTATCGGGACAACCCTACCCACGACCGTGTGAATCTGGTATGAATGGACAGCAACATCATTGGGGCCTTGGCGTGGTGTTGTTGCTCCCGTGCGGTGGACCTGGGCTAAACCAATGTGATGTGGATGTGGTGTGTGTGAGCTAGGGACCACAGTGGTGTGCATGCGTGCATTGTCTGTGTGCCATGTTGAATGTGTGTGTTTAACCTGCAAAGATACGTTCCACGAGGCAACTCCTGACAGGTCTTCCCTCAGCAGAATGGGTAGCCTCGGGCAAGGGGGGACTGTGTGGCTCGGGGGTCAGGTCATCACATATGTCAATCTCCAGGCTCTTTCTCATGGCGTAGTTGTGCAGCACGCAACATGCACCGATGATCTGGCACACAAAGTTTGGGGAATACAACAGGGCCCCCCCGGACTTATCCAGGCATTGGAAACGGGACTTCAGGATGCCAAATGTGCGCTCCACCACTGCACGGGTGCGTATGTGTGCCGCATTGTATCTTCTCTCTCCTCTGGTTTGGGGATTCTGGAATGGAGTCAGGAGATGGGGCCCAACTGCATATGCTGAGTCACCTAGAAGGGAAAAGACAGGAGGATGTTAGTAGTACATGTGCCCCTCGTGATGTCTGCATCATGGGGTCGGACAGTCATGCCTGACTCCCATGTCACTCACCAACCAGGCCAGCTGTCCCTGTACACTGCTCGAAATCTGTTGGCATGTTGCTTTGACGGTATATGTAGCTGTCGTGGCTGGCCCCTGGGTGTTTGGCACGGACGTGCCATATGAGGCATTGGGCATCGGCTATCACCTGTACGTTGATGGAATGCCACTGCTTACGATTGCGGTATATGTGCTCTATGGCACAGGGGGGGGGGGGCTGTAGTGCCACATGCGTGCAATCAATGGCCCCAACGGTGCGTGGGAATCCGGCAATTCTGTAGAAATCCTGCATTGCCTTCTGCCGCAGATGCTCATGAGTCGGTTTGATGATGTGGTGGGACATGCATGTAAGGATTGCAGGGACAACCTGGTGCACGCATCTGCTCATGGTGGATTGTGACATCCCAGACACGACTCCACTTGTACGTTGGAAAGATCCACTGGCAAGGAAATGGAGTGTTGCCAGTACCTTGACCAGTGGCTGCACTGCATGTGAGCGTCCCGTCTGGCTGGTGATTTCATCATGCTTTACGTCGGTGCAAGTGCTTTGTGAATCTGGGCCTTTATGTCTACATAGTTATTGGATAGAAATACAGAATATGTTGGTGCATATGAGTACGTTAGTTAGTATTTTTAGATTTGGACAGAGTGAAGAATGCAACACTTTGCTTGCATTTAAAGTGGTTGTAAACCTCAGACATGAAACATGAAAAAAGCATACCCTTCTATATTGTGTACTCAGTTAAGAGCACTAAGTGTAATTTCTGTCTGACATTTCGTTCCTCTGCTATCAGCAAGAATAATTTCTGACTAGTTTTCCTGACACCAAGAGAATTAAGGTGACAGGGGAGGGACCTCCAGCTGATTGACAGTCTCAGCTCTGTTCCTGTGTGCTGTGTGGAGGGGGTGTACGGGCCTTAAGACAGATACTGCTGGCCAGTCATTTTTCTGATCAAGCAATTAGCTTCCCTAAACAGATTCACACAGAAAAGATTTATTTTTTTCTGACCACCAAAACGCATTGGCTGTTCTTAAACATAAAGTAATAAATACATTTGTACTATTTTGTCCTTTGGTTAGGCGCTCCTTACATTAATGTATTTATTTTGTTGTTGAAAGGTTTGGATCAATTTAGAGCCCGTTCACACAGGGGTGGCACGACTTTGGGGGCGACTCGGCAAGGTGACCTGAAGACGACTTCAGAGGCAACTTGCAAAAATACTTCTGTATAGAAGTCAATGCACTCGCCTCGAGTCGCCCCCAAAGTCGTACAAGAACCTTTTTCTAAGTCGGAGCGACTTGCGTCACTCCTATTAGAACGGTTCTATTGAACGCGACTGACGAGTCGCCCCTGTGTAAATGGGCTCTTAGGGTTGTCCCGATACCACTTTTTTTAAGACCGAGTACACGTACCAATACTTTTTTTCAAGTGTTTGCCAGTACCGATTACCAATACTTTTTTTTAATGCCATGTGACAGTTTGACTGATGGGCACTGATAGGTGGCACTGACTGATGGGCACTGATTGATGGCACCGACTGATAGGCAATTATAGATGACACTGATAAGCAGCACTTATGGGCACTGATAGGTGGCACTGATAGGTGGCACTGACAGGTGGCTGGCACTAACTGATGGGCACTGATAGATGGCACTGATAGCTGTCACTTATAGTTACTGATAAGTGGCACTGAAAGGTGGCTGGCATGATAGATGGCACTGACTGAGGGGCACTAATAGATGGCACTGATAGATGGCACTTATGGGCACTGACAGGTGGCTGGCACTGATAGATGGCATTGACAGATAGCACCGATAGATGGCACAATAGTTTAAGTTGGTAAAGTAAAATTAGAAAAATATATATATAAAACAATTCTTCCCTCCTCAATTCCCTACACCTTCCCACATCCTCCAAGTTCCCAACTCCCTGAACTCCTGCCACTTCCCCCATATATTCCGAAATCTCTCCAATGCGTCCTCCTCTATATGAATAGTTTCCTCTACGACTCTTATCATTTCGACCCTAGCAATCCAATGCTTCATACTCAGGACTTCCTGGGACCTCCAGAGACTCGGGATCAGACTTTTGGCTGCATTTAAGAGAAATGGAACTAAGGTATTCTTAAATTGAGGGGCCGATTTCCTTGTATCATGATAAATAAACAATCCAATGCATTCTTCTGGATCTGTTATCCTGTGATTTGGTAGGTCGCTGCCAAGATTCCATCTCAGTAGGGTTGGATCTTCATGCATTACCACCAGATGTGCGCAAAGGTTCCTGGGGCATCACACCGCCTCTAACAAGTTGAGGCATCACAGAGACCTAAGGTAACTCTGGATGAGTTCCACAGCAGAGACTGGAGTATCTGTACATAGGACGACAATAATCCTTTATGGCAGATTGGCCAGAAGAAAGCCATTACTTTCAAAAAAAAAAAAATTGCACATTTTGAGTTTGAGAAAAAGCATGTGGGAGACTCCCAGAATGTATGGAGGAAGGTGCTCTGGTCTAATGAGTCTAAAATTAAACTTTGGCCATCAAAGAAAATGCTATGTCTGGCACAAACCCGACACATCACATCACCCAAAGAACACCATCCCCACAGTGAAACATGGTGGTGGAAGCAGTATGCTGTGGTGATGTTTTTCAGCAGTCGGGACTGGGAAACTGGTCAGAGTTGAGGGAAAGGGTGATGGTGCTAAATACAGGGATATTCTTGAACAAAACCTGTACCACCGTGTGTATGATTTGAGGCTAGGATTGAGGTTCACCTTACAGCAGGACAATTACCCAAACACACTGCTAATGCAACACTCGAGTGGTTTAACCACTTCAGGCCCGCGCTACCGTCGGATGACGGCAACAGCGCGGGCCTGAATATCCAACATGCCGTCATTTGACGGCATGTCATTCAGGCGTTCCCAGCGCGCGCTGTAGAGCGCGCTGCGGGGAAGCCCTGTGTTGTCCGTGTCCCTTGGACACGGCCAATCACAGATCGCGGCGAACGGCCAATCAGAGTGGCCGTTTGCTATGCGATCTGTGGGCGAATGAGAGATGATCTCTCATAGATCATCTCTCATTGCCGTGTTACACAGAGACAGCGTCCTGTCTCTGGAGAGGAGGAGCCCGATCTGTGTTCCTTCCTACATAGGGACACAGATCGGTCACCCCCCCAGTCACCCCCCCCTCCCCCCCCAGTTAGAACACACCTAGCATACACATTTAACCCCTTCCTCACCCCCTAGTGTTAACCCCTTCAATGCCAGTCACATTTATACTGTAATTAGTGCATATTTATAGCACTGATCGCAGTATAAATGTGAATGGCGCCAAAAATGTGTCAAAAGTGTCCGATGTGTCCGCCATAACGTCGCAGTACCAATAAAAATTGCAGATCTCCACCATTTCTAGTAAAAAAAAAATAATAAAAAATAATAATTCTTTCCCCTATTTTGTAAGCGCTATAACTTTTGCGCAAACAAGTCGCTTATTGCGATTTTTTTTTTTTTTACCAAAAATATGTAGAAGAATACGTATCGCCCTAAACTGAGAAAAAAAAAATGTTTTTTTTTTTTTTTTAATTGGGATATTTATTATAGCAACAAGTAAAAAATATTGTATTTTTCTTCAAAATTGTCGCTCTTTTTTGTTTATAGCGCAAAAAATAAAAATCGCACAGGCGATCAAATACCACCAAAAGAAAGCTCTACTTGTGGGAAAAAAAGGACGTAAATTTTGTTTGGGAGCCACGTTGCACGACCGCGCAATTGTCAGTTAAAGCGACGCAGTGCCGCAAGCTGAAATTTTACCTGGGCAGGAGGGGGGTGTAAGTGCCCAGTATGCAAGTGGTTAAGGGGAAACATGCAAATGTGTTGGAATGAGTTGGTCAAAGCCCAGACCTCAATCCAATAGAAAATCTGTGGTCAGACTTAAAGATTGCTGTTCACAAGCGCAAACAATCCAACTTGAAGGAGCTGGAGCAGTTTTGCAAGGAGGAATGGACACAAATCTCAGTGGTAAGATGTGGCAAGCTCAAGACTTATCCAAAGCGACTTGGAGCTGTGATTGCCGCAAAAGGTGGCTCTACAAAGTATTGACTTTAGGGGGGTAAATAGTTATGCACATTGACTTTTTCTGTTATTTTGTCCTATTTGTTGTTTGCTTCACAATAATAAAAAAATTCTGATGTTTTTACACCTTAACCACTTGCGGCCCCGCATATGGTCAATTGACGGCAGCTTAGTGGATCTGAATATCCAAGCTGCCGTAAATTGACGGCATTGTTTTTTCCGGCCACTGGGCGGCGCGCGCGCGCACCCCCGAGATGCCGATGCGCGTGCCTGGCGGTCCGCCAGGTACCCGCTGATCGGCAGTTTTAGAGCAGGGACGTGAAGCTCTGTGTGTAAACACAGAGCTCCACGTCCTGTCAGGGAGAGGTGACAGATGCTGTTTCTCTTGTACATAGGGAGACAGCATCGGTCACCTCCCCCAGTCACCCCCCTCCCCCCACACAGTTAGAACACACCCAGGACTCACATTTAACCCCTTCTTCACCCCCTAGTGTTAACCCCCTTCACTGCCAGTCACATTTATACAGTAATTAGTGCGTTTTTATAGCACTGATCGCTGTATAAATGTGAATGGTCCCAAAAATGTGTCAAAAGTGTCCGATGTGTCCGTCGCAATATCGCAGTCCTAAAAAAATTCGCAGATCGCCGTATTACTAGTAAAAAAAAAAAAAAAAATTGTCAGAATTCTATCCCTTATTTCCTAGCCACTATAATCTTTGCGCAAACCAATTACTATACGCTTATTGCGATTGTTTTTTTTTTACCAAAAATATGTAGAATACATATCGGCCTAAACTGAAAAAAATATATATATATTTTTAAAAAATTGGATTTTTATTATAGCAAAAAGTAAAAAATATTCTGTGTTTTTTTTCAAAATTGTCGCTCTTTTTTGTTTATAGCGCAAAAAAAAAAAAAAAAAACGCAGAGGCGATCAAATACCACCAAAAGAAAGCTCTATTTGTGAGGAAAAAAAGGACGTCAATTTTGTTTGTAAGGCACGTCGCACGACCGCGCAATTTTAATTTAAAGCCTGGGCAGGAAGGGGGTATATGTGCCCAGTAAGCAAGTGGTTAATGCATAGAAAAGTGGAACACCCGCTTTTCGGAGCCCACATTTGACACCTTTTAGGGGGGAGGGGGGTGCAGAAACCTGTATAAAACAGGTATTTGCACCACTTCCGGGTATTGACTCACACGGGAGTCACACCCCCTCACGCCACCCCCCCCCACTGTCTTTTGGGACACACAGTGTTCCCAGGAGAGAGCGAGGACCAGTGACGGCGCGTCGTGCACTCGCACATGCGCAGTAGGGAACCGGGCAGTCAAGCCGAAAGGTTTCACTTCCTGATTCCCTCACTAAACATGGCGGCGGCAGCATCCGAGGACCGAGCAATTGTTGACTTTGCGGGCGCGCTGGACAGGTAAGCGTTTATTTTTTAAGAGGCAGCAGCTGCAGTATTTGTAGCTGCTGGCTTTTTTAAAAAAAAATTGGGGGTCCTCCGCTTTAATGAGGCTTTTATTTCTATCCTTATAGTGTAATGGAAATATGAGGCCTACAATGATCTTTACCTTCAGATTACATTAATAATTAACAATATTAATATGTGACTTACAGTGAACTTTTCACATACAGTATGGCTTAAAAAGTTTCAGAACACCACCTGGACATTCTGGGAACACCATATGGAGACACCATGAACCAACCAGCTCTGAAACTTTATCTAGAGGTAGTAGCTGGAAAAAGTATATTACCCACTAGGCCACCTGGTATAAAGATGTAATCTAATTGTCATGTTAACCACTTTAATCCAGGGCATTTTCACCCCTTCCTGCCCAAGCCAATTTTCAGCTTTCAGTGCTGTAACATTTTGAATGACAATTGCGCAGTTATACAACACTGTACCTATATGAAATTTCGATAATTTTCTTCCCCACAAATAGAGCTTTCTTTTGGTGGTATTTGATTACCTCTGCTGTTTTTATTTCTTGCGCTATAAACAAAAAAGAGTGTCAATTTTGAATAAAAAACAATATTTTTTACCTTTTGCTATAATAAATATCCCAATTTAAAAAAAAACAAAAAAAAAAAATTCTTCCTCAGTTTAGGTCGATATGTATTCTTCTACATATTTGTGGTAAAAAAAATTGCAGTAAGTGTACAGTATATTGATTGGTTTGCACAATAGTTATAGCCCCTACAAAATAGGCTATTGATTTATGGGGGGTTAAATGTGTTACCTAGAGAGTGATTCTAACTGTGGGGGGGGGGCTTGCCGGAGGAGGTGACCGATCGGTGTTCCTATATACAAAGAACACACGATCAGTCTCCTCTCCCCTGACAGGACGTGGATCTGTGTGTTTACACACACAAATCCACATTCCTGTTCTGTGACCGGCAATCGCGGGTGCTAGTCGGACTTTGCGGCTGCCAGGCACGTGCATCGGCTCCCGAGTGACGCGGTGGGGGCGCACGTGAGTCCCTTAGACTGACGAGAAGCCGAGGATGTCATATGACGACCGCCCGGGATGGCAGAGCCACCTTGCGGCCATCAAATGTCTATACGTGGGATGGGAAGTGGTTAAAGAGTATATAATACAAAAGCAAGACCCCCACTTTCTCTCTTAAACTCTGAGCACCATGGGAACATAAGGTTGTCTGTGTAAGGTATCTCCATTATTCTTTGTTCTTTTTTTCCTGTAACTTTTTTTCCTGTAGTTGTCTCGATGTATTGGTAACATTCTGTATTTACCGTGTAACATAATTTTTTTATTACTACTTTGAATTTCATTGTATTTGATTTGAATAATAGCTAACTTCTTTTCTGTATAAATAAATGAGATTTTTATTTTTCAGCACAGTTGTAATCTTTTGTTATTAACTCTACTGGTAATAGCAGCATCAGCATTGGCTAGAATCTTATGTAAACAAATGGTTCTAATCACTTATTATATTTATCACTAAGCAAACAAGTGAGGTAGTAGAAATTTCCAAAATAATAAGAAAGATAAACATAGTGGGAAGATCTACTAAATTTAGTTGTACGTAGTAATAAAAACCAACTTGAAGTTCTAACCCTTTCCCCACTCTATTTAGCATTAACAATTATGGGCCAGATTCAGGTAGATGGGCGAATCTTTATTTTGGAGTAACTTTTCTCATTTACGTTACTCCGCCGAAACTTTAGGAGCAAGTACTGTATTCACAAAGCACTTGCTCCTAAAGTTGCGGCGGCGTAGCGAAAATGAGCCGGCGGAATTCAAATTGGGCAGGTAGGGGGTGTGTATTATTTAAACTAGGCGCGATCCCGTGGCGAACGTACTGCGCATGCTCCAAATTCTGTCAGTGAACGTCAATGACGTCAATCCCCATTCACGGACGTTTTACGCAAACGACTCGAAAATTTTTAAATTCGGCGCGATGACGACGGCCATACTTAACATAGGATACTCCACTAGGGGGCTGTTTTTTCTTTATGCCGCGTATCTCTTACGGAAACATCGGAAAGTCACTGCGTCGGGCCCGAATACGATCGTGAATTGCAGATTCTCGCTGATTAACATATTCTCGGCGTTAATCAGCGGGAACGCCCCGAGCGCCATTTTTAAAATTGCAGTTCCGATACGACGGCGAAATACAATTACGCCGCTCGTATAGGAACTCCAACCCGGCGTTTCTTGTTTTCTGCTTACTGAAAACAGAAACGCCAGCTCAAAGTGAGAGTTAGGCTGGAGTATCACTGATACTCCAGAGTAACTCTACCTGAATCTGGCCCTATATATATGATGCATTTGGGCTTGGAGCCAGATTATGAGCTGGATAACCAAGAAATATGCAGGATGTCAACAATGACAACCTATATATTTCTGCCATGATACATTTCCTTTAATGATTTAAAGATTTAGCCTTTTGCCTGGTGCCAGCGATGCCGGGCCTACTTGTTTGTGGCTACCCCACCCACACAGGCCACTAAGGAGAATCGAGCAGACTTTATCACCGCCGCTCTTACTGCGGAGGAAGAGCCAATTTGTCCGGTACCTTCCCCATCGGTGACAATAGTGGAAAGTCCAGGACATTGATGTAATTTCGGTGTCATCAACCTTGACGCTACCCTCGGCCGCCTCGCCCCCTACTTCATTGGAGGTGAGCCTTGGGGAAAACCCAGATTTGGAAAGCGTCCTGTCTAGTGTGACAAGCTCGTCGGATTTGACAAGTACTCAGGGCGATGCCCCCTCGGAGACGTCGGAAACTCCCTCAGCGGTGTGGCCCTTTTGATGAAGGACTTACTCCAGCCTCCCACAGCCGTGGTTGAGGCCCAACTATTCAATGTCTTCAGTCGGGGGCTCCCCGATGGCCGGGAATTGCTTTTCGGAGCCACAGAGTCAAGGAGAATCAAATATCTTTGTAGATGTTACGGAGCCAGAACCCAGTGGAGCCTGCCAGCCGTTCAGAGAGGATCCGAAACTGACCTGGGGAGTCGGTGAGTTTGATTCTCTATCTGTCGCTACTCTCACTACTCCCGTGCCTATCATTGTCCCCGTCTTGAGAAGGGAGCTGGACGCCTCGGTGTTGCCAGGGCGTGCGATCTAAAGACTTTGCTTAAGTTTGCTCGGCTGCAACGTGTGGTGATACAAAAGGTCGCAACTGAATATGGATACGAGCACCCATATGTGCCGTCCCTGCTCCTCTACCAGATTGATCAGGAGCGAGAAGCTTGGTGTCAGGAGGCTATCTGGACATACTTGAAGGCGCCCAATATTCTGCAGGGTGCCCATTCACAAGTTTAAACCTGAGGTTTGAGCGATGTCATCGGGACTGGAGTCGGCCGACACATCTACTGGGATCGGGTTGTGATAAAGAGCCCCGGGAGAGAAGATCAGACCTTCACTGTGAAATCTACTACCCCAAGGGGGAAACCATTTGGTTGCCTAACCCCCGGTTTTATAAGTGAGTCACGTGGACTTTGTATGCTTTGCTAATTCTTGGCAAGGGAAGTTACGGACAAATATGCCCCACTCTGTTTTCTCTCCCTGTTTCCCCGTCCCCCTGCCTCCCCTGAACCACATGGACTGTTGTGTTGAACTCTTCAGGGGAGTGGGTTCAGTCAGTTGGAGTGGAGAAATTGCGGGGAAAATAACTTTTTTTTTCTTTTCTTTTGGATCCTTTTTGCGGCCCTTCCTCGCCTTTGATTTTTTTTTTGGCGCACCGCTGCAGTACCAGCACACTGACCGCTAGGGGCAGTGCTCTGCATCGTGACTTTGTAGGATGACACTGTTGCAGTTAACCGTATTCTTGCATTAAGTTTTTCGCTGCACCATGACTTATGCTCCTCGGGAGGGAGCGAGATTGTGCTTTCAGGCGTGAGCGTGCAGTCTTGGCCCTGACCCTGGAAGCTGTGTATCTAGGGAAAAAGTTTACATTAATACCTAGGGCTACATTGTTTTTTTTTTGTATATATGTGTCTGATATATATATATATATATATATATATATATATATATATATATATTGTAATATTGAAAAAGTTTTTTTTTTTCCCTAGTATTCTTTCTGTCTGGTTCAGTACCAGGTCTTAGCATTCAGACGAATGCTTAGGGACACTGGGGACAGTGTCAATTCAAGTGGGAGGAATATGTAGCGCCCCCCCCCCTATTTTGCAGGGCATTACGCTAAAGTTAGTGGGGAGTGGGAGAGTTAAGTTGCTCCCACTCACAAATTGGTTAAGTTCAGGCTGCTGTCAGCTTAGAACTGCTTTCTAGGTCAGTCTGCATGCTAGGAGGTGTTTTTACCCCTGGGTGACAGTTGGCACTAGAAGGGGTTCTGACAGACTCACTTTCTCCCAGCAGCCAATCAGAGGAGGATCCTCCCTCTGGACATGCTGGCGGGAGGGTATATCTGTTGCAGACGCCTGAGAGAAGCGTGCGACGTTCTGTGCGGGGCCCGCATTCCAGGTGCGGCATCCACCTTCAGGGTGTGCGCATCCATGGGCTCCGCCATCGAGACCTGCCTGGCCGAAGCTATGCACCATGCATCCTGACATCGAAAGGGGCCCCAGCGGCTTGCTGGGTCCCAGATCCTAAGCTGGGAGCTGTACGGTGGGGGATTGGCTCGGGAGACCCAAAGGCAGAGGTTTCAGCGAGGCCTAGGCGAACCACTGGGGATCCGGTCATCACTACATGACAGGTACACTTCAACTGTCCTCTGATGACCCTAGAGAGTGACCTCCTGGGAGGATCCATTAGTTCTACCCTTTGAAAAGTATGGAAATTCCTCAGGCCTGTAGCAGAGGCCCTAATTCCTCCCAGTGACTATTGCAAGTGACCTTCCTGGCTGCCAGGCCCAAGTTAGAAGCCTGTCCGGGGCACTTTACCCACTCTGAGTGGAGTGGTGACGATTAAGTGTGACTGTACTGAGAGCTGCTCTCCACAATATCCAAGGCCTGATACTGCAGTTTTCTTCCGCTCATCAACCTTTTTTTATTGTGTGCCATGTTGATGTTGGCCATGTTGGGCCTTGGAATAAAACTTTGAAAACGCACTCTGATGTCTGGACACTCACTTTATTCTCTTTCCACAAGTATTCACCCCTAGACAAGCATAACTGGTAACTTAATACGCAGACCCCGAAATCAACCAGCGGCTCCTTCGGGGGTAGCGCTTCATACGGTACCATCAAAGTCCAAATATAGCCTCTCTTTCCTTTTATTCACAGGATCTCCAGGTTAAAAATAGAATGCCTAAAATAACTAATGCAGCCTTCACATCTAAGGACTGTAAGTTGCTTTATGTTACATTTTTGTTTCTTAGTTTAGATACACTGCAACGCCTTGTACAGACGTTCGGAATCGGAAATGCCGTTCATCTGTATGGAACTCCGACGGAGAAAAAAACATGCATGCTCGGAAACAATTTGATGCATGCTCGGAAGCATTGAACTTCATTTTTCTAGGCTCGTCGTAGTGTTGTATGTCAGCGCGTTTTTGCACGGTCGGAATTTATTGTGACCTTGTGTATGCAAGACAGCTTGAGCGGAATTCCGTCTGAAAAACCCATCTGAGTTTATTCCGACAGAAACTCCGATTATGTGTACGGGGCATAGGAGGACTAACATTCCTATCAATTTTTACAACCACTTTCAACAAAATTCAGTATTTATTACAAAGATTAACTAAGGGCCTATTCACACTATTGCATTGTGGTAATGCATGTATTACAGTGGTAATGCATGTATTACCACAATGAGGAGCAGTGCACGTTACCAACATCGATGTTGTGTGTGCGGTGCCATTCATTCTGCACTAGCATGTTTTGCAGTGCACTTTGGTGCTTTTTGGTGTGCACTGATGCATTAGGCAACCCATTCAAATAAACAGATTGCCTTACATACTCGGTAATTG
This sequence comes from Rana kukunoris, assembly GCA_029574335.1. Taxonomy (NCBI): domain Eukaryota; kingdom Metazoa; phylum Chordata; class Amphibia; order Anura; family Ranidae; genus Rana; species Rana kukunoris. The sequence continues at coordinate 287,925,003 of CM056051.1, read as the reverse complement.
TTTGAATGGACTAACAAATTTGCTGGATTTGTTGTAACACTAAACTCCACCAACACATTTTAGTTTCAGAGTAGGTCAGGACAAGGTTTTCTATCCTGCTGTGTCTTTTCTGCTCTTCATATTCAGAATATGATCTGTTTTATTTTTTTTTACTGCTGAAGGCTTATTGCTAAATCTGTGAAATGTAGTGCACACTTATTTTTAAACTATTGTGTCTGTAATTTTTCCAGGATAGATTCTAGGAAATGCAGCCATGTTAGGCGAGAGTTGCATTTTGCCAGGTTTTACAAGGCATATTAATAATAATGAAAAACGTGTTGTGCTATCAATATACAGTGCATATATATATTCAATCAAGTAAGAAATTCATATACAGTATATGAAAAACTGTAAATAGGAATGTATTAAAAAACATTCATAAATATCTCAGTAACGTCTATCAGAAAAAAAGAAGAGAAGCACTCTTGTGCAAAAAGTTAATTTATACTTGTGTATCAACAAAAATCAATATTTCAGTGTGGATAGCAAAATCATCACAACTAAAAGTGCACACCTAACTCTCACTTACCAGCTACTCTGGCCCCAAGTTGGGGGTCTGGGTGCAATTTATCCCAATATCCCCGTGGGATAGGTGGATATCATCAAGATTCGAGGATGGGTTACCATAGGAACAGGATGGGAAGAACGCAGGAGTAACATTTCATATAAAACAATCAGTCACATGCAGACACCCCAGCGGGTGTGATAAAGCCACTGCTGTATATCCTACCAAACATTATCAAGGAATAAAGGAGTATATTTTGGAACTTGTTGAAACTTTAGCTAGCTGAACCATCTCTGTACAGTAGCAGCAAGGAAAATTATAGAGGTGATATTTGTAAAGTTGATTGACTTTTTGTTTTTAACTTTAAACATTAAGGACAGCTTCACGCTGCTCGGGCTGCGCTTTTTTTTTGGGTGCAGTTTCAGAAAGCACACCATAACTCATGCATGCTGTATCTCTGATGCACTTTCTGAAACCACACCAGAACCGAGGGACATTATAGAAGTCAATGGGTTAGCTGCGTTTTGCCCAAAGCACAGTAAAACTGTACAAGGGTTAGTTTGAAGCCGCCCTAAGACTAGCTCTGTTTTCTTGCTACATAATATACATTTTGACAGGTTTTTTTTTTCTGGAACTTAACCACGGCCCCACAAAACCCCTCCCCTACACACACCCTCCAAATCACATCAAATAGTGGGTGTGTTCAGTCAAATTTCACGAAAACAGTAGGAGGGTCTTAAAGGGGCATTAAATACCAGGATTGCATTACATACAGAGTGCAGAGCTGTCACTTGTAAACACAGAAACCACAGTGTTTACAAGTGATTGTGGTGAGCAGGTACAAAAGGGTCAGAGCCAGAGGTGGTGGAACTCAGTTCCACCAAGTTCCCCCTAAAAAAAATCCCTGCATTTTGGTCTCCTTCACACAGGCACTGAATTCTGAAGCACCTATAGCGTTAATGAGTGTTTTGGTTGCGTTGCACAGACTTTCACCTTGAGTCAGGCAATGCTCTTTAACCACTTGTCCTCTGCCCACCGTCAAATGACGGCGGGCTGAGGACTCCATTATCCTGACATCACGTCATATGACGTGATGTCCCTTTAAAGCCGCGGGCGGGCGCGTGCACCCGCCGCTCTGCGGGGATCCCGTGCGAGTGCCCGGCGGCAACGATCGCCGCCGGGCACACGTGATTGCTCAGTAACTGAGCGGGGACGTGGAGCTCTGTGTGTAAACACAGAGCTGCACGTCCCTGTCAGGGAGAGAGGAGAGCGGTTGTGTCCCTTGTACATAGGGACACGATCGGTCACCTCCCCCAGTCACCCCCCCTCCCCCCACAGTTAGAACACTCATAGGACACACATTTAACCCCTTCCCCGCCCCCTAGTGGTTAACCCCTTCACTGCCAGTCACATTTATACAGTAATCAATGCATATTTATAGCATTGTTCACTGTATAAATGTAAATAGTCCCAAAAATGTCAGAAAAGTGTCCGAAGTGTCCGCCATAACGTCGCAGTCCCAATAAAAAAATCGCAGATCGCCGCCATTAATAGTAAAAAAAAAAATGCCATAAACTATCCCCTATTTTGTAAACACTATAAATTTTGTGCAAACCAATCGATAAACGCTTATTGCATTTTTTTTTTACCAAAAATATGTAGAAGAATACGTATCGGCCTAAACTGAGGAAAAAAATATTTTTTTTATATATTTTTTGGGTTATTTATTATAGCAAAAAGTAAAAAATATTGCATTTTTTTAATAATTGACGCTCTATTTTTGTTTATAGCGCAAAAAATAAAAACCGCAGAGGTGATCAAATACCACCAAAAGAAATCTCTATTTGTGGGAAAAAAAGGACGCCAATTTTGTTTGGGAGCCACGTCGCACGACCTCGCAATTGTCAGTTAAAGCGACGCAGTGCCGGAAGCTTAAATTTTGTCTGGGCAGGAAGGGGGTGTAGGTGCACAGTAGGCAAGTGGTTAAATGCCCCGTGAGAAGTGTTTTTTTTTTTTTTTTTTAAAGGATAAAATGTTTAAAGATCATTTTTGACTCCTTGCAACTGCACTTTAAACACACTCTATAGGTGTGTTTATAGTGCATTTGTGGCACGCTTGTGGCGTGTTTCAATGGAAGTGAATAGAGGCAGTTGCAAAGTGTCAGAGCTGGTTCACATTAGCTTTGTTCTCTGAAGAGCAATCAATGTTTGGATTGCTCTCCAGAGAGCAGTTGACAGGCAGTGAGGAACCCATTAGAATCGTTTTTTACATTTTAGAATGGGGTGCCTCAAGACTGTCCATATTTTTAAAGGGTGCCTTGGCTGAAAAAAAGGTTGAGAAACACTGGTCTAGCTGACTGATTCGCATTAATAGGCAGGAACACTAAAGTACAAACATTATGCAGAAAACATATAGGGCTCTTTTACATTAAAAATAAGAGGTTGAGACACATTTTTACTGCTTTTCGATCACCTATCAATACTATTCATGGCTGTGGCACACTAGATCAGGATGCTGGAGGTACAAACAAACATGCCACACGTGTTACGCCATCATCAAGCGTACCGTGGAAGAAAGGTTAGACTAGGGGATTCATATAAAAATCTGTATATGGGATAACTTCATAAAAATGCGGAGCAGCAGTTACAAACTTTCAGGCATTGCTTTTGATTATAGCTCAAAATATGTATTGACTGAAAATGAAATATAATTTATTTTTGATCAAGCAAGCTGTTGTCTAGCAATTCAGTTTAGCATACACCACCAGACTGTAGCCTTTCTTCTTGTACTTCTTTGAAGAAAGATCCTTATATAAAGGTATTTAAGATACAAGAATCAGATCACAGCTGAAGAAGAATTAAGCCAGTATTTCCGTCATGTTAATTAGCTGTTCTCTGTACAGTCAAGCATGGATATCCTAAAGCAATAGCCTTTTGCAAGGTTTCTCTAATGGCCATTTTGAAAACTGCTGTCATGCTAATTGCTCTCAGAGGCCTTTCCAGTGCCTCTGGGGAGCGAGTTCTATTGAAGACATTAATATGAAATGTAACATTCAGGTAGAGATCTTTATAATAACTAGACCACAATCATCTCACATTCATGAACAAGATAAAGATGTCTGGTAAAGTCATCTCTGTATGTAGGTAGGTTATTATGAATGGGTGATAATTTCTCAAATAATAAATTGGTACTTTTAATTTGAGGAACTTATTCTATTTTTGTTTCTTAGAGCACTGCTTGCTTAAAGCTGAACTCCAGGCAGATAAAAAAGACACAAGTTGTAGCGTCACCCCCGAAAGGCCACTGGATTAATATGGGATCGGCAGATTAGGTTACCCTTGCTTGGTCTAGGGGTGCAGCAGAAGCCACCAAGTAATAATTGAGTGTCCACACCATCAATAAAGATTTTCTCAATGCTTTAATTCCAGGCCAACATAGTCAAACATCAACTCGGTAAAAGGAGAATAGGTTGATGAAGAAATAGAGATTCTCAATGTCAGGCCTGGATATATGTACAGCAAAATGAGCCCCTTGAAAGATACAATTTTGCACGCGTCACCACTTTAAATGACCCAGCTCTAGGCCACAGGCCAATGTACTATAGGTAATTTGTCAACGACCTAACAGAGCAAATCCTCCCAGCACAGATCACCGGATGACAGCAGAGCATACCTGTCTATGGCCCGGGTGCCGGATCCTCTCTACGGCATCAGGAACCCAGTAAGTCACTGTGGTCCCTTTGGTTTTGTCCCAGACCGAGACTCAGCAAGGCCTGGAAGCCTGGACAGGTGGGCCACACCGGCAGGGTCCATGGATGCCTACACCCTGAAGGTGGGTGCCGCACCCCGACTCTGGGACCCCGTGCAGGAGAAGGAAAAGAACCCCAAACACATGACCTCCATCACAGATATAGCCCTCCCCAGCATGCTTAGCGGGGAAAAACCCTCTCCAATTTGCTGCTTCCAGAAACCCCTCTGGCTCCCACTGCCGGCCAAAGATGATACTCACATTCCCAGAATGCAGTCCGAGCCTGTGGACCTTTCCAGAACGACACAGGCCACCAACCTGAACAAATCACGACCGAGAGCAAAGTAACTCTCCCAGTCAACTAGTTTTTAGGGTAGTGCCCATGCTACGAGCAAGGGCCGCTACATACACCCCCCCAAAAATAGACACTGTCCCCAGTGTCCGAAGCATTCAATCATGAATGCTGGCCTGACATCAATGTAAACCAGACAGAAGAAAGTGAAAGAGGAGGAAAGGAAAACAAAGCACACATATCAATTTACATTATCACATATAGTACACGGCATACACATCCCCATCTACCTAGCTACCCAGTCTCCGCAGCATTGGTGATAGGTGGGTCAAAAAAAAACCCTGCATAAACTGAAAATTTGTAAAACCACACAATAATCACATTTGCTTCCCCCGGACAGGAATGAGGCTGTGGACCCAAGCCTGAGCACAAAACCTCCCTCCTCTCCAAGGGGGCTACATCATAACAAGTGCTACAAGGAAAGCATAGGGTATAAAACGTAATGAATTGAATATACAGTGTCTCTCCTTTACTTGTACTCCCGCGGTGCAGAACACTGCCCCTAACGGTCAGCGCTCTGGTACTGCAACTGTCCACGAACAAAAAAAACTGACTCAAGAGGTGCGGAAATAGCTGCAAAGAGGAGGACAGAAGTTCTTCTTCCCCCTTTTTTTTTTAGAACATAATAGAACCAATGTCTTGTGCAAGAGCCCTCCCCATTCTAACTGACTGAACCCAACCCCTCCCGAAAGTTTATTTCACAAAAGTCTTTGTGGTTCTGGAGAAGAAGGGGGGAAATGGGGAAAACCGGGACAAACAAACAGTTCAGCTCACACAGATTGGGGCATACTCGTCCGTAACTTCCCTGGATCACAAATACTTGCAGTGGGCAACACCCACAGCTCGTCCGGCCGACAACAAACACAAAAGGCCTAACACGGACGGTGGACTTCCACATGCGACGTCATATCCCTGGTTAGAGGAGCTGTGGGTCAAAAAAAAACTCATGGCATCACTCACCCGCTCCTCAGGGTAGGTCAGAAACTCCCGGCTCACACGACACACTCCGGATAGGGCATTTCTGATCATGACCATTCCATAAAACAGCGAAGATAGGTCCCAGGGATTGGTTCATCCTCTCAGTTTTCCCATTCTTCTGAGGATGATAGGCAGATGAAAAAGAGGCTGGTTCCCAAGAGATCACAGAAGGCCTTCCAGAACCCGGAAACAGATTGTGTACGTAATGATTGTGTAAGTAATGTTCTGGGGCACCCCGTGGAGCCTTAGTATTTTTTCGAACAAACAAGAAGCTAGAAGTTTTGAGGAGGGGAGTTTGGCAAGTGGAATGAAATGAGCTATTTTACTAAAGCGGTCCACTACCACCTGGATGGCAGTGAGACCATTTATGGAGGCAGTTCTACAACAAAGTCCATAGCTATGTGTGTACATGGGTGTTTAGGGACAGGCAAGGGTAAAATTAGTCCAGAGAGCTTGACTTTTGAGGACTTTTTTTACAAACTTTCACATAGGTACAGGAGTCCGTACGGAGAGAGGGCCACAAAAGCCTGCGCAAAATTGAGGAAAATGTTTTAGCAAATCCTGGGTGCCTGGCACCCTTAGCATCATGTGCTTCAGAAAGCACTTGAAGCCTAAGATAGAGAGGGACAAACAGTTTTCCCGGGGGTAGATTGGATGGAGCTGTATACTAAAACAGTCTGAAAGGTGAGGCACTTGTGCTGGAGGTAAGATATTATAAATCTTAGATAAAGTTTCCGAACAGGGCTCAAGACTTTGAGACAAGGTGTCTGCCTTGGTATTCTTAGAACCAGGACAGTAGGTAATAGTAAAATCAAAGTGGGTAAAGAAGAGGGACCAATAAGCCTGACGAGAGTTAAGGCGCTTGGCCATCTTAATGTACTCCAGGTTCTTATGGTCAGTATAGCCAAGTCGCCATTCCTCAAGGCCCCATTTGATGGCTAAGAGTTCTCAGTTCCCAAGGTCATAGTTTAGCTCTGCACTGAAGAACTTCTGAGAAAAAAGGCACAGGGATGTAGCTTGTTAGACAAAGACGACCGATGGTAAAGGATGGCTCCTACACCAACATCAGATGCATCAACTTCCAGAGTAAATGGTCTTGTGAGGTCAGGATAGGTCAATACAGGTGCTGAGACAAAGGCAGATTTAAGTCTTTTGAAAGACAGAAATTACCTCGGGTGACCAAACAGCTGCATTGGCTCCTTTCTTGGCTCCTTTCTTGGTTAGGGCAGTAATTGGTTCAACAATGGTGGAGAAATTCCTAAAAAAAACTTCCTAAAGAAGTTGGCAAAGCCCAGGAAACGTTGCACTGCTTTTACATCTTTAGGCTGAGACAATGGGAAATAGCCTGTACTTTGGCAGAATTCATGGCCACCCCAGTGTGGACAGTATGTAACCCAGGAATGCATACGGAGAGTGTTGTCAGGGGTTTCGACAGGACTGCATGGACATGATTGTAATGATTACTGAGAGAAGAAGAATAAATCAAGATGTCATCTAAATGCACAAGTATGAACTGGCCCAAATAACAGATATGGAGAGCTGGGGCTGTGAGATGGGCTAGTAGTTGGGTATCTTTAATGCAATTCTGGAGACAGGTCTGGGACCAGAACATAATCTCCCCTGTAGCCCAATCTATGTAAGGTTTATTGAGTCTAAGCCAAGGGTAACCTAGGATAAGGGGATAAGCAGGAGATGTTATTAAGTAGAGGCTGATTGTCTCCTTATGAGATTCCCCAATGGTCAGAGACAAGGGAGAGTCATCGACAGCTAAGATTGAAAAGGGTCTGTGCACCTCAGTAAATGGAATCTCTAGACGGTGTGCTAGGTCCCTATCAATGAAATTGCTAGTGGCACCAGAGTCTATGAAGGCTGAGAGATGATGAGAAAACTTGGCGGAGCTAAGTTGTGCAGGAACAAATAGTTTATCTCGGGAGGAACCTGACCCAGTATAGTCTAAAGACCAGGGCTTTTTTTCTGGGGGAACTTGGTGGAACTCATTTCCACCACCTTTGGCTCAGACCCTTTGGTGCCCGCTCACCACAATCACTTGTGAACACAGAAGTCTGGTTTCTGTGTTTACAAGTGACTGCTTTGTAACCCCCTGAACTCTGCACACTGTATGTAATGCAATTCTGGTATTTAATGCCCCTTTAAGACCCTTCTACTGTTTGTGAAATCTGAACGGGTCGTGGTTGAGTTCCTGCACCTATTTTCTGAGAAAAAAAGCTCTGCTAAAGACCCCACCCGCACTAGACTCTTGATGTTTCCTGGCTTATTAAGGCAACTGGTGACAAAGTGGTTTCCACAATATAGGCAGAGACCCTGAGATCTTCTAGCCTTTCCCCAGAGGACAAATGGGTTGTGCAAATCTGCATGGGCTCCTTCTGGATAGGATGAGAGGACCCAGGAAGGGCTAATGGAGAAGTGGCGAGCAATGTGCAAGGGGACAAGGGAACGTACCTCTCTGCACGCCTTTCCGTAAATGCCTGTCTTTACATATTGCTACTTGCATGGCTTCATTCAATGACTTTGGTTCAGGGTAGTGTACTAAGGAGTCATAGATAGAGTCAGATAAGCCTAACCTGAACTGGCTTCTTAGAGTGGGGTCATTCCACCCTGAGTCAGGTGCCCAGCGGCGGAAATCAGAACAGTATAGCTCAGCGGTGCATTTACCCTGAGGTAATGACCTAAGATTAGCTTCTGTTGAGTGGGTACGATCAGGATGATCATAGAGTCACCCCAACTGACTGGGTCATCTGTGGAGAGACTTAAAGCCCAAGACTGAGGGATTCCCCTGCAACCACGTAATAATCAAGTTAACCCGCTGTGCTTCTGAACCAGAAGAGTATGACTTAAGCTTAAAATATAGTGCACAACTATTTTTAAAGTTGGAAAACACATGGGGGTCACCAGAAAAACAATCAGGCGGGTAAATCTTGGGCTCTGGCTCCTGCTTTAACTGCTGAAGGTGTGCCATTTTACACATTTCCTCAGCAAATAAACGGGCCTGTGCAGAGTCCATCTTGACAGAAAATGCTATTAAAGACTGTATAACTGTAACAGACTAAATAATAAACACAAAATTCATTTTTTTTTTTCACCAAGGAAATGTAACAGAATACATTTAGGGCCAGATTCAGGAAAGAAATAAGCCGGCTTATCTCCAGATAAGCTGTCTTATTTCAGCATCTGGCCCTCCTATTTATGCGCCTGATTCATCGAATCAGTTACGCATAGATTTCCATAAGATCCAACAGGCATAAGTCTCTTACACTGTTGAATCTTATTTTCATATTTTAGGCTGGACGCTAGGTGGCGTTCCCGTCTAAAATATGTAAATGAGCCTATACACCGATTCCCGAACGTGTGCCCGGCCGGCGTATCTCCTTACGTCGTTTACGTAAGACTTACGCATGGCCTAAAGTTATCCCTGCTATAGCTGACGCAGCCAATGTTAAGTATGGACGTCGGAACCAACGTAATTTACGTTGTTTGCGTACGTCCATTCACAATTGAGCTGGCCGTCATTTACACTGACGTTGCATTTTATTGACAAGTAGCGACGTGATTTGGAGCATGCGCACTGGGAACCGATCACGGCCGGCGCATTGGCGCAGTTCGTTCGGCGTGGGGACGCGCTTCATTTAAATGATACACGCCTCCTACCCGCTGAATTTAAATTGGGCCGGGTGATTTACGCTACGCCGACTCAACTTTACAGGCAAGTGCTTTATGAATAAAGCACTTGCCTGAAAAAGTTGCTGCGACCTAACGTAAATGAGATACATTAGGCCAAATTAAAGATAGGCTCTCCATCCTGAATCTAGCCCTTAGTATAAATTTATGAAGAAAGATTATTTATTTGCAAAATTTTATAACCAAATTTTTTCTCCAAATTTATGGTCTTTTTTCCTTTATATAGCAAACAATAAATAACCCAGTAGTCATATCTAAATATCTAAAGAAAATAATATCAAATTCATGTGGGTACAGTATTTCATGACTGAGTAATTGTCATTTAGCCCTTGTTCACACCAGTGTGACTTGTCAATAGATTTGACAGTTCTAAATCACATGACAAGTCGTACCCCATTACCGGCAATAGGACCGTTCATATTGCCGCGATTAATGTTGCAGCAATTATGAAAAGGTTCCTGCCTACGCTTTCAGTGATTTCATTGCGACTTGCATAGACTTTAGTTAAATGAAGTCGCAAGCTGCAATAAAATCGGCAGTGCAAATTATGAGGCTTTTAAATCGCTTTGAAGCGCGACATCGCTGAAAAATAACATGCTGGTCTTCACGTGATTCAATAATGATCACTGTAGTTCCTTTGTTTTTTCAAGTTCTGTTTAAAAAATTATAAATCACAGACACATCTGTAGAAAACAGACATATTTATTTTACTGCTTTCTATAAAATTATCATTGCTAAAACTTAGAATTAACTGTGAATTCCAGTAGAGTAGGTGCATGTGTTTGCGAAGTGTGTTTGAAAGAGAATTTTGCTGCTAGAAAAACTTTCACCAGAAAATCAACATCTCAATTTGAGCTATTGACTGCCCTAAAGAATGTACTTTCATTCTTTTATTTTTCAGTGGTGCTTAGTATATTTAATTAGAGAATCCAAAGTCTCATGTGCGCTAGAGAAACATAAGTCCAGCAGTATTTTGTTTGCATTCTTTTATTAGGGGCCAAATAGTAGTGACCTTGTGCCTTTATATGACAAGCCACTCGTTAATATCCTTTTGGTTTATAGTAAGTGGGAGCATGTTTTACATGTGGTTGCAGGGCCGATCCTAGGATCACAGGTGCCTGGGCGCAGAAATATTTCTGGCAACCCCACATGGGCGTGATCATTTTACGAACTCCTCCCCTTTACAAATGTTTCTATGGCAATAACTCAACCACAGAGCTGCTCCCCCACAAAGTCTTCATTACCCTGGGATCCTTACATGATCTCTTAACAATAAACAAAATACAGGAAGAGAAGCAGAATACTTCATTGGGACCTTGAGGGGGTCTGTTAGAGAGTCTGTTAGAAAGAGCCCCCAGACATACTACAGACATGATACAGGAGATGGTCAGAGACTGCAGACATAGTAAAGGAGATGGTCAGAGACTACAGACATAGTACAGGGGATGGTCAGAGACTGCAGACATTGTACAGGAGATCGTCAGAGACTGTAGACATAGTACAGGAGATGGTCAGAGACTGTAGACATAGTACAGGAGATGGTCAGAGACTGCAGACATTGTACAGGAGATGGTCAGAGACTGCAGATATAGTACAGGAGATGGTCAAAGACTGCAGACATTGTACAGGAGATGGTCAGAGACTGTAGACATAGTAGAGATGGTCAGAGACACATCAGTTCTGGACGGACAAACACCTATGCTCAGAACACTAGTTCTGGATGGACACAAACAAGGAGAGAAGAAGGGAGGGGAGAACTCTGCTACTTGGGCACCCCCACCTCTGCAGGCGCCTGGGTGCAAAGCACCCTGTGCACCCTGCCTAGGATCGGCCCTGCGTGGTTGTATTAGGTCATTTTGAACAAGTTATGTTTTTTTCATGACAGACAAAAAGGACACTTTCGTCTCTATATAGACAGTTGTTCTCTATGAGTTGCAGGGGGCAGTAGTTATTATTTCTTGTTTTTCATAGAAAGCAAAAATCTCCTGGTGAATATATATACATATGTGTGTATATAATATATATATATATATATATATATATATATATATATATATATATATATATATATATATATATATATATATATATATAAAAAATATTTACCTTTAGGACTGGAGTAACAAGAATACAAATCTTATGGCAAATAGTGCATGTCAAACATACATTTTTTTTTCTTGCAAGCTATCTTGGAATTCAATTTCAGAGCTGCTCAATCTTTTTTTTTTTTTTTTACAACACGACGGCATTGGATGTCTAAACTAGCGCTGTGTCTTGATGAAGTCCAAAAAGCACTCTAGTTCTAGCTCCCTTAATAATAGTTCTATCGTGGCCAATTCTCATTGGGTGAATTACTGTCCTGAATTTGTCTACTGAAATCAGTCAGTGTTCAGAATTGAAGTATTATTATTGTACAGCTTTTAACTAAATAACATAGAACTTGATTTATTATCTGTCTTGTGCTGAACTAACTCAGTAACCAGCAGTAACAATCTAAATATACCACTTAACAACTCGTTTCCTATTTTACTAGCTATAATAAAATCAGTTTGACACGACAGAGAATTGAGCAGTGTTGAAATGTAAGACTCAATCTCACAGACGACATTGCCTTTCTAGTTATATCTGTCAGAACTATGAGTACTTGCTCATTGTGGAATTCTGCAGCAAACATGTTTCAGTAGCTTGGTTATTGAATGCCAAGGTACAGTGTGCTTTGATCGTCCTTATATAAAGACTCATGAGCATAAAATGATTGTCAGATAGGATTACTATCAGAATATTTGCAAGTTACAGACATTTCTAAGATAAATAATTTGAAAGTACCAGGCAATGTTAAATGCATTCTAAGTGTTAATGTAACCATCGCTGGCATGTAATAAACAGATAACGCAACTGTATCTCAATCCCCTTAAAAGGTATTTACATTACCGCACTCTAAATTATACAGCACTGACCTGATGTTTATTAACAGTATCCTTCTAAGAACAAAAAGTGCAAGTAAACATTTCACAAAAAAACACAATAAAATACAAAAAAATATATAAAAACTCTATAAATTGTCCACGTAATATACAATGCTCAAAAAAATTAGAGTATAGCATCAAGTCAATTAAACTCCTGGGATATTGATCTGGTCAGTTAAGTAGCAGAGGTGGTTGTTCAGTTTCAGCTGCTTTGGTGCTAATGAAATGAACAACGGGTGCACTAGATGGACAACAATGAGACAAAATCCAAAACAGGAGTGGTTTTACAGGTGGCGCCCACTGATTCTTTTTTCCCTACTAATCTTTTCTGACTGTTTTTAACTAGTTTAGCTGAGGTTAGTACCACTACTGGTAGCACAAGGCGATACCTGGACCCTAGAGAGGTTGCACTGGCAGTCCAACTTCTCAAGGATGGCACATCAATACGCCTTCCTACCAGTGCATACTGGTCCTGGTCCTAAAAGACTTTAATAATTACATGGATTATAAGAAGGACAAGCTCAGTGCCTGCATCGGTGATGAGTCACAGAAGCAAAAGGGGCCTACCCCTTTTGCACGCCTTCTTCTGGAGATGGGCCTTACTGATGTTTGGAGAATGCATAACCCGGACACCAGAGTGTATTCATGTCAGTCTGCCTCGATAGGATGACTATCTAGAATTGACTTGGGGTGGGTAATGACCTTCGGTTGCCAATGGTTGACTCCTCACAGTACCACCCCAGACAGGTCTCGGAGCACTCCAGACTCTCGATAGACCTACGGGTAGTGGGGGTTAGAGGTAATAAAATATGGAAACCCAACCCTTTCTGGCTGTCTCTCCTGCCAGACCTTGATCTGATCCCAGAACTTCTGACCAACTTTTTTTTGCATTATTAAGGGAAGAGAGTGGGGATGGTTCTTCCCTTTTTTTCTACCCCCCTTACCCCATAATGGGGTAATATAACAAATACTGGACAATTTTTCTTTTGATGGAATAAGGTCATATTTGTATAAGGTATAGGTATAAGGCATAGAATATACACAGGGCGGTAGTATGTATTATATATTTTTTTTTATTTTAATTTTTTTGACTGTATATGAGATGAGAAATGTATAGTTATACTCTGGTTGTGTCACTATAAGTAATAAGTGAGAATATGACATAAGTAGGTAATATTAAGATAAAGGGGAAAGAATATTATCAGGTAGTTAGTAGTGTATAAAAGGGATAATGCACAGAGCACTGAATTATTATATAAATTATTATATTAATTTTATTATTGGTTTATACACTTATCGAAAGAAGGTAGAGAGGAAAATTCCTTTTCTCCCAACCTTCAGGACTTTATAAAGAGCAAGGTGTGTGATATATTGCACTAAATCACTGTATTATAGGAAATAGGAAGGAATAAGAAGTAATGCTAATAATAATGGGTGGGGTGTGTACAGCAGCCCCCCCCTCATTTTTTTTTCTCGGGGAGAAGTTAGATAAGGAAGCAATGCTATGTATGGCGTTTCTAAGAGAAAGAGAGGGGTGTTGTGCCTCCAGGATACCTTTCAGGCTCAAAAAGGACAATTCACTGTGTGTACAATGTATTATTGCATTAGTAAGCCAGAGGTATGTTGTCTCAGGTTAGCTGTTATGCTTGCGCCATCTACTGGCCAAACATGAATATAGTTGATAGAATGTAGTGAATATTATTAGTTAGCTCTGATAGGCTGTGACATCAAAATCATCATTTCCTCTTTAGCCAGGAAGTGAAGGTCTCAGTATCTCCATGTTTAAGATCAAGGCAGCAAGGCCTGCATGCAATCTGTCCCCACCCATGGCATCGGAGGTAAGCAATCTCTTTCCTCTTCTTCCACAAGCTTAGGGAGATAGCTAGCCATCTCTGATAATGTTTATATGATGTTATTATTATCGTATAGTAATGTTATACCATTCTTATTATTTCTAGTTTTACCGCATATCACGTGTGTCATCCACATGTATATTCAAATCTGCAACGTGCCAATAAAGACACAAGATAAGAAACAGCAGTCTATTATTGTGTGCGCAGAGAAAGGTCATCTGCCTAGATAGCTTACCCATAGACTCCGGGAGTACGGGAAGCGAGTCCAGGACAGTAAAACTCCGTCCAGTAACACTACGGATAGTGCAGAGGGCAAGAGGTTTAGCCGCACGGAAGAGCTACAGTCTGCAACCGACTATACAGCCACTTCCATACAGCCAAGCAGCATACAGAGACTGCAGCCTTATATGCTTACTGCTCCCACAGGCTGCTACTCAGTCAAACAGCCATGTCACGCAGTAGCTCATCCTCGCTCAAAACCCAATCACAAGTTTACAGTTCCGGCAAGTCGATGACAGCCAGTGTCGCAGCCACCATTGCCCGAGGGAAAGCCGAAGCAGCAAAGACCCGAGCAGCCTTTGCTGAGCAAGAAATGCAGATTAAAAAGGAGAAAGTGAGGCTGAAGACAGAGAAAGTGCAGCAACAGGCACAGTTAGAGGCACAGAAAGTGCAGCAACAGGCACAGTTAGAGGCACAGAAAGTGCAGCAACAGGCACAGTTAGAGGCACAGAAAGTGCAGCAACAGGCAAAGTTAGAGGCCGAGGAAGCCCTCCTAGATGTCACTCTGGAGAAGCTCACCGCAGAAAGGGAAGCTGCAACCGCCATAGCTGAAGCAGAAGCCCTGGAAGCAGCCGTGAGCCTCAGTGGTGAACGCATCAATGTGCTTGGCTCAGAACAAGGAGAGCCGAATCCCACGCAATACACGTCAGAGTACTTGCACCAACACTTCAAATCAACCTACGATACCTCTCCTCTACAGGGAATAGACGGTGTCCTAGAAGAAACAAACCGAACACAGCAGGTAACAGAGCATGAAATCAACCAAACTCCTCAGAGCTGCAAGCAGCAGAACCCTGGTCAGCACGCTACAGATCAAGCCTATGTTTCTGCACGCTATGACCCTCCACCTCCAAACCAACATCAGGATAACCCCTCTACTACACAACGGTACGAGACAAGAAGGCCCCAAGCAGAAGCTTCTGACAGGTATGGTTGCACACCACACTCCCACTACAGTAGTACATCGCCAACATGCTCTGACACCAACTAAGTTATAACAGACTTTGCCAAGTTCTTCGCCGGTCGCGATCTAATCATAAAGGGACTTGTAAAGTTCAACGATCGGCCAGAAAATTACAGAGCCTGACGGTCGTCCTTTCAAAACACCATAAAAGGTCTAAACATGTCTCCTGACAATGAAATAAACTACCTAGTCCAATGGCTTGGGAAAGACTCTGCCGAACACGCCAGTAGAATCAGGAACATTAACATAAAACAACCAGAGATTGGTCTCAAAAAGATTTGGAGCAGATTAGAAGAGTGCTATGGTTCAACAGAGGCTATGGAGCATGCACTTTTTAAAAGGATTGAGGACTTTCCCAGAATACCTAGCAAAGGTTATCACAAACTACGAGAATTAGCCGACTTGCTAGAAGAACTACTTCTTGCTAAAGAAGAGGGAGACTTGCCGGGTCTCGCCTCCCTGGATGCAGCCAGAGGGATTAAACCTTTGATTCTGAAGCTTCCTTATGACCTACAACAAAGGTGGGTCACATATGGTTCTAAACACAAGGAAAGGTTCCAGGTACCATTTCCACCATTCAACGTTTTTGTAGACTTTGTTACAAAGCAAGCCAAGTTCCTGAATGATCCCAGCTTCGACTTTATACTGCCATCAGCCACGCCCCCTAGCTTCAAACAGCATAGGATGCCAGTGACAGTGAACAAGTCTCATGTTTCCTCTACAGATTTCTCCTATAGATCTTCCAACATTGCTCGCCTAGAGGACAAAGTCGGAGACCCTAGCAAGCAATGCCCTCTACACAGGAAACCGCACCCTCTACTAAAATGCAGGACCTTCAGGGAGAAGTCTCTGGAAGATCGCAAAGCTTTCCTAAGAGAGAACCGCATATGCTTCAAGTGCTGCTCATCCATATCACACTTTGCCAAGGACTGTAAGGTTAGTGTATCATGCACAGAGTGTGACAAATCAGACCACAACTCAGCACTACATCCAGGGCCTGCTCCTTGGACCGCCCAGCGAGCTAGCGATACCAACGAGCATGGCGGGGAGCAAGAGAACACTGGTTCAGACTCTCCAATGGTTACCACACAGTGTACTGAAGTATGCAAAGATCCTGCAGGCGGTAGGTCTTGTTCAAAGGTCTGTCTTATTAGAGCTTATCCAATGGGTCAAAGAAACAAAGCTGTCAAGATGTATGCACTCTTAGATGACCAAAGTAACCACTCTATGGCTAGATCCGCATTCTTTGACACCTTCGATGTTAGGGGTCCAAGCTCCCCTTACTCTTTAAAGACTTGTGCGGGTACTGTTGAGACGGCGGGGAGGAGAGCTACCGCCTTTTGTGTAGAGTCCATAGATTGTCGGACTCGTCTACCTTTACCCACCATAATAGAGTGCAACCAGATCCCAGATAACCGGTCAGAAATCCCTACACCCGACGCAGCAATTCACCAGTCTTATCTAAAACGCATAGCCCATCTTCTACCAGAATATGACGAGCAGGCTCAGTTAATGCTGCTCCTGGGAAGAGACATTTTGCAGGTTCATAAAGTAAGGGAACAGATTAATGGCCTCCGCAATGCTCCCTTTGCCCAAAGACTTGACCTGGGGTGGGTCATCGTAGGGGACGTCTGCCTAAAGTCTGTGCACAGACCCGCCACGGTCAGTAGCATGTTCACCAACGTACTTGACAAAGGACGCCCTTCCTCCTTGCAACCATGTCACAACAGCTTCATCACAAAGGAACTTCCAGGTAGTACTCGCATGCCCTGCTCCTCTGTAGACCCAGACACAGAGGACCACGCTTGTGACAGTGACCCAGACCACCTAGGATGTACAGTCTTTCATAGAACAAAGGAAGATCAGCAGGTAGCAATGTCCTTTGAAGATAGACTTTCTTCTTGCAAATAATGGAAAAAGAGACAGCCAAGGAGGAGAAAAACAATTGGGTCGCACCTCTCCCATTTAGACCCCATAGACAGCGTCTACCTAACAACAAGGAACAAGTCCTTAAACGCTTTGCCTCGCTTAAACGTAATTTCCAGAGAAAACCAGACATGAGAGATCACTTCTTTACCTTCATGGGTAAGATATTTGAGAATAATCACGCAGAGTTAGCTCCTGCCCTTAAAGACAACAAAGAGTGCTGGTACTTACCTATATTTGGAGTTTACCACCCCAAGAAACCAGGTCAGATTAGAGTGGTGTTTGACTCTAGCTCTAGAGAAGAAGGCGTGTCATTAAATGACGTTCTCCTCTCAGGACCGGATCTGAACAACAGACTCATTGGGGTGCTCCTCCGTTTCCGCAAAGACTCTGTTGCATTCATGGCGGACATCCAGCAGATGTTCCACTGTTTTCTCGTTAAAAAGGAACACAGGAACTTTTTGAGATTTTTCTGGTTTAAAGGTAACAACCTTTCCAAAGAAATCGTAGAGTATCGCATGAAGGTCCACATATTTGGGAACAGCCTTTCCCCCGCAGTTGCCATTTACGGGCTTAGACGCTCAGCTCGTGAATCCATCTACGGGCCTGATGTGAAACACTTGGTAGAAAAGGACTTTTATGTAGATGACTGCTTAAAATCCCTACCCACCGCGGAAGCAGCTATCAGTCTCCTCAAGAGGGCGCAGGAGATGCTAGCCTGTTCTAACTTGAAGCTCCACAAGATCGCCTCTAACAGCGTAGAACTGATGAAGGCCTTCCCCTCTCAAGACCACTCTGGTGAGTTCAGAGACTTAGACTTAGGTTCTGACTCTCTGCCAACGCAACGTAGCCTTGGACTACTCTGGGACTTAAGGTCAGACACCTTCACCTTCCAGGTTAGTCGGGAAGAAAAGCCCTTTACACGCAGAGGCGTTCTGTCAACCATAAACTGTCTGTATGACCCTCTTGGGTTTGTAGCACCAGTCACCATTGAGGGTAAAGCACTTCTCAGAGATCTCACTCAAGAGACAGTCAACTGGGATGATCCACTTCCCCCCGAGAAAAAAGATCAGTGGACAGAGTGGAAAAATTCCTTGACAACCTTGTCTAACTTAAAGGTCCCTCGACCATATGCTCCTGTACCGTCTACAGAAGTCCAAGACCAAAGACTTTGTGTTTTCTGTGATGCTTCTGTCAAAGCAATCGCTGCTGTAGCTTACCTCAAGATCAGGGACAAGAAAGGACAGTGCCATATAGGTTTTGTCATGGGAAAAGCGAAACTTGCCCCACTCCCAGAACACACAATACCTAGGCTAGAACTTTGTGCTGCAGTGTTAGCCGTGGAGTTAGCCAACACTATCACTAGAGAGATGAACCTAGAAATCAAAGACACTGAGTTCTACACTGACAGTAAAGTAGTCCTGGGGTACATGTACAACGAAACCAGACGCTTCTACGTCTACGTCAGTAATCGAGTGTTGAGGATTATGAGATCCACACACCCAAAACAGTGGCACTTCGTTCCAACTAAACACAATCCCGCAGACCTAGCGACCAGAGCTGTCCCAGCCATCTGTCTTAAGGACACAACATGGTTTACAGGCCCTGCATTCCTGTACAATTCAGAACAGAGCACTCCTGAATCAGAGACTTTCAGCTTGATAGACGCAGTCAAGGATGCTGAAGTTCGTCCACAAGTGTCTGCATTAGTCACGGTGGCTACACAAAACCGAATCAAATCTCATCGGTTCTCCAGGTTTTCCACATGGAAATCACTCATTAGAGCTATTTCTACCTTATCCCACATAGCCCGTTCCTTTGGGAAAAAGACTAATTGCAAAGGCTGGCACCTCTGTGAAAATACCTACTCGGTGACTGACCTAGAGCAATCAAAACATCTGATCATCTACACTGTGCAACAAGAGACCTTTGCTAGAGAAATTGACTGTATTCACAACAAAAAAACAATCCCTAAAGACAGTGTCCTAAGGAAACTCGATCCATTCCTCGACAGCAGTGACCTGTTGAGAATAGGAGGTCGCCTTAAAGAAGCTACCTTGGAGCACCACGAGAAGCATCCTCTCATTCTCCCGGCTCAACACCATGTCACTGCCCTGCTTGTACAGCACTATCACAGTCAAGTCAAACACCAAGGCCGGCTATTCACTGAAGGAGCTTTGAGGACTGCTGGACTGTGGATAATTGGAGCAAAAAGATGTGTGAGCAAGTGTATCTTCAATTGCGTGACCTGTCACAGACTCCGGGGTCTCTTACAAACCCAAAAGATGGCTGACCTTCCATCTGACAGACTCAACTCAGACCCTCCTTTCTCAAGTGTGGGCCTTGACGTATTCGGTCCTTGGTCCGTTACTACTCGCCAAACCAGGGGAGGTCACGCCAGCAGCAAACGCTGGCCAGTTATATTTACATGTATGACTGTTCGAGCTGTTCACATAGAGTTGATTGAATCAATGGACACTTCCAGCTTTATCAACGCTCTCAGGCGCTTCATTGCCATTAAAGGGCCTGTTAAGCACATTCGCTCTGATAGGGGCACCAACTTTGTTGGAGCGGTCAAGGAACTTCAAATTCTTTCCAATCTAGACAACAACAACGTAGAAAGGTATCTCAACCAACAGGGATGTACTTGGACATTTAACCCTTCTCATATGGGTGGTGTGTGGGAAAGAATGATAGACGTAGCCCGCAAGATCTTGGATTCTATTTTCCTTCAAATGAGAAATGCTAGACTCACGCATGAATGCCTGTCCACCTTTATGGCCGAAGTCTCAGACATCATAAATGCTAGACCTCTGGTACCACTTACCAACGATCCAGAGGAACCCATGCTGCTGACACCTGCAACTCTACTCACTCAGAAAACCAATACGGTCAGTGCTCCAAGTAGAGAGTTTACAGATAAAGACCTTTTCAGACGTCAATGGAGACAGGTGCAATGCCTAGCCAACACCTTCTGGGACAGATGGAGGAGATATTACATCCAAACCCTACAACCCAGGAATAAGTGGCAAGTTAACAAACCAGACCTGAAGTCAGGAGATGTGGTGCTCATTAAAGACTGTCAAGCACACAGGAACGACTGGCCTTTGGGGCTTATCACACAGACATTTCCAAGCAAAGATGGACATGTCAGAAAGGTTGAAGTTAAGACTTCCAAACAGGGTGAAGTAAAGTCATTTTTCAGACCCATATTGGACTTGATTTTACTTGTGTCTAATGACGCCGGTAGTGGCGTTGGTTAACGCCAGGCGGGGAGTGTTGTGCCTCCAGGATACCTTTCAGGCTCAAAAAGGACAATTCACTGTGTGTACGATGTATTATTGCATTAGTAAGCCAGAGGTATGTTGTCTCAGGTTAGCTGTTATGCTTGCGCCATCTACTGGCCAAACATGAATATAGTTGATAGAATGTAGTGAATATTATTAGTTAGCTCTGATAGGCTGTGACATCAAAATCATCATTTCCTCTTTAGCCAGGAAGTGAAGGTCTCAGTATCTCCATGTTTAAGATCAAGGCAGCAAGGCCTGCATGCAATCTGTCCCCACGCATGGCATCGGAGGTAAGCAATCTCTTTCCTCTTCTTCCACAAGCTTAGGGGGATAGCTAGCCATCTCTGATAATGTTTATATCATGGGCCCTCCAGCTGTTCAGGAACTACACTTCCCATCATGCCCTAGTCATGTCTGTGAATGTCAGAGTTTTACAATGCCTCATGGGACTTGTAGTTCCGCAACAGCTGGAAGGCCGTAGTTTGAGGATCCCTGGTTTATATGATGTTATTATTATCGTATAGTAATGTTATACCATTCTTATTATTTCTAGTTTTACCGCATATCACGTGTGTCATCCACATGTATATTCAAATCTGCAACGTGCCAATAAAGACACAAGATAAGAAACAGCAGTCTATTATTGTGTGTGCGCAGAGAAAGGTCATCTGCCTAGATAGCTTACCCATAGACTCCGGGAGTACGGGAAGCGAGTCCAGGACAAGGGAAGAGGGAATCCTCTTTTTTTTCTCAATAGTTTTTTTTTTTACAAAACAGCTTCGAGGATTGACCTAGCATTTGCAGACTCTACGATGTTGTCAGACATTGAGGATGCAACATATCTACAGAGCGGCCTTTCAGACCACTCTCCTCTATGTCTGACAATACGTATCCCTACGCCGAGAAATGCATCCATATGGAGACTGACTCCACAATGGGTTGTATGCCCAGAAATAGAGGAGAAAATGACAGCTATAATAATGGAATATTGGGAGAATAACGTAGGATCAACGTCGGTGGATATTGTGTGGGATGCGTTTAAAGCGTATCTGCGGGGACAGTATATTTCAAGTATTTCAGCGGTTAAAAGGAAACAGAAGGCCAAAATACAGGAGTTACAAAGTCAGATAGAATTTCAGAAGCAAGAATATGGTTAGGACTCTAGTGATAGGAATTTTGACTTAATGATGGCCGCACAAAGGGATCTACACCTCCATATGGAGGAAATCACAAGGCTGGAACTATGTAAAAATAGACAGAATATCTTTGAGCAAGGAGATAAAAGTGGCAGATTTCTGGTGAGGTTAGAACAACAGGAATATCAAACCACAAACATATCCGAAATTCAGACAGCAAATGGAGCAAAAGTAAAAGAATCGGAGGAGATATTAGAGGCCTTTAGAGAATATTACAGTTTATTGTACACCTCCTCTCTCCCCTCAGACTTCTGCCCAGAAGCCATGACCGGTCTTTTAGACCGGATAGCTCTTGGGTGGTTGTCGGATGAGGAGAGGAGGACATTGGTATGCCTCATTACCATTGAGGAGGTTATGGAGGTTATACGTACAAAAAATATGGAGCCATAATAGCCCCTAAATTGGCAGAAGTATTTACAAATGGATTAGCGAAAGGGACACTTCCTGATTCCATGAGAGAAGCTCATATAATATTAATTCATAAAGAAATAAAAGATCCAAAATTATGTTCTTCATATAGACCAATTGCGCTATTAAACATAGATCTGAAAATATTAACAAAGATATTAACCCTAAGAATACAACCCCTGCTCAAAAACATCATAGACTCAGATCAGACAGGATTTATGCCTCAGAGAACAACAGATGTTAACCTACGTAGGCTATATACTAATATACACACTCACCATCTACAGGAAGGATCCAGGACAGTGGCCTCTCTAGATATAGAGAAGGCCTTCAATACAATTATGGGAGATACTTAGGAGGATGGGATATCCATTGGTGTTCATTAAGTGGATACAAACAATATATGAGAGACCTATGTCGGCTGTAAAATGGGGAGGAAAACTGTCATCATTTTTTAAGTTGTATAGAGGTACGAGGCAGGGCTGCCCCCTCTCTCTGACACTCTTTGCAATAGCAATAGAACCTGTAGCAGAAGCCCTCAGGACCTCTCCAAATATCCAAGGACTTTGAGTAGGGGGGCTGGAGGAGAGAGTAGCCCTGTATGCAGACGATATGCTACAATTTTTGAGAAATGCGGGTCCATCTCTGGAGGGAGCATTAGAACTACTAAATACTTTTTTGTCCTTTACTGGGCTTAAAGTGAATTGGGGAGAGTCTATGCTATTTCCTATTGATCAGGGAGCGCAGGATACCGCAGCCCCAACAATGCCATTGAAATGGGTGAGCCAATTTAAATATCTCGGAATAGTAATATCTAGGCAAGTTAAAGATTTTCGGACACTAAATTTGGATCCTGTGATGCAGGAACTTAGGAGGAAGCTGAAGATATGGGTATCGTTACCACTGTCCTTATTAGGACGTATAAATCTGATAAAGATGAAGGTTCTTCCCAGGTTCCTGTATCTATTCAGGAACTCTCCACAGTGGTTACCCAAGAGATTCTTTGTGCAGCTGCATGGAATGCTCTCATCATTTATATGGGCAAATAAAACAGTAAGAATTAAACTAAATACACTTATGAGACCGGCAGAACAGGGGGGGTTGGACTTCCCAGATTTTCACAAATATTATATAGCCACGCAGTTGGTGACGGTTGCGAGATGGTTGAACCCGGAAGTTAGAAGCAGCAGTGGTTCAATCAGTAGAGGCACTGCAGGGTCTATTGTATAGAGGGCTAAAATCTAGGCGAGTTGACTCCTCTAATGAAAACAACAGTTAAAATATGGAAAGCGGCTATGGTAAAAGAGGGATGGTCAGAAACAAATCTATCCCCAAACACCCCATTATGGAGGAACCCTGAACTGCCGCACCTGGATTCCATACAGGATCCAGGGGCATGGACTAAATATGGGGTAAAAAAGATATCGCAAATAATACAGGGAGAAAGGTTCTCCACATTTGAGGAGATGAGAGAGTCATGGAATATCCCACAGAGTTACATCTTTAGATATAGGCAACTTACCAATGCATTGGCGGCTCAGTTTTTAGGGGGAACCCCGCAAATAATGGAAGTAGGTCTCGAAAAAATGGTGAAAGTTGGAAAGGGGACAATCTCAATCCTATATAAGCACTTAGTAAAAAATATACCATTCGATACAAATAAATTAAGTGAACAGTGGAGAAGAGATGTCCCAAACTTGGAGGGGGAAAACTGGGAAGAAGTGTGGGGGTTCCCACTGCAGACACTGGTATCACTTCGAGATAAACTAATACAATACAAGATAATATATAGGAGTCACTATACACCATATAAATTAAATAAGATCTCACAGTCTAACCCTTCGAATTGTTGGAGATGTGCAGACATTTCAGGAGATTTTATGCATATATTTTGGCGATGTCCAAAGATTGTGGTATTCTGGAGGGATGTTCTAAGAATAATTGCTATAGTAACATCAATAGTTCTGGAACAGGAGGCAGAGATATGTCTATTGGGATTGGTAAGGAAGAAGATTGTCCCGATGGGAAGGAGAATACAGGTGGCACTATTAATGTACTATGCTAGAAAGACGATAGTCCTAAATTGGAAAAAGGCCCCCTCGGTGGCACATTGGAAAAATCTAGTCAACAACTGTTTACCACTATACAGGGAGACATACAGTAATAGAGGACAGAGGGAGAAATTTAAGAGCGTTTGGGCAAGCTGGATAGAAAATCCTATGACAGCTTCAGGATAAATAGGACACGGGGAAGGGTAAATGCACCAAGAAAGGAAGGGAAGGAATGTAAAAGGAATGTGTTAGATGGATGAAGATATGGAAGGAATGTTAGAATGTTAGGAATATGGTATATATATATGTATGTTTACTGTTTCCTTTTTTTGTATGGAAATGAAAAAAATGTAATAAAGAGATTTGTAAAAAAAAAAAAAAGAACGGGCAAATGCTAATGTGAACAAGCATTTCCCAATTCTTCCTAGTGTAATTGAGAGCGGTGATCAGTGTCACGTCACACATAGCCCATCCCCCCTACAGTTAGAACACATCCCTAGGACACACTTAACTCCTTCAGCGCCCCTCCTGGTTAACCCCTTCACTGCCAGTCACATTTACACAGTAATAAGTGCAATTTTATAACACTGATCGCTGTGTAAATGTGAATGGTCCCAAAATAAAGTGTCCGATGTGTATGCCATATTGTCACAGTCACCATAAAAATCGCTAATCGCCGCCATTACTAGCAAAACAAAAAATATTAATAAAAATGCCATAAAACTATCCCCTATTTTGTAGACGCTATAACTTTTGCAGTGCCGAATCGCAAAAAGTGCTCTGGCCTTTGCTTAAGAAAAGAAACTACCAAATATTGTTCATCATGCAGATGCATGATTTGCTTCTTTACCAAGTACCCAGAATAGAAAACCTGAGATGAAAAACACTTTGCTGACTTTATACAGAATGTTCTGGCAACTGATCATGCTGAGCCTTCACCACCCCTCACGTAAGGAGAGGAATGTTGGTACCTCCCATGCTTTGGCATGTACCATTCTCATAAGCCAGATCAGATGAGAGTAGTGTTTGAGCACAGCTCTGAAGATGTGGGTACACTCCCAAAACGCATCAGCGTGCTTATGTGAGCTTGTAGAAGCACTTGCATTTTCTACCTCATGGTAGCCTTCCATGTATATTCTGTACAGCTCTGTACTTTCATGAGTATGCATTTTTATTTGTTGCTTTCCATTTTAGAAAACACCTTTTTTACTCGGGTAATGCACTAGTGGTTTGTGTCTTCTCTTCTTTGTCTTTTTCTGTTTCTGCACGATATGAGGATGTTTCCCTCAATGATGTTCTTCTCACTTGGCCTAATCTGAACAACAACCTTATAAGAATTTTTCTTCACTTCAGACAAGAACTAGTTGCTGTTATGGCCAACATTCAGCAAATGTTCCACTGTTTCATCATTTGAGAAGACAACAGAAACTTCCCCAGGTTCTGAAAGTATTGCAAGAAAATGTCAATGATGAAGTCATTGACTACCAAATGAAAGTACATGTTTTTTGTAGCCATTTATGGACCGAAAAACAATGTAGGAATGTGAAAAAGAATTTGAATCTGATCAACTTGAATTTATGGAAAAAAAATCGACGTACTTGACAGGCTCAAATCTCTGCCTATAGAAGAAGAAGCAATTGATCTTCTCATAAGAACCCAGTATATGCTTGCCACTGCCAACCTGAGGCTACAAAATTGTCTCTAACAGTGACAAGGTAATGAAAGCCTTTATTTCTGAAGACCATACTGTTAGTGTAAGGCGATATGAGCTAGGAACAGATCTTTCCCTTACACAATGTAACCTCAGATTGCTTTGGGATGTCAGGCAAGACACATTCACATTTCAAGTATCAACTTGTGACAAGCCTTTCATGAAACAAGTTTTGTCTGCTGTGAACAGCATCTATGATGCTCTTGGTTTCACAGCATCCTTGACCATTCAAGGTAATATACTTCTAAGCAGCAAAATAATGTTGGGATACATACACAACCAAACAAAACTGTTAAATGTGTATGCCAGTAACAGAGTAGAATGTATCAGAAGGTTCTCCAATCCCAATCATTGGCACTATGTGCCTACGGACCTCTATCTCACTGTTCATGGTAACCATGCAGTATCAGCTGCTGCATATCTGGACATCTCATTGTTGTCCCCACCTGACTTCTTGAACGATAATCCTATCACAATTCATCTTAATTCTACAATTGATCTGGTGATTCTTTTGCCTGAGGAAGAGGATTCTACTTCTAAACCAAAATCATCAGTTGTGACTTACAAGTTTTACAGTATGTTAATATTTGCATTATGATTCGGTTCTCCCCTTTATTCTTTTCCAGGTATAAAGCCTGCACTTAATGTTTGGACTTGATTCTCAATTGTTTAATAGTTAAAATCATAGATTTTGATGGGGAGTATCTTTTGCTTGCCTTTGAATATTTTTTTCCCTACCTCACTCTATGTAGTTAGTTCCTCTTTTAATCATGGTTAGTCTCCATTTACCACATTTACTATATTCTACTGATGTTAGACACACTATAATTTTTTTTGACCTATCTAAAGTTCAACTGTTATGATCTACACAAGATTTTGGCTTAAAGCTTTCAATGATCTGCAAGATGTCATTTGGATCAAGTCACTGTCTGCCGAACTACTGTATTGTAAATAAGCTATCTCACCACAAAAGGATCACTTAACCACTTAAGACCCGGACCATTTTGTAGCTAAAGGACCAGGCTACTTTTTGCGACTCGGGACAGCGTCACTTTAACTGACAATTGTACGGTCGTGCAACGTTTTCCCACAAATAGAGCTTTCTTTTGGTGGTATTTGATCAGCGATTTTTATCGTGACTGTGACATTATGGCAGGCACATCGGACACCATTTTGGGACCATTGACATTTTTACAGCGATCAGTACTTTAAAAATGCACTGATTACTGTAAAAATTACACTGTCAGTGAAGGGGTTAACCTGTAGGGGGCGGTGAGGGGTTAAGTGTGACTTAAGGGAGTGATTCTTACTGTGTGGGCGCATGGTCTGGCGTGACACGTCACTGATTTTCGTTCCCGATGACAGGGAACAGACGATCACTGACACTGTCACTAAGAAGAACGAGGAAAGGTTTCTTTACACTTACCTCTCCCCGTTCTTCAGCTCTGTGACCCAATCGCGGGACACCGGCGGCGACGGGGTCTGCGGTCCTGTGGGTGTGGTCACAGAGCTCAAGACTGCACGCGTGACCCACGGCTGAGCATCAAGGGGACATACCTGTACGTGCTTATGCCCAGTCGTGCCATTCTGCCGACGTATATCGGCGTTAGGCGGTCCTTAAGTGGTTAAAGAGATCAAACATTTGGTGCTTAGACTGCAGAACAGCTACAGTAGGTTCTAGTATACTATAGGGGCAGTGACAGTTCAGGTAATCCACTTTCCAGTGGGTATCCAGGAATGGCCTGGGTTCTGTAATACCATGTGTGTCCCCCCCCTTATTGTCGAGACATAACAGCAGGAGCCATTGGCTCCCACTGCTATCAATCAGCAGGTGAAACACAGAGGGTCTTAAGCAAGATGGTCACATCTGACAGGTGTCAGAGATATTGGGAAGCAGACTGATTGGGAAGCCCAAACTGTAGTGTATATCTCTTTTTCCCACAAAATCTAAGAAGCGGTTTGAGGGCCCACCGTTAGTCCAAGGTATGTTTGGATAGATCTGGAATTAATGTAATGTCAGCGTCATCTTATCAATGAAGCCCAGTTCTCTGGCTTTGGCCATGATGTCCTCTTTAGGGTGGAAAAATAAATGCAATAAATAATGTCCCAAGAACTGGATGGATCTAAGCTCCCAGAACCCAGGGTTCAATGGACCTGGTCTACATTCACATTATCTGAAGTTTCCAAAATGTTTGCAGACAAGACTTTTACCATCAGGAGAAGGTTTACAGCGGTCCCCAGATTTGAAGATTATTCCAGTGGCTGTTTTCCAGATCATGGTAGAGCTGAAATAAGGTGTGGATGTGCTTCTCTTGTTCAGTAAGTGGTTATTGCTGGGTCTGTAAGGTGGTAGAGAGGGATATAGAGGAGTGCTCAAGGTGTACAGTGTTCTGGCGCATGGAGTGAAGCTCCAAAGATAGGGACTGGATCTTTGATTTATAGCTAGATTCTAGCCGTAAGACAAAAGGGTTGATTTACTAAAACTTAGGAATGCTAAATCTGGTGCAGCTGTGCATGGTAGCCAATCAGTTTGAAATTTCAGCTTGTTCCAGCTTTGACAGAAACCTAGAAGCTGGTTGTTTTCTATGCAGCGCTGCATTAGATTTTGAACTCTCTAGTTTTAGTAAATCAACCCCAAAGTGTTCCATGTAAAGCAATTAGGTATTCCCAATTCCAAATACTATGGACCTCTACCCAGCTCTTCAGCTGCTGCATATCTGGATATTTTGATGTTGTCCCCACCTGACTTCTTGAATGATAATCCTATCACATGTCATACTAATTCTACAATTAAACTGATACTTATTTTGCCTAAGGAAGAGGATTCTTCTTCTATCAACAACTTGATCAAACAAAGGTAAGAAGGATTGGTGCATGTTTCTGCCTTTCCCTCCAAAGATCCACCCATGAATTGTCTTCTGTGACATTTTACAGGCCCCAGTATTGACTTCCAAATGTTATAGTGTGTTAATGTTTGCATTATGATACGGTTGTTCTCCCCTTTCTTTTTCAGGTTTGCCTGAATGTCTTCACTCAATGTTTGGACTTGATTCTCAATTGTTTAATATTTGAAATCATATATTTCGATGGGGAGTATCTTTTGCTTGCCTTTGAATAATTGTGTTACTACCTCACTCTGTAGCTAGGATATGCCCTATGTAGTTAGTTCCTCTTATCTTCTTCATGTTTAGTCTCCAGTCTCCATTTATCTGTTATGGATTTTGGATTAAAGCTTTCAATGGTCTGCAAGATGCCATTTGGATGGTCACTGTCTACCAAGCTACTGTATTGTAAATAGGCTATCTCACAGCAACAGGATCAGTAATAGAGTGAGATCACACATTCAGTACTTAGACTGCAGAAGCAGAACAGCAAGGTTTCAGTATACCATAGGAGGCAGTGATGGTTTAGGTAATACAGGCTCCTGTGGGCTCCATTCAATGTTCTCTCATTTTATGTATAGTACTTTTCAATGCATTTTTATTTTACATTCTAATATTCCATAGATGAATGAATGAATGAATGAATGAAAACTTGTATAGCGCGGCACATGCGAACTGAATCGCCTCTGGGCGCTTGTTGTTCCTGTCTCCTTTGATATCAAAAGAGAAAAGTCTTGACCTTTTTCCTAAATGCTAGGTGGTTCTCCTCCAACCGAATGCTGGTTGGTAAAGCGTTCCATAGTCTGGGACCTTGGATCGCGAATCTTCTTTCTCCTTTGGACTTGAAGTTGGCTTTTGGAACCTGGAGCAGGTTCTGATTCGTGGATCGCAAAACGCGATTGGGATTATGCGCTTTTATTATTTCGCATAAATAAAGGGGGGCATTCCCATGGACACATCTATGCGTAAGACAGAGAGCTTTAAAAGCAATTCTGTCTTTGACTGGCAGCCAATGAAGGGCTCTCAGTGAAGGTGAGATGGATTCCCAGGGTTTTTTCCCAGTCACAAGTCTGGCGGCTGTATTCTGAACGACTTGCAGACGAGCGATTTGGTACTTGGGGAGGCCGAGGTAAAGGGCATTTGCGTAATCCAGCCTGGAGTTTACAATTGCTCCCACCACGACCGCTAAATCTTCTTTAGGGATGAACGGAGTGAGTCTGCGTAGTAGGCGCAGTAGATGGTGAGATCCGCTGACTACTGACCCTATTTGTGCGTCCATTGTCATAAAGGAGTCAAAAATGACCCTTAGGCTTTTGACTTTGGTGCTAGGGGTGATGAGCTTGCCCAAAATAGGCGGGGGGGTCCACGCTGTTGATGGTTGATTCCTGCGCTTGGCGTGAAACAGGAGAAGTTCTGTTTTCGCTCCATTGAGTTTAAGATAACTCTTTGTCATCCAGTCCTCTATCAAAGAGAGGCATGTCTCTAGATTGAGGTGGTGATCCTGACTGTTGCAGATGCGAAAATACAGTTGCGTGTCATCTGCATATGAGTGGTAGAGCAGTTTTTGGCTGCTGATAATCTCGAAAAGAGGACGAAGATATATGTTAAACAGCACTGGTGACAGAGGCGATCCTTGAGGGACTCCGCATGTTACTGTGCGTTTTTCAGACGTAAAAGGTCCTAACTTCACTGTTTGCGATCGGTTTTCCAGAAAAGAGGAGAACCAAGATAAATCGCCTTCTGCGACTCTGGCTACTTCAGCGAGCCGAGTCAGTAACAGTTTGTGGTCTACAGTGTCGAAAGCGGCACTTAGGTCCAACAGAACTAGAAGACAAGATTCTCCTTCGTCTGCGGCCTTGAGATGTAAAAAAAAAAAAAAAACATTTTGAAACGGAGATCCTACTTCCAAAGATAATAATGACATGGGACATTTCAAATGAGAAGTTTTGGGCAGAAAAATATAAAAAAACATATACAGAAAATAAAAATACATATTTCTACATACTGTTATTTTTATGAAGTGCTACATAAAACATCTTTATTGAAATGCCACATATCGAAATGTCTCTTACAGCATCCCATAAGCCCTTGGAAAAACTAGAATTTGCATATCAACATTTGCATATGAGCATTTGCACATTAGAAAAAATACATTTAATATCTGAGGGTTCCAAATTTAGATTTTTGGGCCAAACATGGGTACATAGCAGGTGTCTAAGATGTGCACCCTTATCTGTGCAGATTTGAATACGAATATGACCATTGCAAACAGTTTACACCCATGTTCCAAGACTGGGTGGGTTTCATAGACCTGACCCGGGTGTCTACTAGAAGCTAGTTTACAATTGCTGTAAACCATTTGTTCTTAGGGAGTCCAAGAAAGATAATAATCATAATCTGCATAATAAAACAAATAAAGTGGATTCTTTCTTTTTTTTTTTCTTTTCTTTCAGGAAAGTAAAAATCCCTTTAAAGATGAACCCCAGGTACGTATGATTTTAGTTGTATACTTACATTGATCCAACTTGGAACAATTGATTACGCATAACTCACATCTGCAGAACTCCTTTGGAAGCTGACAATCACTGTGCCATGATCAGAGAGTAAGACCAACTGGGACTGTAACTCAAGATCTAGCGGATCAATAGACAACTAACTAGTGTTGCTCACGAATATTCGCATTGCGAATATTCGCTACGAATATTGCATATTCGAGTATTCGCGAATAACACGAATATCGCGGCGAATATTCGCTATTTCGAATATTCGAATGTTTTCAATTTTTTTTTTAGAACAGATCACATCCTAGAGATCCCCATCGACGTCTAAAAGCATTGCTGGTATGATTAGAGACCTTGGGCCGAGTAGCTGCAGCGCTCATTTTATATTGCCGAAAAATCGCAATGCGATTATTCGGCAATAGCGATATCGCGCGATTATTTTATATTGTAATATATCACGAATATTCTGAGCCAATCAGAGTGCTCCATTCCGCATTTCTCGAAATTTCGCAATTATTTTGTATTGTAATATATCACGAATATTCTGAGCCAATCAGAGTGCTCCATTCCGTATTTCTCGAATATTCGCAATTATTTTATATTGTAATATATCACGAATATTCTGAGCCAATCAGAGTGCTCCATTCCGCATTTCTCGAATATTCGCAATTATTTTATATTGTAATATATCACGAATATTCTGAGCCAATCAGAGTGCTCCATTCCGCATTTCTCGAATATTCGCAATTATTTTATATTGTAATATATCACGAATATTCTGAGCCAATCAGAGTGCTCCATTCCGCATTTCTCGAATATTCGCAATTATTTTATATTGTAATATATCACAAATATTCTGAGCCAATCAGAGTGCTCCTTCCGCATTTCTCGAATATTCGCAATTATTGTGTATTGTAATATATCACAAATATTCTGAGCCAATCAGAGTGCTCCTTCCGCATTTGCCGAATATTCACAATTATTGTGTATTGTAATATATCACGAATATTCTGAGCCAATCAGAGTGCTCCTTCCGCATTTCTCGAATATTCGCAATTATTTTGTATTGTAAAATATCACGAATATTCTGAGCCAATCAGAGTGCTCCATTCCGCATTTCTCGAAATTTCGCATTCGCAATCGTATTCGCAATAGCGAAAATTCGCAATAATTTCATTTCCAAAAAATATCACGAATATTCGTATTTAGCGAATATATCTCGAATATTCGACTATATATTCGAGATATATCGCGAAATCGAATATGGCATATTCTGCTCAACACTACAACTAACCAAGTGTACCCCGGAAACAGATCCTCAGAGCTGTGGGAGCAGTGTAACCGCATGCAAATGGAGGTGTGCCAGAGTTTCAGGGTCTAAGGAGCCACCCAGTCTTCACCAAAGCCACTAGAAGTGTGGATGTAGCGGTGTAAGGTTGCGGCTCTCTAGCACACCGGTGCGGGCACAGTGCAACCAAATAGCATGCTGGAAGGATACAGTGTACACAGAGACACTATACTATAAGAGACACACACAGCAACAGGAAATTAAGGGATCCACAGACAGAAATCAATGCTAATGTAACTTTAGGGAAAGCCTGAGACCAAAGACAGGATCAGACAACATGCAGAATAAGGGTATACTCAGAAACAGCAATTGCCAAAGGAACAGGAGGGTCCGGCTTCAGCATAAAGCCACATTGCTCAAACACTAAGCCAGTGTTTCTCAACCTTTTTCCAGTCGGGGCTCCCTTGAAAAGTATTTTCAGTCTTGAGGCACCCCTATCCAAGACTTGGTTCACGTCGATGTGTGTTGCGGAACACGCGCAAAATCGCGCTCGTTCTTGACACACAGACAAATGCTCTGCTTTTTAGGGGTGCCATTAATTCTTAATGGTGCCCCATCCATTGGCAAACATGGGTTGCTTTTGTTGTGGCACAATTTAAAAAAAAGGATCGGGAACTTCTTTCCCCGCACTACTGCGGGTAGGGAAATAAATGGGCTGCCCTACACGCAGCACGCATCCACACAGAACCAAGAGCTTGTTCACATGTCAGGCTGGAGGGGCAGTAAAACCACATGGTTGAGCTGTTTTTAGCACCCCCAACTTTTGCCCCTTTAGCTGCAGAGGCAACAGCTGGGGGTGTCAACATGCTGTGGCTGCAGCTGGAGGTATACCCAGGGTGAATGGAACTGCACTGCAACTACCCCGCAACTGTGTGCATTGCATTAACGGGCTTAAAACAGGTGGTGAGGAGGCAAGATATGCCTCTTTACTGGCTGACAAATGCCCCTGAAAAGCGATATGAACACAAATTGCTTTTCAGAGGAGCAGCAGTCCTTGCTGCTATCTCGAACAAGCCCTACAAATGTAGTTCTGATGGTACATGAATAGGGTGTCAGGATTAAAAGTAACATACATACAGACAGATGCGCACGCACACAAACAGGCACATGTACAAACACACACAGCGGGCCAGATTCAGCAAGACTTGCGCTGGAGTATATCGATATGCGCCGCGTAACTGTAAAGATGCGCCGTAGTATCTATGTGGCCGTACCCACCAACCTAGATGCGCCAGAAAACGGGCCATTTCCGATCGGCTTAACTTTCCCTCGCCAGAGTATCGTTAGCGCATATTTTCGCTTGTCGCATCCGTCGCGCCTATTGATTTGCCTTGCGAATATGCAAATGAGGGAGATTTCCCGATTCGCCAACGGATTAGCACCATACGCTGGCTACATGAGCCGCGCGTATCTCGTCCGTCCGTCGCAAAGTTATTTCTACAAATAGCTGCTTTATCTTTACTCCAGACGGCCTCAGGTCAGCAGGAGAGCAGCTACAGCAGCAGCGTTACCGACGAAAATAGCAAGCTGAACAACCACACTTGCAAGGACAACACCTCTGTGTGCCAACATGCCAGGGGCAGTCGCGGTCCTAGCACTAGTACTGGGTCCCTCGCTACGGAGGAGGCGTGCACGTGAGAGGATATACCGCACGCGCATGAGCCTCTTTGGCATGGGTGATGAGGAGGTGTATCGCCTCTTCAGATTCAGCCCTGATGCAATACTTGAACTAACCACAACCCTGCAGGATGACATCACCAGCAAGACACACCGCTCACAAGCAGTGCAGCCACTGGTGAAGGTACTGGCAACACTTCCTTTCCTTGCAAGTGGATCATTCCAGCGTACAAGTGGAGTGGTGGCTGGGATGTCACAGTCCACCATGAGCAGATGTGTGCACCAGGTTGTCCCCGCAATCCTCAGACGCATGTCCAACCAGTTCATCAGACCAACCACTGAGGAGCTGCGGCTGAAGGCAATGACAGATTTCTACAACATTGCCAGATTCCCACGCACTGTGGGGGCCATTGATTGCACACATGTGGCCCTACAGCCTCCCAGTGCCACAGAGCACATATACCGCAATCGGAAGCATTGGCATTCCATCAACGTACAGGTGATAGCCGATGCCCAACGCCTCATATGGCACGTCCGTGCCAAACACCCCGGGTCCAGCCATGACAGCTTCATATACAATCAGAGCCCCATCCCAATGGAAATTGAACAGAACATGTATGGGGACAGCTGGCTGGTTGGTGAGTGACATGGATGGCAGGCATGACTATCCCCTCCCATGATGCACACATCACAAGGGGCACATGCATGACTAACATCCTCCTGTTTTTTCCCTTCCAGGTGACTCTGCATATGCACTGGGACCCCATCTAATGACTCCGTTCCGTAACCCCCAACCCCAGGAGAGAGAAGATACAATGAAGCACATATCAAAACTCGTGCAGTGGTGGAGCAAACATTTGGGCTCCTGAAGTCCCGTTTCCGATGCCTGGATAAGTCCGGGGGGACCCTATTGTATTCCCCTACCTTTGTGTGTCAGATCATCGGTGCATGTTGCATTCTGCACAACTTTGCCATGAGAAAAGGCCTGCAGATTGACATACGTGATGACCTGACCCCCGACCCACACAGTCCCC
The DNA here is from genome assembly GCA_029574335.1 of Rana kukunoris. Classification (NCBI taxonomy): domain Eukaryota; kingdom Metazoa; phylum Chordata; class Amphibia; order Anura; family Ranidae; genus Rana; species Rana kukunoris. Next base: position 287,889,660 of record CM056051.1, on the reverse strand, counting down.
ACCTGCCAGAGGCTACACAGTCTGCTGATGGAAGAGCAGTCAGGAGGGTCCTCGCCGTAGGCATCTTTGGACACTAAACCAAAACATTGATCACACGGACAATGCACGCATGCACACCACTGATGTCCCTAGATCACACACACCACATCCACATCACATTGGATTAGCCCAAGTCCAGCATGTAGGACTTGGGAGCAGCAACGCCAGCGTCAAGGCCCCAATGATGTCGCTGTCCATTCATACACCTTTCACACGTCATTCACACAGCCGTGGGGATAACTTCTCCACCATGGCCGAGGGTGACACCCCTTACTGGCAGGAGTGGCACCCCCTCACATTCACACACCATTCACACTGTCCCCTGCACTCCTGACCGTGTGCAGTTAAAAATAAAATAAATATCTCATAACCTGAGCAATAAACCAAAAAAAAAAAATACTCATAACCTGAGCAATAAACCAAAAAAAAAAACCCCTCATCTGGGCTGACGGGGGCTCCTTCTTGTGGGCACTCTCGGGCTCCTCAGCTGCCTGGAGGGAGTGGGTGGGGGTGGGGGGGCATCTGGAGGAGGCTGATCCCCGGGTGGGCCACTCCTGGCAGCTCTTGGCTGCATGCCCTCCAAGGCCACGGCAATCCGGCTCAGAAAGTGATTAGTCTGGGCCTGCATCCTCAGCTGGCGGGTGACATGATGCCGCTGGTCACGCTGCCTCTGCCTCCCCTCTTCCCGGAATGGCAGCTGTGTTGCCGTGGACGGCTGCAGTGAGGTGTTTAACATCAGCCTTCACCACCCCCAGCCTGGTCCCGACGTCATGCACAGCACTGGTCAGCTGCGACATGGAGCCCAGGCTGTCAGCAACCCGGTCCAGGTGCCCAGCAATCTCCCCATCTGCTGGGTCTGCCTGGCGTGGTCCATCGCCACCTGGTCCTGGACCAGATCAGACACCCCCCTGGTCTTCCGGGTTGCCTTCCTGGGGTCAGGAGATGGTTGTCCCCGTGGGGATAGAGTCGCCCTTGAGGGGCTTCCGAGGATGGGGGAGGGTATTACAGAGGGCCTTGCAGAAGGGGAGGACTCCTCCAAAAACAAAATAAAGTCCTGCTCAGGAATAACAGCCTGCTCCTCAACCACCTCAGCAGGTGAGGTGTGGGCACTCTCCTCCACCTCGGTCTCTTCAACACCAAGGGGCTCGGCCTCAGGATCCTGTTGGGGGGTTGGGGTGGACTGGCCGCCGACAGATGATGGCCCAGCTCCGTCATCTGTGGATGACACAAAGCAGACACATGTTGGTGGTCCCACACACTTGGCACATGTACCCCCCCTCCCCACATGCAACACACCAAATAGGGTATAAAAAACACTTACCTGTCCTGGAGCCTTCCTCCATAGAATCATAGCCTGGTACCCCCTCCAACTGCTCCCTCTCCAGGCAGCGGGCGACCACCTCCTCCTCCGTGGTCAGGCTGACCGCACATGGGGGTCCACCCCCCGTGCCCCTCTCATGCCTGCTGATGGTGGCCACCTTGCCACGGACCTTGCGCCGCAGGTAATTTTTTTTTTTTTTGAATATCGCCAGCAGTCCGGGTGGAGTACCGCAAAACATTCACCCTGCCAGCAATGGTCTCCAGGATGGCTTGCTTCCTATCCCGGCTGGTCTTCCGACTTTTTTTGCCGTGGAGGAAGTCATTATAAGTCTCCATAGCAGATATTATAACTCATACCTCCTGGGAATTGTAATTGAGGTTCCTCCTCTCTTTGGGGGGGACGGGAGCAGCCATCACAGTGCAAAAGTAACTTCCCTGGGGTGGGGGGAAACGGAAATACTTTTGCGCCGGAATGGCGCTTCCGCTAGCGCTTTTAAACGCTCAACGGAACACATTGCGCTGACGTTTACCGTCAAGTGGTGCCGACGGAAGTTGTGAGCATGCGCACAGGGGGCCGAGTGAAGCCTCACTCACTGCGCATGCTCCTTGGAAGATGCGCTGAACGTAAGCCTCTGCGCTGGGCTCTGCCCATCATTTACATATGATCACACCCACTTCCACTTGCATCGGGTTACGCCAGCGCATTTCCGTTACTCCGGTGCAAAGTAACGGACAGGCGCTTGGTGAATACTGTACTTCACTCGCTAGTTTGCGTCAGCGCAGCGTATATGCGCTGCGATACGCTGGCGAAAATATGTGCGCATCTACCTGAATCTGGCCCAGTGTGTGTGTTTGTACGTGTGCCTGTTTGTGTGCATGCGCATCTGTCTGTATGTATGTTACTTTTAATCCTGACCCCCCTATTCCTGTACCATTAGAACTACTTTTGCCACACACACACACTAACAGACATGTGTACACATGCACACATACACTGAAAGAAGAACTGTCAGAGCTGCACAACAACCAATCAGATCCAGAGTGCTGTAGCCATGAATGGAGGATGTGGGGTGTCAGTGACTGTGACAGCTGGTTATTCATAGCAGAGCCCCCCCTCACCACCTTACCCTTGGCCTCGCAGTCAGCGCAGTACTTGTTGTCCTCCTCCGTCAGCATACAAGACAGGATGGCCTGGTGCTGCTCATTCAGCTTCAGGGCCTTCTCCCTCTCTGCGCGGGTGGCCATGTCTGCGGGCAGGGGAGCAGTGTCGGTCATGGTGGCTCTACTCTTTCTTCTTCCCCCTCAGGGAAAAGCGCGCCAGGCAGAGTTCAGGACGGTACCCGCGGCTCTCACGTCACAGAAGCAGTGCGTGCGTCCGACCCTCCCATAGCAACCGATGACGTATTCAGTTGGCAAGACGCGGTCGGGAGGCCCGCACAGCCAGCAGAGCTTCCTGAGTGCCGGGAAGTGAGTTTTACACAGAGGACCGGCACCGGTGTAAAGACAAATGATAACGAAGTGCCCAGCAGTAGTGTTACATCAGATAGCAGCCATAGCTGCCAATATTTGGGGTCATTTTGCCGCGGCACACCTGGGGACTCTTCACGGCACACCAGTGTGCCACGGCACACTGGTTGAGAAACGTTGCACTAAGCCACAGGTGCAAAGGCTTAACAATACCAAGGTTCAGGGCGGATTGGCAAGAACCCAAGCAGCTCGACAGGAGGTAAAATCCTTCCCCTTGGATTAATGTACACAGAACCGTGACACACAGTAGTAGTCAGTACTATTAAAATGATAGTGACTATTTTCTGTGTCTTGTGCTAAGCGACTGCCCCACTGCACACGAAACACAGGGGTTTGCTTGTTTGGCACAAGCCACCATTCACAGAACACCTTGTTTTTTCAGTTAGTGCAAGGTGTTCTCTAAATGGAAGAGGTGCAGAAAGCATGTTCTCTGCTGCTCATCTCAGCTACATAAACTGGTATACATGAGAGATCAGCCCCCCCCCCCCCCATGTGAATGAATGTGGGCAGACCCAGTTTTTGACCCATTTTTTGACAAGTCCTTTATTCATAAAGAATAATATGCCCTGTTGTAGCTCCAATTGCTGCTGAAAAAAATGCTCCTTCTCCTACTCTGGCTGCCACCATTCTGTCAGCTCCAGTGTCTGACTGTTCTTTTATGGGGCGTGGGCATGCAGTGGCATAACTCAGAGACCCCGTCCTCTTGTGACGTCACGGACCAATCATGCCCAGGTTATATATATAAAGGGCCTGGTATGGATTGGGGGGGACCCAACACAGTTTTATAGGTGGATTCTACATTGCTGACATTGCCTACACTTGATTTCAGAGCACAGGTCACATGCCATGAGTCAGATCAGTTAAGATGGTGATCTGACTTGGATGCAACTTTTATTAAAATCTATGGGCTGAAATCGTGCCTGAGTCGGTCGAATGTAGTGCAGGAACCCTTTTTAAAGTTGGGCAGACACAAGTCGATCAGTTAAGACAGCTCTGATAGGGAACCATTGATTTTGACATGTCATGTGACTTGTGCTTTTGAAGCCAGAGCACTTGTCGGACCAGTGTGAACCATCCCTTACACAGTTATTATTCTGGAACACTAATCATGTATCCATTACTTTAGCACTGGATTGAAATATGTACGTGTCACGGAAGGTCCCCGCATCCAGACCGAATGCTTCCGTCAGATACCGCTTTCATCAGTCTGGACCTAGGTATCAGGTATTCCAGCTACCTCTAACACACAACGAGACGCTACTTGTGCTAAGAATTGACTGTTTAATAGGACCAAAACCACAATTTTATATACAGCAAAGAGGAGGTAACCAGAACAATAGTCAACAATCTTCTAGCCAGACAGGAGACCAGTCGCTTCGGCTCCTCACTATCTGGTAAACAATACACAATCTCTTAAGTGTAAACACAGCGCATTTTCACACACACAATGGATTCAATTAACACAAAGAACAGTGTGAGAGATGGCTGGTGGTGTGGACATTTTGGCACCGAACATGAACATAATTGGCATGCTAATTCAATACACCTGAGGAGACTTCTGACCTTTTTGACTTAATCAGTGACAACGCAGTATTGGCACCACACAATAGAATTATTGACCGGTTATGGTTCAACAACTTGTGATATTTCAAGATCCCTGCAATACATGATTTATCAGTAATGTCCCATCTCATAGAATGTATGATATCATTTCTTAGTCACCCTATGGCCCTATTGGACATAAGGTGACCCTAGACATAGGAGAATCTGAGTCTGTCACAGTACGTATTTTATGCTCATATCTTGTGCTAATTCAGTGCAACTATAACTTGTCTGTAAATTTGTAAATCCAGGATCCCAGTAAATCCAGAATCACAGTAAGCTAGAAGCCTTCACAGCAGGCATAAAGCTTAAAAGACTTAAACATGATTGTCTCTTTACTTGAAATGAGAGGTAACCATCCCATTTACTGCATTTTAACAAGTAAAACTACATTGAATTAAACTGCTCTGACTTATTGGAGAGTTGAAATGTCTTTGGAGGGTGCGTTTTAAGCAGGTGACTGTACTGGTAATGGACTAAAGGAGGTATGTCAATGCAATAATTGCTTGAAACAGAACAGTTTTTTCCAATTAGAAGATTTTCCTTTTCTGGTGACATGCAAATGAGATTTCCCATCACTTTCTGTCTCATTGACAACACCAGGACCAATAGAGAGAGCGAGTTTTCACAATAATGATCCACACAGCAATGAAAACATGATAGGGGTTCTAACTCTTTCCTAAACTATTTAAAAACTTAAGACTTAAAGTGTTACTTCACCCACAACAGTAAGTCCCCTTTCACACTTATACGACTTGTCCCACGATTTTGGACTGCAAAAGTCATTCTCCATTATTTTCAATGAACACCATTCATACTGGCGCGACTTTAAGTTGTGCCTACTTCAGCCCAGGTTCACACTGGGTACGATTTGCTTCGATTTGAAATGCGATTTCACATGTGAAATCGCATCTCAAATTGGCGGCATTTTCCGGCAATTGTCGGCAATGACACCGTCCAAATCGGTGCGACGCCGCATCTGCACCGATTTCAAAAAGTAGGTCCTGTACTACTTTTTGCAATTTACATTGACATCTGTGCAGAAACCCGCACAGATGTCTCTTAAATCGCGGCCGAAATCGGGACTGCCAGCGGGAGTGAAATCGTGCGAGTTCTGCTGAACTCGCACGGCTTCACTCCCGCAGCCCAGTGCGAACCAGAGCTTAAAGTAGTCCTTGCACTACTTGTCCGATTTTGATGCCACTTACACAGCCATTCATTGAAATCGCGGCCACTAATCGTGGCAAAATCACGGTAAAATTGCGGCCGCGAAAATCGTGGTAAAATCGCGCGACTTTGAAGTCGTACAAGTGTGAAAGGTGTCTAACACCAGTCCGTATATGCAGTAAAGCATGCTTGTTATACTCACTGTGGAACTTAAGGGGTTAATCCTTTGCATTGTGTATAAAGACTGTTTGATCCTGTCTCTCTGATCCTCCTTTTCTTCCCTCTGTCTCCAACAGAAAAACTGATATTTTAAGAGCCAAGGGACAGGCTGCACATGCTCAGTTTAGTGTTTATTGGTAAAGAGTTTTTATTTTCTTTGGAGAGTTCATGAGTTCAGCACAGGGCCAATCAGCACTGTCCAGACATGTCCACACAGAGGATCGGGAGAAAATGAAAACTCCTCCTACAAGCTTTTCTAAGAACTGATACAAGTCACAAGACTGCTATATACTGCTAATGAGAAAAGGTATTGATCAGTTTATATTTACTAAATGTATTGCATTCCCATGATCTGTGTACTGTGTGAGACCAGACACAGCGAATTCAGGTTCTGGGTTTAGTAACACTTTAAAGGACAATTTCTTTCAATCCTGAAAAAGCAAAAAAAAAATGTTGTTGCCTAATTATCTCTAATGTATGCTAGACATAATGCTATACTCAGTTTGGATGTGTTGTACTTTAGATTTGTCAAGCAGTATGAAATGTTCTAAAAAACATTTTCAGCCTTTTGTACTATTTTGTTTTATTCTCTTTCATCAAGGAGAATTTGTACGTTTATGAGATAGTAAAGGAGCTTTTATGTTTCGTTAGATGTCAAATCAGTCACACATGATTAGTGTGTACAAAACACATTGCTTTATTGTAATACCCAAACTGGAATTAATTTATAGTATTTAGCATGTTTTTCTTTAAAAAGAAAGAAGAAAAAGGTCTTTAAAGCTGCTTTCTCATTGCAGCGCAGTGGCCCCCGAGTTTTGTGTGGGTCATCTGTGATTTCCCTTAGATCTCTATTATGTCCTGCATTTTTGGCGCATTTTCTGAAAGTGCCAGATACATTTGCTTCAATACTCTCCACTGCTTTCCCCCACAGACACTCTCTATTATCCAGCATCAATTTTCTATCATGCTGAATGATGCCCAGTGTTTTATGGTTGAACTGGATGGACTTGTGTCTTTTTTCAACCTGACTAACTATGTAACTATGTAACTATGTAACTATGTCAACTATTAAACCTCCTCCTGAAAACCCAGGATGTTCTGGTGGTGCGTCATTATGCAGCCTGTGCTCTGTATCCTCTGTAAACACACAGATCCATGTCCTGTCAGAGGTGAGGAGACTGATGTGTGTTCCCAGTACAGAGGAACACCGATCGGTCTCCTCCCCTTGTGAGTCCCCTCCCCCTACAGTAAGAATCATGCCCAAGGAACATATTTAACCCCTTTAGCGCCCCCTAGTGTTAACCCCTTCCCTGCCAGTCACATTTACACAGTAGTCAGTGCAGTTTTATAGCACTAATCGCTGTATAAATGTGAATGGTCCAATATGTCCGTCGCAATGTCACGGTCACAATAAAAATAGATTTTTTTTAAATTGTGATATTTCTTAATTTAAAAAGTAAACAATATTGTGTTTTTTTTTCAAAATTTCGCTCTTCTTTTGTTTATAGCGCAAAAAATAAAAACCGCAGAGGTGATCAAATATCACCCAATGGAAGCTCTATTTGTGGGGAAAAATTCATTTTTTTACAGTGTTGCATGACCGCGCAATTGTCATTCAAAGTGCGACAGCGCTGAAAACTAGTACAATCAAACAAAAGGGCTTCTGCGCTACTAAATGAAAAATCGCCCTAGAATAACAGTGGAAAACAATGCAGCAAACACAATAAAGTGCATACACAGCACCTAAAAAAGTGGTATAATCAAATAATGAGTGATTGCGCAAAGCATATAACCATAACATATAATCACATGGATAAGCGAACGATAAGTGAAAGAAATCAATGAAAACTAATAATCAGTGAATAACACAAACGTAGTGCCAAATAAAGTGCAAAAGTGCCCAAAGTAAAGTGCATCAGGGACAATGTCCAAGAGGTGTCAGACATAGATAGGTAAGCAATAGTCCATAGTGATATTACTGCTAGCAGATGCCCACTATTCCGAGAGATGGGCAATACACCACACACAGTAACTCCCCAGATGAAGACACGTGACTATGTGTCGTAACGCGTAGGGTAAGGGAAAGACGTACACCGAGTGACGTGCCACCAGCACTGCAGTCGCCGTTGTTTTTAACACGCTTTGATTTCTTCTTTGATGTAAGTGCAATTCTTTTTAATAAACTGTTCTACTGACGATAATACACGATTGGAGGCTCTCCTTTCTCTCTCCTTTTGTCCGCTGCTGTTGAGACCTCAGGTACATTTCCCCACCGTCCCATGGTGGAGAGCAGGACCCCCTAGGGAGGCATCCATGTGAGGAATACCTATCAAGGCCTCTACTCTGCGCTCTGAGGTGAGAGTTCTGGGAGACCAGACCCTGTGTGTGGTGTATTGCACATCTCTCGGAATAGTGGGCATCTGCTAGCAGTTATATCACTATGGACTATTGCTTACCTATTTATATCCGACACCTCTTGGACATTGTCCCTGATGCACTTTACTTTGGGTACTTTTGCACTTTATTTGGCACTACGTTTGTGTTATTCACTGATTATTGGTTTTCATTGATTTTTTCACTTATCGTTCACTTATCCATGTAATTATATGTTATGGTTATATGCTTTGCGCAATCACTCATTATTTGATTATAGTGCTGAAAACTAAAAATTGGTCTGGACAGGAAGGGGGTGAAAATGCCCAGTATTGAAGTGGTTAAAAGTCTGTTAGTGCCTCATAATATCCAGTTTACAATTACCTTTTAAAGGGGTTTTTATTTCTAAATTGGTTCCTTTAAGTGAGTGCATTGTTGCTTTACTTACCCTTTCCTTCGATTTCCCTTCTAAATGTTTTTTTTTCTTTGTTTGAATTTCTCACTTCCTGTTTCCCCTTAGTAAGCTTTCCACCATCATCTGAGTGGTGGAAAGTCATTTAGAATAGCTTACTGAACACCTTACTGAGGAGGAACAGGAAGTGAGAAATTCAGACAAAGAAAACAAAGAAAAAAACATTTAGAAGGGAAATTGAAGGAAAAGGTAAGTGAACCAACAATGCACTAGCTTAAAGTAACATATTTAGAAAATAAAAACAAACCTTTACAACCCCTTTAAGTATTCAATTATTAATCAAGGACCCAAACATTTACTTGTTTGAATTCAAGCAAAATCATTTCTCTTAATAGCATAACAGAGAAAAATACTGCCATGTGTATATATTGCATTTTTCCTAATAGTAATATTTTGTTATTGGTAGTACAAATACCTTCGGAATCTCCAAGATCCAACGTGCCTTTCACTTGGGAGAAACACCACAATGTCTCCTGGGTAAGATCCCCAAATCCTAGAAAAAGAAAAAAAAGTTACCATTCATTTTTGTGCTGTCAAAAAGTTTACTGCACTTGTTCTTGTTGTAGGCAATTACTCACCTGGTAACATCCTTCACATAGTATAGTAATATCCAGGATGGAAATGTATTGGTGGAACAGTGGGCACAGCAGTGTGCAAGTGCCTGAATTCTCTATCTGACTGCTTTTTCTGTATGCTGCTTGAGTACAATGTTGATTTCATTTATATCTGGTTCAATTGGAGTCAGTCCCCTGAACATCAGCGAAAGAGTCGCAGAGTGTTATGAAAGCCTCCAGTCACATCACTTATAAGTGGAAATATGTTACAGAATACTAATCATGTACACAGAAGCTCAAAAAGTGTTGCTTTGGGCTCTGGTTTTCATTATTAGCCCATATGCATAGAAGAATTATGCACAAATCATTACCAAGAATTATGTCTGGTTTATGTGTACAGTATATAAAAGTACCATTGTGAGACATTTTAACAGAATATCCTTGAATCTGATGTCAAAGCTTAAGTGGCATTATTTTCATTTACTGTAGCTATTGGCGTGGTGGTGCAGCTTTAAAATATATCTAAAAATCAGACCTTTTTTTCTCAGAAAATAGGTGCAGGAACTCAACCACGACCCGTTCAGATTTCACAAACAGTAGAAGGTTCTTAAAGGGGCATTAAATACCAGAATTGCATTATATACAGTGTGCAGAGTTCAGGGGGTTACAAAGCAGTCACTTGTAAACACAGAAACCAGACTTCTGTGTTCACAAGTGATTGTGGTGAGCGGGCACCAAAGGGTCTGAGCCAAAGGTGGTGGAACTGAGTTCCACCAAGTTCCCCCAGAAAAAAAGCCCTGCTAAAAATATATATATGAATACACATTATATTACCAAAAGTATTATGATCCCTGCCTTTACACACACATGAACTTCAGTGTCATCCCAGTGTTAGTCCATAGGGTTCAATATTAAGTTGGCCCACCCTTTGCAGCTATAACAGCTTCATCTCTTCTGAGGAGGTTGTCCACAAGGTTTAGGAGTGTGTCTATGGCAGTGTTTCTCAATTCCAGTCCTCACGCCCCCCCCAACAGGTCATGTTTTCAGGATTTCCCTCAGATGAAAAGGCTGTGGGAATTACTAAAGCAGTGAAACTGATCAAATCACCTGTGCAAAATAATGGAAAGCCTGAAAACCTGACCTGTTGGGGGGGCGTGAGGACTGCAATTGAGAAACACTGGTCTATGGGAATGTTTGACCATTCTTCCAGAAGTGCATTTGTGAGGTCAGGCACTGATGTGGACGAGAAGGCCTGACTCGCAGTCTCCTCTCTTATTCATCCCAAAGGTGTTCTATCGTGTTGACATCAGGACTCTGTGAAGGTCAGTCAAGTTCCTCCACCCCAAATTCGCTTACCCATGTCTTTATGGACCTTGCTTTGTGCACTGATCTAAGTCATTTGGTGGAAAGGGATTATGTTGTGGGGCTGTTTTTCCAGGGATTGGGGTTGGCCCTTTAGTTCCAGTGAAGGAAACATGATTGTAAAGTAATTTATAGGTTTTACTTACCTCCTCTGTGCAGGTGGTTTTGCACAGAGCAGCCCAGATCCTTCTGTTCTCGGGTCCCTCTTTGCTGCTCCTGGCCCCTCCCTCCTGTTGAGTGTCTCTACAGCAAGCAGCTTGCTATGGGGGCACTCGAGCTGAGCCACAGCTCCCTGTGTCTGTTCAGACACAGAGCCACGGCCTGGCCCTGCCAGGTAGGTAATTAGGGGGGTGCTGGGGTGGGTGCTACACACAAAAGGTTGTTTATCTTAATGCATAGAATGCATTAAGATAAAAAAAAACTTCTGCCTTTACAACTCCTTTAAGGCGTCAGCGTAGCAAGACATTTTGGACAATTTCATGCTCCCAACTTTGTGGGAACAGTTTGGGGATCCTGTTCCAACATGATTGCGCACTAGTGCACAAAGCAAGATCCATAAAGACATGGATGAGTGAGTTTGTGGTGGAGGAACTTGACTCACACCCAGGGCTGTCTTAATGAGAGGGCACACCTGGGCACTGCCCAGGGGCCCCAGCTGCATGGGGGGCCCCTGCACTTTCCCCAAAGCAGCTGTTCCTTGAGCCCACGCTGCCCTGAAATTGGGGACCCCATGATGGCACTGAGAGTGATACAGACACAGGGGAGGCAGTCTGCTTCCTATCTACTAAATGCCTGTTAACCTTCACTGTCATCGTTGTAGGGGCCCCAGAGCATTACTTTGCCCAGGGGCCCATGATGCTATTAAGGCGGCCCTGCTGACACCAACCCGATAGAACACCTTTAGGATGAATCAGAGTGGAGGCGGCAAGCCAGGCCTTCTTGTCCACCTCAGTGCCTGACCTCACAAATGCGCTTCTGGAATAATGGTCAAGCATTCTCATAAACACACTCCTAAACGTTGTGGACAGCCTTCCCACAGGAGGTGAAGCTGTTATAGCTGCAAAGGGTGGGCCAACTCAATATTGAACCCCTTGGATTAAGACTGGGATGCCATTAAAGTTTATGTGCGTGTAAAGGCAGGGGTCCCAATACTTTTGACAGTATAGTATATACTGTATACAGTATATTACAGCTTACCAGTCCTTCGTTGTAGTGGCTTAGTTTCCTAATTTTAGGCTTATTATCCTTGTTTTTCCTGTTGATAACTAATACCATGCTTCATCTCATAAGGTATCTCAATTCTATGGAGGAGCAATGAAGGAGACCCCTTTAGGCAGTAGCGTTGACATTCTGGGAGGAGGGTAGTGTTAGAAGATCAAGCAAATCTAGACGAGAGAGAGAGATTTTTTTTTAACTACAAGTGCCCCTTACCTACATAGGTGTTTTCTTGGGGGGGGGGGGGGGGGAGTGAACTAACCCTTTAAAGCCAATCTCCAGCTAACACTTTTTAAGCAGTCGCAGAAACAGTTTTCTTCTTTTGAAATAAAGGTTTTAAATAAATAATGAAAAGTTGACCATTGTTAGCGTTAAATGGTCTTAACCCTCTAACTACTAATTTTGCTGGACAGCTTAGTGTGTTGAAGGAAGCTGAAAAATGATGTATTGGCCACATCCCCAGGTTAAAAAAATTAAAATCTTGAAAAATGAAAACGACCATATTTTAAGAAATGGTACACTTCTATCTATTCATGTTTTGCTTTTAAGTTTAGATATCATTTAACTGATGAAAGCCTCTTCTTTTATATAGCTTCCCTAGTTGGAATGTATTTAGCTAGTTTAACCAGCCCCGGAAGAATTGGCTGCCCAATGACCGGGCCATTTTTTTGCGATTCGGCACTGCGTCCCCTAACTGACAATTGTCGTGTCGTGCGATGCTATACCCAAACAAAATTGACGTCCTTTTTTTTCACAAATACTACTTTCTTTTTGGGGTATTTGATCACCTTTGCGATTTTTATTTTTTGCACTATAAACAAAAGAAGAGCGTCAATTTTGAAAAAAATAAATATATTTTGTACTTTTTGCTATAATAAATATCCCATTTTTTTCTCAGTTTATGCCGATATGAATTCTTCTACATATTCTTGGTAAAAATAACCGCAACAAGCGTATATTGATTGGTTTGCGCACAAGTCATAGCGTCTACAAAATAGGGGATAGATTTATAGCATTTTTATTATTATTTTTTACTAGTAGTGGCGGTGATCTGCAATTTTTATCGGTACTGCGACATTATGGCAAACACATCGGACACTTTTGACACATTTTTGGAACCATTGGCATTTATACAGCAATCAGTACTATAAAAATGCACTAATTCACTGGCAGGGAAGGGGTTAACACTAGGGCGCGATCAAGGGGTTAATTGTGTTCTCTGATGTGTGTTCTAACTGAAGGGGGAGGGGACTAAGTAGAGAAAATTAAAGACCGTGATTCCTAGCTATTGGGAACTCACAATCTGCATTTTCTCACTGAACAGAACAGGTATGTGTGTGTTTACGAGCATCGGCACCCCCGTGATGCAACAGCACGTGCACATGCCTGCTACCACCGCTTAAAGCGACCGATGTACAGCTATGACGGTTCGCTCAGCGGAGCCAACCTGCCGCAGTTTAACTGCTAGTGGCCGGTCCACAAGCGGTTAAACTGAAAGTTCGGATTAAGTTTTAATTATATTGATTTTAATTTCTCTCCTGTATAGGGTCACCTTGACAAACAATTGTCTTTTTTCACTATATGATTATGCAGCGACCACACATATTAATGAGGGGTTGAATCTACAACAAATACACTAGCCTAGCTAGAAGAGAGCATTGTGCCAAGCAACCAGCTGCAAGGCAGGATAAAAGGTGACCCATTTGTAATCTTTGCACTCAGCTACCATGGCCTAGTAAGAAAGTATTTGCTGTATTCTCTGGGATCGAGTAGTCCTTGGTGGCTTGGAGGAAAGCTGATCTATATCTAAGGTGACAACACTGTCTCTCCAGGGGAGTTGTGCTTACTGTCTACTGAAGTGCTATACTAATAAGGAAGGCATTAAAAAGCCATTATAGTAATGAAATGCAGTATATCTATGCATGGTACTCAACTCACAGAGGAGGAAAAAGTATGCCTCAGTTGATAATATCTTGACATGATATTGAGATTCAAGTTTTATTGTTTTACTCAGAATTGTCTGTGTTGCCTGGACAATAACAGCTGGAAATTTTTAATTGTTTTAAGTTTATTCTAATTGGTTGCTAGGCCACAGCATAGCCAGTTTTTGCTCAAAATAACTGCTTTTTTTTTTCTATTTTGCAATGTTCTTGTTATTTTCCTATTTTTCATATACTTGTTCTATATTTGTTTTTCTACTGTTTAACATTTTTTATTCCTATTATTTTTTTTCTATTTATTTATTATCACAGGGAACATATTGGGAATATAACATCAAAGGGAATGTCACATTTTTATGCCTGGAGGTATCTTGGTTCTATGGGACCACAGGCATTATGCATAACCCACCCGAGCAAAACATGCAATAGAGGAAATAACACACCAACCACCATTTCTTTCTTCAAAGTTTATTAAAGTAAACACATACATTATAATCTCCACATAACCATGAGTTTATTGGAATTTAACTTGGCCACGGCCTGATTCATTGGTTTAAAATGTCAATTCAAAATAATAATCATTCGAAGATATTGTACTCATACCATAAATAATTCAACTGATTAAATTTCCATAACCATCACGCACAGCCCAGCCACTGAGACTCGAGCTGTATATCCATGAAACCAAATTAAATCTCCCATCAGGCAACCTGCCTTTAAACAGTACCATACTACCACATGAATCTGGCCGCGACGGGGGGGGGGGGGAAGGGTGGGGAGCTCCGTCGGCTGGGTCCTCTTGTAGCAAACGGCGCCTGCCTGTCACGGAACCGGGCCTATATATAGGCCCGAACCGGACTCCAGAATATTCTACCTAGGTCACCTGATACCCTCTGTCCAATCACTGCTCTTACCTGTCCTGACTCCTGGGCTCTTTCAACACAGCTGATCTGCTTGATTAGGCCCCTTACCAACCTGCTCTGACCTGCAATTGACCTCTTCTGGCTAAAACCTTATCCTAGCTGCCCCTGCCGTGGACCCATAAGGAAAGGAGAGCCCAATTGGCCCTCTTTCCTTTCCCATGGGACCACAGGCATTATGCATAACCCACCCGAGTAAAACATGCAATAGAGGAAATAACACACCAACCACCATTTCTTTCTTCAAAGTTTATTAAAGTAAACACATACATTATAATCTCCACATAACCATGAGTTTATTGGAATTTAACTTGGCCACGGCCTGATTCATTGGTTTAAAATGTCAATTCAAAATAATAATCATTCGAAGATATTGTACTCATACCATAAATAATTCAACTGATTAAATTTCCATAACCATCACGCACAGCCCAGCCACTGAGACTCGAGCTGTATATCCATGAAACCAAATTAAATCTCCCAAACGACAGGAAGGGGAGGGTCTCCCGTCACCCTCCTGTCCCCCCTGCCCCAGACCGCGGCCTCCTCTATGCATGTTTGCAATTCCATATTAAAAATATCTAGGCCTATATCTGATAAATGTACCCCATCCGTCCTGTACAAGCCCGGATACCCACCTTCTAACTCAAAATGCCTAACTGAGTTACCTACGCCTAGCGCCAAAAAAATTTCTATAGCCCTATTCACCCGTTTGCGAACCTTCTCTAAATGCCTCAAACTACGAGAATTTAACCAACAAAAACGCGGGATTATTTCTGAAAAGATTAACAAAGTCTCGGGGGAAAAGTGACTCAAAAACACAAAAACATCCTTCATGTCATTAATCAAGTCATGTGTCTTCCACTTACCAATATCATTCCCCCCCAGATGCAGAATCAGCATGTCTGGAGGAGGGAACAGCGAATATAATCTGTTTAATTCAGACATTAAATTAACCCATACCATTCCTTTGCGACCAAACCATTGAATAGTGAAGGATGAGGGGTCGAGGCCCAAATTCTCAGAATAAGTCCTATTTGAAGCTCTTTTCTGTGCCCAAAACACAAAAGAATGGCCTACAATCCATATGGAACGATGCCGACCTGCAATGAAATAATATGTTAATACGGACGTATGTACAGCTTGAAAACATCTGATTTCCATCTACCTAGTTTCTTAATGTCATCTTCATCAAACCCTATCCTGGCGGCCTCTGTAGCCGCTCCGATCCTAAAAGAGTGCGCTGTGATTCTGGCTTTCCTGATATGGCTGTATGAGATGCATTTCTTTAGTACTGCCAAAAACTGGTAGATAGAAACCGGGGAACCATCCTTGTGTATAAAAGGAAACCCTCATTATGTGGGCGAATCCTTACATACTCCTGTAGCCTAGCTATCGGGCAAATGTCCTTAATTATGTATTTCTTTAATGAGATCCAAGCTCCTTTGCCCCATGTGTCTGTCTTACCATGCCTTTTAAACAGACTTAAACTCTTCTCTAACAAAGACACACTATGGATATTAGAATCCCGGAGGTGCCAACTTTAGAGGCCGGTAGGAGCTCGGAAATCCTACATGCACTGAAGAAGGAGACAACAAAAATCACTTTAAACAGTACGGCCTCATAGGCCGAAAAGCAAATTGCCGCGGTAGCCCCGCAAATTTGTAACAGCATGTCTGGCGTAACAGGCGACCTAGTGTCCTTTCTAACGGAACTTTTCCTATAACCCTTCATAATTTGTTTTACTGAAAAGAAACTAAGGCAAGGCGGCCGTCCTGCCAGGCGTAGAAAAAAGGAAACTCCAGCTAATGTCTTGCAGATGTGTGACCAGGAGAGGCGCCTCTGAATCAGCGAACCCAGAAACCGTAAAACCAAGTCTTCCGAGTGTTCTGAGACAGATAGATTCAATGAACCCAAGAAAGTTGACCATAACCATCATGAGGAAACGTAGCTTCTCCAAGTAGACGGGGCCACCGAATTCTTGAAAAACGTCATCATTAAATCAGATCCCATAAATGGGACGGGCAACTCCAACCCATCGGCTCTGCCCTTGGGAGCAAACTGAAAAACCGGTCCATCTGCAGACGAGAGAGAGCATCAGCAGCATTATTTACCTTACCGGGGATGTATCTGGCCTTCAGCCAGATGTTCCGCTTCAAACACAGGAAAACCAAATGCCGTAGGTACGTAACCACTGTAGGGGATTTAGACGACAAATCGTTAACTGCAAACAAAACACCTTTGTTATCCGTGCTAACCATCAGTCTTTTGTTTGAAAAGGACTCTCCCCATAGCTCTAAAGCTACTATTAAAGGAAACAGTTCAAGTAAGACTATGTTTCTAGTGAAGCCTCGCGTAAACCAACTATCTGGCCATGACCCTGAGCACCACTGCGTCTTCCAAATTACCCCAAAGCCAACCGAACCTGCTGCGTCCGTCTCTAACAAAAATTTTCATCTGGACTGAAATCCTGCTGCCACACCGCCTTCCCATTAAAGCAATCCAAAAACTTTAACCAGACCAACAGGTATTGCTTGATGCATGCTGTTACCCTGATGTGAGCAGATGGATTGCTTACGCCTGATGTTGCTGCATATAGCCTCCTAGAGAAAACCCTGCCCATGGTCAAGATCCTTGAAGCGAAAGCTAATTGGCCCAACAGGGATTGCATTTCTCTTAAAGTTGTTTTACCCTGTCTTAGGAATAGCCTCATTGTTTGGGACAACCTATAGATTTTGTCCTCAGGTAGTCTGCATTCCATGCTGGCAGAATCTATGGTTATGCCCAAAAAATCAATACAGGTTGTGGGATGTATAGTTTTGCCCTGGGCCAGTGGGACACCAAAATAGCTACATACCTGGTGAAAAACAGATAAAAGGGCGGAGCAATCATCAGAACCATCTGCTCCAAAAAACAAAAAATCATCCAGATAGTGGATCAAATTCCTTGAACCGGACACCCTGCTGACCACCCATTCCAAAAAAGTTGAAATAGCTTCGAAGTAGAAGCAAGAAAGTGAACAGCCCATGGGCAATGACTTATCAAAATAAAATTGCTCTTCAAAATAAATGCCCAGGGAATTAAAGCCTATTGGGTGCAAAGGGAGTAAGCGAAAAGCTGATTGTATATCTGCTTTTGCCATTAAGGCATTTCTTCCTAAAATGCGCAATTTCTCCAAGGCAGCGTCAAATGATATGTATGACACAGATAACTTCTCTGAGTCGATTTGGTCATTCAGGGAACCGCCAAAAGGGAATGACAAATGATGTATTAACCTGAATACCGCCGGTTCTTTTTTGGGGACAAGACCTAAAGGCGAAATCCTAAAATTAGTAAAAGGTGGGTGGGCAAAAGGACCTTCCATCCTACCCGCCTTCACCTCCTTCCGCAGCTTTTCTCTTACCAGCCAAGGTGCGTCATTAACAGATTTCAAATTTTTAACTATAACACAACCCGAACCTTCGAAGCGTGGTATGAGAAAACCTTCCGAGAAACCTTTAGTTAGCATTGAAGCCATCTGCCGGTTTGGATAAACTTGTAGCCATGGTAGCATGCTTTGTAGCATCACCGGGGTGACTGCTTTTGGGAACGTTATCCCTTGTACTGGATTGTAATTTCCGAAAACATTTCGCAATCGGATGGTTCCCTCCACAGAATGCACATTCGTGCTTATATTTACAAGTATTTAGCCACTTGCAATGAGAATCATTGAATGCAAAGCACAGGCCCCTTTTATAAGAAACACTCGTAGCAGGTTGTGGGGGTGCCACCGGGCTTGCCCGAGAAAAGGGCTGTTTTTGCGGCAAAAATAAATTAAGCCAGAGGCCAATATCCTTTGATCCCCACTGCAAAGACGGCTGCACCGCTAATTTCTGGAGGAAGGCCTCATCATATGACAGCCATGCCAGCCCGCTGAAACCCCTATACGCTTCCAAGATTATATCCAAATGCTGGAAAAGGAGAGGGCTTCTGTTAGGGTACTTCTTACATAAAACACTAGCATATATAACAAAAGCCTGCAACCATACATAAAAGGATTTAATTGCTGGCTTTTTGTCTTCTGGTCTTTCTTCTCTCCTTTCAAACCTTGTCATATCCTTGGCAGGGGGAAGAATAGAGGAAAATTCAATATACTCCCCCCTCCATATTTTCTCTTTCATGCTCACTGGTAAATGAAAACCCAGTGGTGACAGAAAGCATGGCATGCATTCCTTAGCACTGCTGTCAGTTAGATCCACAACATTACTTTCCTTAGCCCTTGACGCTATAGGCTGAGGAACAACATTAGAAACATTCCCTGACCATACCCCAGCTTCACTAGGAACAGTAGAACTAGAAACAGCAGGACTGGGCACATTGGTTCTCATTATAGCAATCAGCTGCTCAATAGATGCAGTCAATAACGATAAATGTGATGCTGGATTGCACTCACCCTTCCCGCTCTGTGCCGGACTCATCCCAGGGGCTGTCATAGGCACCTCGCACCGCGCAGACAGGCTGCCGGTCTGCTGTGACTGACGTGGCTGCTGCAGGCTTGACTCAATGCGCGCTCCCTTGCCGCCTCCTCCTGATGGCCGACCGCCGCTACTCGCGTCCCGCTGCTGAGCTTTCCCCTTGGCTGGCGCTGCTGCTTTCTTCCCTCCTCTTCCCCTCCCGGCCTGGGGGGGTGCTGACACTTGGCGCTGGTCCCTGTAAGGAAGAGAAAAAACACCCCCGACACTTTCGCCGATGCTCCGGGGGTCAGGGCTCGCGCTCCTTTCTTGCGCCCGCCTCCTTTTGCTCCTCCGCCTCCCCGCTGCCGACATCCGCCTCCAAAACCTCCGGAAGGAAAGGTGTGTTGAAAGCTTCTTCTTCCAGCGAGCAGGGTATGAGGTGAGGTGACTCCGCTCCGCTGGGTCCCGCGGCTGGTTCCATCTCCGTGCTGCAGGTGCTAGCTGTCTGTGAAGCTGCAGGTAGGGACAGGCATTGACGCAGCCAGTCTTCTCCTCCTTCATGCTCCGCAGGAGATATCAGCTGGCGAAGCAGGGTTTCCATGGTGACACAGGAAAATTTTGCAGAGCTCCATCGGCTGGGTCCTCTTGTAGCAAACGGCGCCTGCCTGTCACGGAACCGGGCCTATATATAGGCCCGAACCGGACTCCAGAATATTCTACCTAGGTCACCTGATACCCTCTGTCCAATCACTGCTCTTACCTGTCTTGACTCCTGGGCTCTTTCAACACAGCTGATCCGCTTGATTAGGCCCCTTACCAACCTGCTCTGACCTGCAATTGACCTCTTCTGGCTAAAACTTTATCCTAGCTGCCCCTGCCGTGGACCCATAAGGAAAGGAGAGCCTAATTGGCCCTCTTTCCTTTCCCATTCCCTGGCTTCCTACACCAAATACTCGTTCTGGTCCTAATTAATCTATTTTATTTACCTGGCATATTAAAGATATTTTCTTCATAGGGTTGTTTCATTCCCTTAAGAGAAAAAACAAGATGCCATTGCAAGTGCAGCATGTTGCTTTCAGTAAACTGTACCCATGGTGCTGTATTCTCTAAATTGTTACTGTTTATGGGAATGTTTTTGGTTTTCTGATATCACCTCCACAAGAACAATGTGCCAAAGCCTGGACTTAAATCGTACCATTATCTGGCTAGAGGGGCAGCTGTCATGGGTCCAAAAGAAGCCGTGCCCCTCATTCTACTGATAGTAACTTAAAAGGGTTGTAAAGGTTTGTTTTTTTATTTTCTAGGATTTTATCCCATTTAATATCTTCTAGCAAGGAGTGTAGTTTATGGAAGTTGTCTCTTTTGAAACTCAGTGTCTTTGTATTCCTCTTGAGTAAGGATGAGACGAACACCCCCCCGTTCGGTTCGCACCAGAACCTTCGAACGGACCGAACGTTCGCTTGAACATTTAGAACCCCATTGACGTCTATGGGACTCAAACGTTCGAATTCAAAAGTGCTAATTTTAATGCCTAATATGCAAGTTATTGTCGTAAAACGTCTTTGAGAACCCGGATCTTGCCCCAAGGAACATGTATCAATGGAAAAAAAGTTTTAAAAACTGTCGTTTTTTTCAGGACTCCTGAGAAAACGACAGTTTTTAAAACTTTTTTCCATTGAAACATGTTCCCTCGGGCAAGACCCGGGTTCTCAAAGATATTTTTACAGGCATACTACAGATACCCAGCAGGTACAATATTTAAAGTAATTTTTTTTATTTTTTTTATTTAAGCATCATTAAAATCACTGCTTCTCAGGAGCAGTGATTTTAATGATGCTTAAATAAAAAATAAAAAAATGAAAAATTCCTTTAAATATTGTACCTGCTGGGTGTCTATAGTATGCCTGTAAAAACGTCTTTAAAAAGGACAATCACCTGCCTGCCAGTAAATTAGGAAGAACTGATCTAGCTAAACTATACAGTGTATAAATATATGTACAACACCTGGGATGTATATATATCCTCTACTCACTGTAACATTAACTGACTAGTCTGCCTGCCTGCCTGCTCTATCTACCTGCAAAAAATGACACTCTCTCTGTCTCTCTCTGTTCTCTCTAACCACTGCCGCATTACACTACATAAGGCCGACCTGCAGGCGGCCTTTTATAGTGTGGGGCATGTACTAAACCCCCTGAGCCATAATTGGCAAAAGCCACCCTGTCATAGTGCATGCTTGGCCAATCATAAGCCAGCAATGCCGCAGTGAATTATGGGCCGTGGCGCGTCACTCGAATTTGGCGCAAACGACCCGTTTTGTTTGTATTTCGACGAACAATCGAACATACGATGTTCGAGTCGCACATCTGTTCGACTCGAATACAATGCTCATCCCTACTCTTGAGTTTCCTGCTTTTGTGATTTATACTGAAACTAATTGACTGGTGATCACTGTTTCCTAATTTTCCCCCATATTTCCACACCTGTGATCAGGTCTGTAATGTTAGTAATCAGTAGGTCTAGTAAAGCGTTGTTTCTTGTTAGTGCATTTACCATCTTACCAATAAAAATGTCCTGCAAGACATTTAGGAAATAGCGAGCCTTAGACAAATGCACGGTTCCTTCTGCCCAGTCTATGTTTGGATAATAAAAATCCCCCATTATAATGACACTTCCCATCCTTGCTGCCATTCTAAGCTGTGATAGGTGGTCTGCCTCCCCCTCCTCCCTCTGGTTAGGGGGCCTATGACATACTCCCAGTATTACTTTCCCTTTGGTTTCCTCCCCCTGTAGTTCTACTCATAAGGATTCCACATCCTTTCTTGCTCCATTTGTGATGTTGTCCCTTACATTCACCTGTGCATCATTTTTGATATACAGGCATACCCCTCCCTCTTTTTTTACCCTCCCTATCTCTCCAATATAGGGAATACCCTTTGAATGGTTGCCAATCAATCATGAGAGCTATTGAACCAAGTCTCTGAAATTCCCACAAAATCGAAATCCTCCTCGTACAACAGTAGCTCTATGTCTCCCATCTTGTCTGCCAGACACCTGACATTGGTGATTTTGCCTGGACGCATGCTATCACCTTATTGGATGTTCTGAGGTTGCAATTAGGACCTGTTACTATAATTACCACAGGTTTAGGTGCTTTAGTCAACCTACCACCAATGCCCCCAATACTACCCACTGGAATTTGTTGCACGCTGGCTATCTCTATATCTGGACCCCCCCTTTGCCCAATAGTCCCTGTTGTCAAAATAAAACACAACAGGAAGGATTTCCCCCATCCACCTCAAATGTGTGGATAGAGGAATCTGTTGTTTTTTTGATCAGTCCACTAAAAAAAAAAAAAAGCTTGATAAAAGAAAAAAAAAAAAACTGACCAATGTGTGTTTAGCAGAAGATTGTGATGTGATTCTATTAGGCTTTACTGCATAACATAGTACTGTGAATATAAGAAATTAGGTCTGCCAATTGGAGGAATGCAGAAAGATGATCTGGCCAGTAAATTGCTGTTCCTTCACCATCCAATTGTAATGCTTACCCAGAAACATTGCTTTAACTGCAGTAGAGAAAGGTAAAATTGACTTTTTGAATAGTGTTTAGATAAGCAAACTGGCTAAACATACTTACTATACTTTGGCAGGCAAGGAAGTTTACAGATATGTGTGTTTGAAATGCTTTTTTAGCTGTTTGCCTACAGTTACACTTAAATGCCAAATGTTCATGTTTGACTGAAAATTTCCTTCAAGAATTTTCTTTGTGTTCTGAAATGCTGAAGTCACTCAAATTTGCAGCACTGGCAGAATATCCTGCAAACAAGATCAAAGATGATCAATAGCAGGGACTGAAAAGAAGGGCTGATAGAGAAACCAGAGCATAATGGTTTGGAAATCCCAGGCCATTTAGTCTCAGCTATGTTATTTCACAAAAGGAGCAGACCTACCAGGGAAGTCTTATGCCGCGTACACTTTTCGGCATGAAAAAAAAACGAAGTTTTTCGTTTCTGAAAAAAAAAAAATTCGAGCATGCTGCATTTTTTAATGTTGTTTTAAAAAAATGTTGTTTTTTGGGTTGTAAAAAATGATTGTGTGTGGGCTAAAACGACGTTAAAAACTATGTTTTAAACCTGCGAATGCTCAGAAGCAAGTTATGAGATGGGAGCTTGAATGGAACTTCCCCTTTAGAGTGCCATCATACTTGTTGTAGAAAACTAAGAAAAAACCCCCAATGGAGTGGGACTTTAATGGCCAAGTTCAGATAAAATATACTTTAATACATAGGTTATAATATGGACCCAGTCACATACATATTGGTATCTATAGGAAAGGTGACCTGTATGGTCCGTTACCTCTCTGTGGTGATCACATAGTAGGCAAGGAGCATCAGGGGTTGGAAAGAAGCACCCAGTGAAAGAGGTAAAGAAAAATTACAATCACATAACAATACAGTGTATGATACAACATAATAAAACAAGCACAGTCTCCATGGAACAAAGTGGAGAATGCCCGACGCGTTTCTGGTCTCTTGATTTAGAAGAGAGCCGTCATCAGGGGCCAGGGAGTTGTACCGTATAAAAATTATTTCTCAATTCGCTGGCTTATGCGGAGAGAGAGGTCCCTAAATTGGGATGGTAATGGTCACGAGTGGGTTCGAAAAAGGATCACTGGGGGGTAATGACCCTTCCTGTGTCAGTGGTCACACTCCCGGTATGGGAGGGGGGTGATTGTCTTTCAAAAACACCCCCTAAAGTTCTGTGCACACCAGGGATAACGCTACCAACCGGTGGACACTTCGAGACAATCGTCTTAGTTGTTTGATCCAGAGGGATCACCTGACAAGTACCACACAGAACTTTATGTGACTGGGTCACTCCATTGGGGTTTTTTTCTTAGTTTTCTACAGTTACCAGGGATGTGACCAGTTTCAGAGTGTCCGGATGTGTAAAATCCTCTTTCCCTTTGTCTCATACTTGTTGTACGTCACCACGCTTTGCTCATAATTTTTTTAATGATGAAGTTGGAAAAACTTTTTTTTTTCATGCCGAAAAGTGATCGTGTGTACGCGGCATTAGTGTCCTATAATTATTTATTATTATTATACAGGATTTATATAGCGCTAACAGTTTGCACACTGTTTAACAATCTTAGGACAAACAGTACAATTACAATTCAATACAGGAGGAATCAGAGGGTCCTGCTCGTTAGAGTTTACAATCTATATTAGGTGTTTCCAAATATGATTCACAAAAACAGTACATTGCATAATTCACAATGTTCCCATTATTGATGCATAGAATTTTTAGAGGTTAAAGGTAGACCTCGGTCAACCCTGAAAGTTAACATAATACTGTATATTATTACAGCAGCACAAAATCTTTATTTTTTATTTAATGTTATTCTTTAGTCTTTTTGACATCTATTGTTACATTATCTGCTATACTGCAGAGAAAAGTAGTGGGGAGTTCTGCACTGTGAGAAACTCAAGCTCTGTGCTGGGAATGTTAAACCTAACTCCAGAATATTAGAAATCTGTATCTGCAGTCACCTCCTGGTTCCCTTATCCCTGTGCAGAGACTCTTTCAGCCTCCCCTCTGTGGAGCCTGTCCAGAGATCCCTGTGGTTGACCACCTGGACTACCAGCTATAGTCAGTCTGCTTGTGGGAAAGGTGTTACCCTCACAGGAAACAGCAGGTAATTGTGTTTGTGTACTAGATTGAACTGTACTGGGCAATTTATTACTAGTAAATTATTGTAATGCTCTGTTCGCTTAGATACTTAGATTCTGCCACCTAGCAGCATTTATAGGAATTACCTCTATGAAGCCCTGCACACATTAGTTGCACTGGTTGTTTTGTGTTGTCCTTTGCTTGTTGCATAACCCTTCTATTTTTTGCCATTGCCAAATTATCTTGCAGTCATACTGCAGTTTGTCTGATTATTTGGCTGATTTCTCTGCATAACTTTTGATATGCTGCATCTCTCACTCGGTCACCTCTCAAAGCCTATATACAGTCTATGTGAACCTAATAGCTTCAGATTGCAGTGGCGAAGCTAGACGTTCTTTCACCATGGGCAAAGACTTGGTTTGCAACCCCTCCCCCATACTGAAACAAGTCCCTGATGTCTGATTTTTGAGACACAAAAAGGGACTAATGACAGATTCCCCAATCCCTTTATCTGCAGCCTCAGCGGTACTGAACAGTGAATGAGTGGTTCTGTGCTGAGCAGCTTCTTGTTCATTCACAAACTGAAGCATAGTAAACACAACTGTGTTCATTCAGAAAAGGAAGGGGTTGGTAAATTACATATTTACTGGCCTCTTCACATACAGAGTTCAGGGTTCAAGGGTGTGCTGTGTACAGATTGCAGAATTCAGGGGTGCGCTGTGTAGCGAGTGCAGGGTTCAGGGGTCCACTGTGTACAGACTGCAGTGTTCAGAGGTGCACTGTCTACAGAGTGCATAGTTTAGGGGTGCGCTGTGTACCAAGGGTTGTGCTGCATACAGAGTTCAGGGTTTAGGGGTGTGCTGGATACAGAGTGCAGGGTTTAGGGGTGCACTGAGTACAGACAGCAGGTTTGAGAGGTGCGCTGCCTCAGCTGCACTGAACAGTGAATGAGTGGGAAGTGCTCTGTGCTGAGCGGCTTCCTGTTTATTCACAGACTGAAGCATAGTAAACACAACGGTGTTCATTCAGAAAAGGAAGGGGTCGGTAAATAACATATTTACCAGCCTCTTCACATACAGAGTACAGGGTCCAGTGGTGCTCTGTGTACAGAGTGCAGAATTCAGGGGTGCACTGTGTAGAGAGTGCAGGGTTCAGCGGTGGTATCAGGACCTGGACTTGATGTCACAGACCAGCTGTGGAGCTGATCTGTGTCTTATCTTTAGTGCTCTATATTGGCTGGGACCTGTTGTTTCACAAGCTTGTGTTCAGCTCTGGTTTCACCTGTTGCTTAATATCTCCTTCTTTCCTGCAACTTCCTGTCCAGTCCCCCATGTGCCTCGCTATTTAAATTCCACTCAGACCAGTTTCTGGTTGCTTGAGAAACTCTTGTTCCTGAGCACCCTTCCTGTAACCTGCTTAACCTAACTTCTCGTGGACTGATCTCTTGTGTACCGACTCGGCTAGTTCTCCTGATTACGTTGTTTGCTGCCAGCCCTGACTTTGGCTCGCTATCCAGCTCTCCTTTTGCTTCATCCATCCACCCATCCGTGTCTGTCTGTGTCTTCTGGTACTCTCCTCACAAGCAGGGTGAACTTGGGGGCCCTCGTGAGGGGGTCCCTGGCAGAATACTAGCCCTTAGATTTCACGCCCTGGGGTATCCAGTGTCACCTGCTCGCCTGTGGGCTCACGTCAGTAGCATTGTGACACTTGAACCTAGGACCTCAGCTGTGTCCTGCAATGAATCTTCTCAATTAACTGTCTGAGATTCTTGACCGTACCTTGTCGGATACTTTGGACAACCATGATATAAGCCATGTCTCTGCACTTCCTCCTTGTCAGAATATTGTGCTATCTCCAGCCTGTATCTCGCTGCCGTCTTGCCTGCTGCTGTCCATATTTTCTAGGAGAAAGGTACTACAGCACTATTACTTAACTAATTGCCGACCGCCCGCCGTCATATTACGGGACGGTGGCACTGCTACGCGGAAGCACGAAGCTCTACGTCCTCCCTTTAGCAGCTTGTAGGGCACCCCGTGAACATCCGCTTGCTCAGCGGGGACCGCTCCGTTGATCCCCGCTGAGCCGGCGGATGACAAGGCGGTCCCTGCACACTGTGCAGGGACCGCCCTGTCTATTCTCTGCTCTCCCCTATGGGGGGATAGGATGAACACGGACCATCGTCACACTTTGGCGGATCGGAGCGGGTCGGATGTCAGCGGGCATGTCACCGCTGACATCCGCGGCTCCATAGAGGAGCACGGAGCGCCCGTTCAGGTCTGGCAGGCGGAACTGAACGGGCACTCCATGTGAAAGAGCCCTTACAATGACCATACACTATGTGAATTTCACCCTGTGGATGGCCCCAACATCATCCTTCCGCCTGCACCAGAATACAATTGCTGCAACAGGAGATTTGTCCTATGCCGTATATAATGGATGGAGGAATTACTGTATTTATTGGCGTATAACACTCACTTTTTTAACCTGAAAATAGAGGGTAAACTGTGCCTGCTTTTTATACGCAGGGGGCTGTGGAAAGTTTTTTTCTGAAACTTCCCTTTTTAAAGTTAGGGTGTGTGTTATATACCTGTGCGTGTTATATGCTGATAAATACGGTAGTTCGATTTTTTCGTTCAGCCTGCAGGCTGAAAGGAAAAATAAATCAAAGTATAGCCTGCTTAAAGCGGAGTTACACCCAAAAGTGGAACTTCCACATATCCATCTCCTCGCCCCTCTCCGCTGCCACATTTGGCACCTTTCAGGGGGGGACAGGACCTGTTTTTGACAGGTCCCCTTCTCTACTTCTGGGAGACGGGCCACAGCGATGTACATCAACAGCTCGACTCCCTCCCCTTCTGCCGGGCCAGTGGGAAAGCGCAGCGCGCTTTGTGTATGTGCAGTAGGGACCCAGACTTAAAGCGGAAAGGCTACACTGCTGGGTTTCCTTTACAAGCAATGGCGGAGGCAGCACTCAGCCAGCCGATGTAAACATCGGCCTCCGAGGCCGACATTGCTGGACTCCAGGACAGGTAAGTGTCCTATTGTTAAAAGTCAACAGCTACAGTATGTATAGCTGCTGCCTTTAAAACATTTTTAAAGGGGCGGGTGGAACTCCTTTTTGCTGTAGTGTTAATTAATAGAGGAGGATGTTTGGGGAAGGTTACTTGCCTGGAGTTGGGCTTTACACAGAATGTATAGAATCTTTATAAAATATACTTTATTTTCGGGACTTTTTTATTATGTTCAAGAAAATAAAGTAAAAAACAAACTTTTTTACACTTTAATATGAAATGACTATTCATATTTATATTAATTAATATTATTCAGGAAGTGGAGCTCTAGCCTTTATTTTTGAATATGTATCTGTCTATTCTAGGCTACACTGTTGGAAAATGTATGGTAGCTAAGGTTTCATGCAGATTCAATTAGAAAATATAACCTGAAAGGAAGCAGTTTGTGCTATGCTCTTACCTTAAAGTGATTATAAACGATTACCCTGTAAAACAACCCATTCAGTTTAAAATAGAAATGAAAGGAAAAAAAATTAGTTTAAAAAAACTTCTGCATAAGGGCTGGGGAAGGAGAGGCAGCAGCACACTGAGCTTCCCAGTGAATGACTGTGCAGCGAGGGCGTGTCAGGATAAGTGATCATTGGAAGAGAGCAGGCTGACTTCCCAGCACAGCTAAAGAACTAAAAATTGCTTTGTGTGGCAAGTTTTTAATATGAAACCAGAGGGACTAGCAGGAACACCAGGGATTTCACACAAAGGAAGCAATACAAAGAAAAAAAGATAATTAATGGTACAGCAGGCACATGAAGGAATATGAAGTGTTGGGGTAACAAACACTTTAAAAAAAAAACAATACAACAATGAGGCTAGGACTCAGGAATTGGAACAGGGACCTCCCCCAGAGGTTAAAGGTCAGAAGGCGGGTTCCCAGAGGTCAAAGGTCATGAGCCCACCAAAGTGTACTGTCAAAGGTAATGAGGCTACCAAAGTGTCCCATCTATCCCAACTAAGTGGGGGAATAAACAAGTCAGGGAAATTACTTTAAAAATATTTTTTTTATTAAAATTTACTAAAACCATTATTGCTTTTATTCACAAAATTCAAAGTTAAGGTTTGCTTACTATCATGTCAAGTCATGCTTATTTGGGGGACAGTGAACTAGTATAAAATAACATATCTGGTGACAGAAGCGTACACTTAAATAATGCATACATTTCAAGGCACTGGAGACTGGGCACAAACAATAGCTAATCTGTGGGCCCTCATCCAATGTTCCACTTTCCTTAACAAAAAAACAAGTTAAAGGGGTCGTAAAGACAAAAATATTTTCCTCTTAAATTAAAGTCTGACAGTAACTGATAAAGTAAAAAGTAAGGTTTTGCATTATAACTAGTCTGATACCTGTTGAAATCGAGCTGTTTTATTCACCTCCGTCACTTCTGAATCGTTATTCTCACTGACTTCCTGGTTTGCAGTGCGCAGTTCCCATTAGGCTT
The DNA here is from genome assembly GCA_029574335.1 of Rana kukunoris. Classification (NCBI taxonomy): domain Eukaryota; kingdom Metazoa; phylum Chordata; class Amphibia; order Anura; family Ranidae; genus Rana; species Rana kukunoris. Next base: position 287,860,336 of record CM056051.1, on the reverse strand, counting down.
AGCCTCCATGCCTGTGAGGGATAAGAGAGCATCTTCACGCAGGGCTGTAGTCATAAGGAGGGGGTGAGAACATTCTGCTTTCCACCATGCAAAACAGCTCAGGTGCTGATGGAAAGCAACCAGAGGAGAGACAGGAAATGGCATTTTCAAACCTGGATTACTGTTTTTTGGAGGTCAAAAGGAAAAACAAGGTAAGTGATATTTAAATGCTCTAGCTTACAGCAATCAATTGATCTAATAAAAAATGAACCTTTAGTGTTCCTTTAAGAGAGGGAAAGATTTACCAGCTTTGTGGAACTACAGCTACCAATTTTCATTCTGGGACTTTTAGTTCCACATTGCTTTTTCAATTTCTCTGTTATGCTATTTGCTGAGCAGGGGGGCAGGAAATGTTATTTTATACATTGGTGGTCCAATGGTTTTTTAAGTACCGTATTTATCGGCGTATAACACGCACAGGCGTATAACACGCACCCTAACTTTAAGGCTGTTGTGTACACTTTTCGCCGAGAAACACGTTGAGGAACTCGTCGAGCCAAAAAGAGAGCATGTTCTCTATTTCCTCGATGGGCAATGGGAAAATTTGGCTCGACTACTTTTTTGACTGCTGAACAAGGAACGACGGGGAAAACGATGTGTTTCGCCCGACGAGTTTCTCGGTCGTGTGTATGCCGCCTAAGAGGGAAGTTTCAGGAAAAAACTTTCCACAGCCCCCTGTGTATAACACGCAGGCACAATTTACCCTCTATTTTCAGGGTAAAAAGTGAGTGTTATACACCAATAAATACAGTATATATAATAATGACCCACTATTGCAGCCCCAAATCTCCAATAGGTCCACTTAGAATGAGGAAATGGCACCATTCCCCACTTTTCATGGAGGCACTGGAAAGCTTGCATATGCGTACAATGAAGTTGCTAAAATCTAGCTAAAATCTAGTGATCAATAACATTTTTGATACAGACTACCACTATTTAAAATAAATGCTTTTCCTAAATCCGGCACCCTCAAGTTAATGACATGCCCATCACTGAGGGCTTTAATTGGCCTTGAGTCTGGTGGGCCATCTGGACTGGTGAGCATAAAGCTCCTTTACCTCTTGTCTATATACAGTAGCTAAAGTTGTTCTGACAGGTGTCTTTTAGGGATTATTCCCACAGCAATCCCCACATTCATTATACAGGTACACATGTGCATTTACATGCATTTGCTGTGCTTTTGCTAAATATTTATAGTGTGTTTTTTGGCACTAGTTAATATCTATTTTTTATTTACATGCATTTGCGTGTCAGTGTTCCAGTATGAAAGAAAAAAAACAGCTTGCTGTGCTTTTTAAATTCACGTTGAAGGATTGTAATAGTATAAACTAGGCTACATTTTTCATGCATATGAATTCACATGCATCCATCTGCTTTAAATGAGCCCTGTCATGGATGAAATGAAACATGAAGGTTACCATTGGTGATCCACACTAATCCTAACAAGCATGTTGATAAGAACTTTAGATTTTTCTCTGGCTAAATGAATGCTTACAAAGCACACACAAATCCTTCTTAGAAGTGTAGATAAGTATTTTCAATGCCCAAGATCCAGGAAGGAATACAATAACAGGATAATTTGACTTCCCGTTTTACACAAAACGCCTTACAATGTTTGAGAAAACAATAACTTGGTGACATTTAGGCATACACATGTTATTAGACAGCTAATGAAAAAGAAACAGTATACAGTATGTATGCATAGCTCCCAACTGTCCCTGATTTTGAGGGACTGTCTCTGATTTGGAGCAGTGTCCCTCTGTCCCTCTTCCCTCCTCATTTGTCCCTCATTTTGGTCTGATCTATATATTTATATATACAATTTTCATTTTTTATCTTTCAAAAGGTGCTTCCCAGTGCTAAACCTTGCATCCAATTTCTAAATTGTTGCATTTTTTATTTTCAAAGCCAATATAAAGGACTAGTAATGGTTAAAAAAAGCATCAGTGGGTTTAACTAATCATTTTTGTTTGTATAATTTTCCTTTAAGGGTGCGTGGCAGAGTCCTTTGACTACATACTTTTGCTAATAGGTGTCCCTCATTCCCATCTCAAAAAGTTGGGAGGTATGCACATGTCATGATAATAGGAAGTCTTTTTTTTTTTACGTCTTTATTTACATTTGTGTTCACATTTTATGTGCAAACCAAGCTGACCATCAAAAGTCACAGTGTTTGGAACAAACTATACTACAACTAGGGATGGTTTCAATGGCTATATCTGATACAAATAGTTTACATTTTCTAAAATAAAATAAATCTGTTAATTAAAGCTGAACACTGGGATAATCAAATACTGGCTTAATACAAGAGGTATGTGTAATCTTTGGCCCCTTTCACACAGGTGCTTTGATCAGGTCTGCCTGTCAGTTTTTCAGGCAGACCTGATCGAACACTCCATGCACATCTATGGAGCAGCGGATGTCAGCGGTGACATGTCTGCTGACATCCACGATATCCGATCTGATACTGCCTGTGAAATCCAGACGGATGGAAACCCTATTTTCCATTCGTCTGGAGGATCAGATTGGATGAAAACGAACAAGCGGTCCGTTTTAATCCAATCTCCTATAGAGGACCACAGTGAGCGGAGACGGACCCTGTCATCTGCTGCCTGCTTAGCAGGGATCAGTCGATCAATCCCACACTGAGCAAAGTGGAGTCCATCGCCGGAAAACCCATGTGAAAAGACCTTTACTTGGATCTTGGTGTGTTTTATTGATTGAGTAATTCAGTTTAAAATGTTGTCTTTGTGTGGGGGATTCTTGTAATAAAGACTGGTTACAGCTGCTCTCTCTCTTTTGAAAGGGTGACTGGTCTTGTCTCAGCCCCCTCCTGTAATTTTCTGCAGGTCTCCTGTGGTGGTTTGCATAGATATTTGGTGCACGTATGGTGGATTTATACCCCTATTAGCAAAACAAGTAAAATATTTAAATTAATGTTTTTGTGCCCATAGAGAGCAGAGAGGGCTTGGAACTCTGTTCTGTTTTTTTGTTTTGCTCACTGTGGTCCGTTAGGGACATTTACTCGCTCTGATTCTCCTGAATACTACTATCACTGGGAATGAAAAAATCTATATTTTAAGTTTGAAAAAAAAAGGAGTTTAAGCATTTCCTACTCTTGTCAAAAAAAAAAGTTTTGGTTTTAGATATACTTTTAACTGCTGAAGGACCTCTAGCAATGTTACAGGTTGTCCAGGCCTCTGTCACTTTTCCAGGCCAGCGTGGCCTCCACATAAATGTGGGCAGACCTATAAGAGCTTTTGCCATATATAGAGTCTGGAGTTTTCCCAACATCAGGTAAGCTATTAACATTCTCTTTTACCGTTTTACTCTTCCCTTGTATGACTAAGGCACCATTCCCTTTGGTGATTATACAGGAAGACCCAGTAGAGGTTTCTAGGTATTGAAAGCAATGAGCGGCTGACAGATTCCACAGCTAATCGTGGCTGCTCACATGTAATCAGACACAAGTATATTTGATACCCCACATCAGGCTTTGCCCTTCGGAGCGAGACGTGGAGCGTGTGCCACCTCCAGGGATCAGCTGACTCACACATGCTGTTTACACATAGTGCCAGGCACAATTACATGTGAGTGTAACATTGCTGCTGTTTCTAATTTATTAAAAAATGACTACATTATGAGACTTTTTTTTGTGTCTCCTGTGGAGTAATTTTTTACATTCTAGCCCCTTCCTGAATGGCCATTGGAGTGGATTTATGCCATTAGCAGGACCAATCTGGTGTTCCCAAAGTGTTTTTTGACCGTCCTGTAAAGAGGGATCAAACAGCTCTGTTGAGTGGCCATCCTTATACTGAGCACTCGTGGTGAAAGATCTAGAAGTTTTATCTCAGAGCATTTAGTTTTGGTGTTGGGATTTATTCACTTATGGACTTTATGCTTGTTTATTTTTTCATTTATGTGCACATTTAAGTTTGATGCAGTGTTTTCTTTGTGCCAGTTTTTTACATGAACATGCATAGCGCCTCAAAGGGGTTGTAAAGGTTTGTTTTTTATTTTCTAAATAGGTTCCTAAGCTAGTACATTGTTGGTTCACTTACCCTTTCCTTCAATTTCCCTTCTAAATGTTTTTTTTCTTTGTTTTCTTTGTCTTAATTTTTCACTTCCTGTTCCTCCTCAGTAAGGTGTTCAGTAAGCTGTTCTGACTGACTTTCCACCACTTGGATGATGGGGGGAAGCTTACTGGGAAGAAACAGAAAGTGAGAAATTCAAACAAAGAAAAAAAAACATTTAGAAGGGAAATTGAAGGAAAAGGTAAGTGAACCAACAATGCACTAGCTTAAAGGAACCTATTTAGAAAATAAAAGATGAACCTTTACAACCCCTTTAATCTTTACTTTATAATTGTACACAATTTAGTGATTTGTTCACTTTAAAGGAGGCAGCTGTTGGTTTTTATATTCTTATCCCCAAAAGGCGCTTTTTTTGGCATACATTTTTGCTTAAGTTAGAAGCTGATTAGCTACCACCCACAGCTACACCAGATTTTGCACTCTCTAGTTTTATAATCTTTATTTATACATTTTTAATTTTACAATAAACAATACAAATAGTACAATATCTGGCATAACCTGTTACCTACAAATTCAATGTTTTAATATATACATAAATGTAATCTCATCAGGTTACCTAGGCATTAATTGGAAAAATCCCCTTATAGTTTTGTGACGAGACCCTTTCCCGCCCAGGCCCTGCTCTCCCGACACTCCTCTGCTTCTATCGGATCAGATTGCAGATTGCAACATCTGATGGTCCAGTCCTCCAAGGTTCCGGGATCCGACCTACAGCTCAGTGCCGATTGGACTCATCAAGAACACACACCAAGCAAGTTGTATGTATGTTCAAACAGGACACCACTTTATTGAAACATTCTCCTGGTTATATACAGGTTACATGCTTTCATCAATCAAAGAACAATGAAATATCCACCCCCTTTTCCACACACTGGGGTTTCCAGACAGAGACATTTCGGCACCGCAAAGCTTGACACATCACATTACTTTATCAATAGAATTCAATTAACCTTTAGAATAATACACAAACACAGTCTAAAAGACATTTACTTGAATACGTTATCTAAGCAGCTTGGCAAGCTCCCTTGAACATAATTGACATGCTAATTCAATACTCCTAAATGGAGACTGCTACTTTGTAGTACAATACACAATACACAATAGGGTCAATTAGCTGGAGAACAGGACATTTAGCATTTAGCAGTATGAAAGAGTCACTCTGCAATTAACCCTTGGAGTTCAGTATTAACAACCTTAAAATATCTCTACAGATATCTCAGAATATAATGTGGATAATCCATACATAATAATCCTATCTCGGATAGCCCAAGATATCAGTCTTTGGTTCATGACATTACTCCCCCTGGGAAATAGTCCAACAGCCACAGTGGGACCCAAACGGGTCAACTCGAGGATGTTGGACAAGTAGTCTTAAGGTTCCAGGACTGTCTGCTGGGATAACCCATCCACCCTCCTGCTTTGAGGCCTTGGCCCATAATTGGACGGCAAGACGCTCGCATTCAGTCCTCTCCAAAAGCCCCTGTCCGGCTAGGCCTGTCACACATCTCCCTTTTTGGCAAGAGACTAACACAGTAGGAGACACCCGACGGGTTGACTCTGAATTTAGTCAGTAGTTCTAGTCCCCCAATGGCGGTATCCATACAGTACCCCAAATAACTTGTTCCAAACAGAGCATTACTCACCCCGCCATCCTCTGCCTCTTTCAGAGAACATGTCTGCCGCTGGGGAGAGGCCTGGACTGGCCCTTCTCCCTGGAGTCCTTTCAGCCGCTGGAGAGAAGACATGGTGGCTGGGCTCAGTCCATCATGCTGTTGGGGATCTGGGCCAACTGGCCACCATTCCTGGGGTATACCAGTGGAGACTGAAGCCCCATCCACTGGTGCTATGTGAAAATCCCCTGGTGCTTGCAACGCAAAGCCGACATCCTCCTGTCTCAGTGCTGCACCATTTTCTGAAGTTGTGTCAGTGAAGATCGAAGTTCCATCCACTACAACAGGAACCCCCTCTTCTGTTAGTTGAGAGCAGAAGCCCAGGGCACTCTGCTCTGTTACCAGCTCTTCTGCTGGGTTGCTGTGAGTGGAGACCACAGCCCCATCCACCAATATCCGCTCAAGCTGTGGTTGTGGGTAGCAGCCAGTAGCATCCTGCCCTGCTGTCAGTGATTCAGCTGGGAGTAAACACTTTACTATCTCAGCTTGTTGCTGGGGAGAGGGGCCAACTGCCCCGACTCCCTGGAACTCCACAGTTGGTTCCGGTGCTGGGTAGAGATTGCTAGCACTCTGCCCTGTTGCCAGCACTTCTGTTGGGGGTGCATAATCCATAACATCCTCTGAACAGTCCATACATTCTGTAATCTGTGGCTGGGGAGTGATCGCCATATTCTCACCCTGAGCCTCCCGAACTGCCACATGGGTGGGGCAGAGCTCTTAAACCCTCTGTCCGGTGACCAGCGCTTCAGCTGTGGAAGTTCCTTGTAACTCCACAAATACTGCCCTTGGTGCTGGGCAGCGCACAGTGAAGTTTGGCCCTGATCCCAGCTCTTCTGCTGGAGGCTCATCAGGTTGTTCTTCCTCAGCAGAAAAATCTATCAAGTCCCCTGTCTCTGCAACTGGGGTCTGGGGATAGGGGTTCACCATCTCCTGTCCATGAAACCCAGAAGATGCTATAGGTACTGAGCAGAGGTTAGCAGAGCTCGGCCCTGCGGTAAGTACATCAGCTTTGGGAATGGCAATCTCCAGATTTTCCACTGCCGATTCACTGGCATATTGTTGGACAGGCCCATTCCTCCATTCAAGATCATCCCATGCGGAAACAGGATCATCAAGATCAGTCAGAGCTTGCTGCATCCGCCATAAGACCTCCGGGTCCATAGCTGCAGGGGCAGGTTGGCAAAGCCCACTGTTACTCTGCCACATTGCCGATTCTTCAGCCAGGATTTCAGCACTGTCAGCTGATATTTCCTTATAGTCCCAGGTTAAGGGAACCTCACCCTGCTGCTGAGCGGAGTCTATCAGCTGTTTGTAGTCGATTTCCGGTTCCCATTCCTGAGCGGCCAGGAATTCCAAATCTTCCTGTAACCAGTACACTTCCGGGACATTCAGTCTTCACTCTCTGTGCTCCATTATTTCCTCCCAATGCCACTCCCGATCACTCTCAAAGTCGGGGTCCTCGTACATCCTCCAATACAACAATTCCAGGCCATCATAGTCAAAGCCTTCCATGGGGCTGTCATCCGCTGACCATGGGCACTCTTGGACTACATACCACCGGAGGGCTCTGTAGCTCTCAGTCAACCGCATCTCTGCCCGGATCAGCCTGCTTAACTCTGCTTTCCACTCCTGCTTCGGTTGTTCCCCTAATAACAGCATTCTTACTTCATACTGTGACCAGTACCTTCTATGGATGGAGGGGAGAGCATTTCCCTGGTGTCGCTGCTCGCGGGCTAGCGCTTCTTTCCAGAGTTTGCAGCGGATCGAATCAGACCATCCAAGCAGGACCTCCTCTGATACTGGTCCTCTGTGCTGTATCTGCTTCTCTCGCAACCTCCTTCTGAATTCCTCTTCCATGGTTACTGGTATCTGTACCTCTCCTCTTCTTTCATTTGGTGCTGCTTCTTTAGGCGTTGTCACCAATTGCTGTATTTCTGCAATTCTCAGCTCCTGTTGCCGCTCTCGTTCTCTCTCATCCTGCCGCTGGAGGTCTCTAATGGTATTCTGTATGGCGGTCTCTGATGGGTTAGCACCATATAATGCCAACCGCTGTTTAACTCGTTGCTGGAACAAGTCTTCAACTGACCGGGGTCCTGCATCACCATCCCTCTGATCCATCTCGGCTAGCGCAATGATCAGGGTGGCCTTGTTATTCCCACCGGTCCCTACACGGCTCTCAAGCAAGTCTTTTAGCATGGTTCACCTGCAGGCTGCATAGCTGGTCATTCATGGTGGTGGTTTGGAGTTGTCCCAGTAACTGGAGAGCAAATCCCACCGCTGCCAACCAATGTGACGAGACCCTTTCTCGCCCAGGTCCTGCTCTCCCGACACTCCTCTGCTTCTATCGGATCAGATTGCAGATTGCAACATCTGATGGTCCAGTCCTCCAAGGTTCCGTGATCCGACCTACAGCTCGGTGCCGATTGGACTCTTTAAGAACACACACCAAGCAAGTTGTATGTTCAAACATGACACCACTTTATTGAAACATTCTCCTGGTTATATACAGGTTACAAGCTTTCATCAATCAAAGAACAATGAAATCTCCACCCCCTTTTCCACACACTGGGGTTTTCATACAGAGACATTTCGGCACCGCAAAGCTTGACACATCACATTACTTTATCAATAGAATTCAATTAACCTTTAGAATAATACACAAACACAGTCTAAAAGACATTTACTTGAATACGTTATCTAGGCAGCTTGGCAAGCTCCCTTGAACATAATTGACATGCTAATTCAATACTCCTGAATTGAGACTGCTACTTTGTAGTACAATACACAATCTTTTAAGTGTAAACACAGAGTCTCTCATACACACAATAGGGTCAATTAGCTGGAGAAGAGGACATTTAGCATTTAGCAGTATGAAAGAGTCACTCTGCAATTAACCCTTGGAGTTCAGAATTAACAACCTTAAAATATCCCTACAGATATCTCAGAATATAATGTGGATAATCCATACATAATAATCCTATCTCGGATAGCCCAAGATATCAGTCTTTGGTTCATGACAAGTTTGTCACACTCATACCATTGCATATCCTACACTCATACTTCCCTATATCCTAACGTTCCATCTACACACCAACACACGCAAAAAAAAGAAGAAAGAAATGGAAGGGGGGGGGGGAGGAGTGTAGGGAAGTGGGTAGTTCCTTGGCATTGAGCTCTATATGTATGTTAGTACTAATGTGGAGGCTCTAAACTCTGCCCTTTGCTGCCATATCCTCGAAGTTTGTTCTTTAAGGCCTGCTTCTGATTCTATCGTCATCTCCAGAGTATGCATCGCACTAATTTCGCATACCCATTCCCCTATTGAAAGCATCCCCGTTTTCTTCCAATTCTGGGCTATTTTTGTGCGCGCTGCTACCAACATATATCTTAGAATACCTCTCTTTATAGTTTTTATAGAACCAGGAATCATAGAATAAAAAGAAACTAGTACATCTGGTTGAATATTACTCCCCGTGATTTTTTGATGTATCTTATAAATCTTGATCCAAAATATCAATGCTTCCGGACAGTAATACAATATATGGAGACATTGTACCTTTTGCATTATGACATCTCCAGCATGTCTCATTATTTTCACTATTCATTTTATGCATACAGTATCTACCGGGTATCTATACTTTCTTGTTCAAATTCTGTAGTTCCTTTCCTGATGTCTACTAGATATTGATAGCTTATGTGTTATAAGGAAGGATCGTTCCCATTCCAAACTGGGAATGATCCTACCTAATTCTTCCTCCCATCTATTTATAAATAAAAGTGCTTCTTCTTACCGAACTGAGGTGGGGTCGGAGCCCTCTACCCCCCAGATGTTTTTTGTTAGGAGGTATTGATATATTACGGATAATACATGTGTTGGTCTTTCCTTCTGTATTAATAGCTGCTCAAATTCCGTAGCCGGTCTATCTAATTCCCCTGTCTTTTACTAGTGAAAGTCCGAAATTGTTGCTATTGTATCCACATATTTCTGAATGCACTCTCTAGTTTTAATAAATCAAACCTATGTTACATAAGCTTTTGATGGAGATTACAAGTAGCCATTCAGTACGCATAAGGGAAACTGACATGCCCAAAACAGCTTTTTTCACATTTTACTGCAGCCTTAGGTGTACCACGTTATAGTTATTTTATTAAAAATTACCCTGTGATAGATGCAAGCAACACAATCACATACTGTAACTCTTCAGACAAATAATCTTAGAAAAACATGCTCAAACTGTGGATGAAACCCAAAGCTTTTCAGAGGAGTTATTGTATTTATTACACATTGCTAGCTATCACATTGCCATCCATTCCTTACACAAGTGAATTAAATGGGTAACTGCGGGCTTATGAAGACAGAATGAAGAGTAAAGCTGTAGATTTTCATTTATTTCAAAGGTTAAATCACAGTTTAGATTATGAATGAAGTTTTCCTGTGCTCTGTGCTCCACTTCCCAGGAAATGAGGATTTGAGTGCAGCCCTTGAATTGAACATCTGCTTTCTAAGTAATAATGATGGTTGAGTCATCATGTATATACACCAATACACAAGCTCATGCCAGTAACCACTGCAATTTCTTGTATACATGCAGCTTCAGTCCATTCATTTGTCAGCAGCATGGATTGTATGAAGGCTGAAAATGACAGTTCTGTGCAAGCTGTGTGTCTGTAACAAGAGCTGAGGACACATAAAAGGTGATAATAATTGTTTCGGTATAAACATGTGCATGCACGATTTTGTTTTAATTATCGTTTGGGCATAAGGATTGTTTAGCATATGGCTTTTAAATTTAGCCACTGAAAAACAACCTCCGAAAGAGGATTGATACTTGGCTGCTGTGGGTTGCATGATTGTTTTTCTTAGAAAAAATACTAATATGCAGTTTTTCATTACTGTAGCGATACTCCCTCAGGAGCCGCTGGTTAGATTTGGGATCTACTCTCTTGACTCGGCTCACCCCTTATTTAACTAGCTCGAACCCTCCCTTGACACATCAGAAGGTCTGGTGAGTGTATTGTGACCTCTGCTGGTCTGGGACCACAATAGCAGGCATATAACATATAATGGCAATACAATAGAAATATTACCTGCTCTTGAGTGGTCCCTTTAGATAAGAAAATACACTCCACACAGTCAATATATTTGAACCAACGAGGTTAAGTTTACTTTATATATTTATAGGTTGGAGAAAATAAACGTTAGGTTTAAATTGCAAGTCAACATCAGTTATACAACAGTACACAATGATTCAGCAAGAGCCCTTGCAGGAATCAGTAAATAGCATTAATGAAAGATCTATGCTAAGAATGGTACCATTCAACTAAACTAATATAGGCAGTATATGTACGCAAGCTCCCCCTAGTGGGCAGTCCTGCAAAGTCCACAATGCGGCCGTTGGTGCACTTTAGATTTTTAATCCAACAGGGATAAACGATGAGACAAAGTTAGTCAAACTGCGTGTTAACAAATAGCAATGCTGGAGAACTGATCGCTCGTCAGGGTCAGGCACTTCTGTATAGTAACTATCAATTTAGCGGGCCTATAAAGTTAGTTGGAGGCCAAACACAGGTATCCGCTTGGAGAGTGACACTAGGTGGTGTATATTAAGGGAGGATTGTAAGTTGAGCTTGTGCTCTCTCAACCGACAGGCCCAACCAGCCTGGATTCTTCTCCAAAAGACGCGTTGGTAGATCACTGTTCCACAGCACAAGGTTTTCCGATCTCAGGCTCTCCACTGTTTCAGTTGCCAGCTGGATGGCTTCTCCGGTCTCCTGGAACACGAGCTGGGTACTGCAACCTTGCTTCCCTCAGGATGGATGGTCTCCCGGTCGATTTAGGCCTTGTCTTCAGGCCTAACAGCACGGCTGCGTTGCTCTCCACAGCTCCGCAGAGGAGAAGAGGCAGGTCCCAAGAGGCCGAGATCAGCCCCTCCCTTTCCTTAAGTAACCTCCCCCATAAGTCTGTGCGGAGGTGTCACATGCTCCAATAACACAGGGCATTGTGGGAAGTATAGTCTGATTCTCCTAATGCCGCGTACACACGGTCGTTTTTTGCGATGAAAAAAAACGACGTTTTCTGTGAAGTAAAAAACAACGTTTTTGAAACGTCACTTTTCAAAGACAATTTTGCATACACACCATCATTTTTTCACAAAAAGCGAGGTTACGTTCACCACTCTTTTCCATTGAAGCTCGCTTCATAACTAGCTTCTGGGCATGCGCGGGTTGAAAAACGTCGTTTTGAACGACGTTTTTGCTACACACAGTGACTTTTTGTGAAACAAAAAACAACGTTTTGAAAAACGACACAAAAAATTCAAGCATGTTGGAATTTTTTTTTGGTCGTTTTTTTGAAGACAAAAAACGACGTTTTGCCCACACACGATCAATTTAAATGACGTTTTAAAAAACGTCGTTTTTTTTTCATCGCAAAAAACGACCGTGTGTACGCGGCATAAGAGTCAATAGAGTCCATATCTCCCGCTACTTGTAGTCCCACAATGCACAACTTCTTAAAGGTATCATACATATTTACAAGTGTGGATAAAGTCCCAGCAGGGATTCAGACCTGTCAATAGTCCCTGACAGGATGACCGCGCTACATTACATTTCATGTCATGATTTTTTATTACATTTTTTAGGCTTTTACTTTTTAAAATGTCAGAAAAGGCGTTGTGCATATTTACATTAATTTTTTTTTTTTTAATTCATCTTCTACTGTGAATGTACTGATCCAACATATTACATGGCACATTATCTAATACGTATAAACATAATTTTCTTTCCATGGAAAAGCTTTTGGTTTTACGTGACACTAAACAATATCCTTATTCTCCAAAAACAATCCATATGCATCCACTATTTAATAGCCCTATAATCTAATTTTCAAGAATTTGTTTTTCACTGTGTTTTCTGTCTCCTTGTAATGTTGTTTCTGGGCCATGTCTGGAGCGATTCAAGAGAGAGAGAGTGGCTACGTTCCTACATACAGTAGGATAATGGACGAACATAGCCACCCCCTAACAGGAAGTTGGATCACAGAAGAAAAATAAAATAAAAAGGAATTTGGAGATTTAGAGTGCAATAAAAAGTACTTTTTGGGGGTTATTTACTAAAGGCAACTCCACTTTGCACTACAAGTGCAAAGTGCACTTGGAAGTGCAGTCACTGTAGATCCAAGGGAGACATGCAAGGAAAAAAAAAAAAAAAAACATCATAAGCTTGCACCGGATTGGATGATTAAATAAGCAGAGCTTCCCCTCATTTCAGATCTACCCCTCAGATTTACAGCGACTTCACATCCAAGGGCACTTTCAGCACAATTTCAAGTGCACTGTGCACTTGTAGTGCAAAGTGGATTTGCCTTTCATAAATGACCCCCTTTGAGTTAAGAATACATACTCAAATAGATTTTGAAGTTTAATAAATGCCAGGTATGCAGAATTATATGTGAAAGAGCAGCACATCTGATTGGTTCCAATTTCTTTAAGATACTTCCACTAGCTGAATTTAAAAAAAAAAAGCTTAATGATATATTAATGAGTACAGGTTTGCATTATTTTTTTTAAATGTATTTGTATTAGTCGAACACATTACAGTTCAGCATGAAAAGTCTGTAGCGCTACCCCCGTAAGGGCCGCTGGTTTGCCGAACATCAACTCGGTGAAGAAAGAACAGGTTGATGAGAAGGAAAGAACTCTAGATGTCAGGCCTGGATATAGGTGTAGCAGAGATTAGCTCTTCAAAAACACAAAGCCCACACGTCGCCACTCAATGCCTTGGGTGGGTGAGGTGTCTCCCAGACAGGTCTCTCTCTCAGACAGCAGCCGGGACGCCACCTCAAATTCTAGCTGGGAGGAACGAGTCTCTCTCACTGACCCGACTCTAAGCCCCTGCCACGGGCCAATAAAATGTAAATGATTTGGAGTGTCCGAACAGCAAAGCGTACCTGTCCATAGCCCGGACGCCGGATCTTCTATACGGCATTTGGGAACACAGCGAACCACTGGGGTCCCCTCAGTTTTGTCTCCGATTGAGACTCGATAAGGCCTATTACCTGGCCAGGTAGGTAACACCAGCAGGGTCCATGAATGCGCACACCCTGAAGGTGGGTGGCGCACCACAACTCCGGGACCCCGTGCCGCAAAACGCCCCCCGAACACCTGACCTCCGTCCCAGATATATCCCTCCCCAGCATGCCCAGCGAGAGAAAACCCTCTCTAATTGGCTGCTGGGGAAGATTCCATCCGCCAAAAATACCTCCAGCTCCCACTGCCGGCCAAAGATGAACTCACATCCTCAGAATGCAGTCCGAGCCTGTGGTCCTTTCCAGAACGAGACAGGTCATTAACCCTAACAAATCACGGCTGGGAGCAATGTAACTCTCCCAGTCAAACTAGTTTTAGAAAAATGCCCATGCGAAAAGCAAGGGGGCACTACACACACCCCTCCCCAAAAGAGACACTGTCCCCAGTGTCCAAAGCATTCAATTATGAATGCGGGTCTGACATCAAAATAGAGCAGACAGATGAAAGAGAGAAGAAGAAAGAAAAAAACAAATAACACACATAGCAATTTACATTATCACATATGATACATATTACACGGAAACCCCTATCTACCTAGCTACCCAGTCTCTGTAGCATCGGCAATAGGTGGATAAAAAAAAAACTGTCATAAATTAAGAAAAATTATCGAGAGAGAGAAAAAAAACAACATACACATTTGCTCTCCCAGACAGTGAGGCTGTGGACTCAGGCCTGAGTGCAAAACCTCCCTCCCCTTACAAGAGGCCACATCGCAATAAGTGCCATAAGAACAGCGTAAGATATAAAACACAGTGATTTCAGATACTTGTATTCCGCGGGCAGGACACTGCCTCCAACAACCAGCACACTGATACTGCTCCCGAAAGTTTATGCACAAATAAAAGTATTTTGTGGTCCAGGAGAAATAGGGGGGGGGGGAATGGGTCAGTCACATGGAATGGGGCATACTTGTCCGTAACTTCCCAACATCAGCACGGCAAGCTTTAACAGATGGTCCGGACGCTTCAAACAGGCGTCCAACTGGGACGGTATGCCTCTGGTTGAAGAAACGGGGGTAAGAATTTTTAACCCAACTCACCCGCTCCTCATGGCAAGCACAGGGTCACCGGCTCATACGACTTGTTACGAGCGGGTCGCTTCTTCCTTCTCCTCCTGGCTACAGGGACTCGGGACCTCGCGAAACCTTGCTGTTCGGGAAATCGCAGCCCGAAAAGATGGTCAGGCAAGTCTCCATCGTCTGCCTGTGATCCACCCGACCAGAACGCCAGGTCGGACGAATCCTCCGCTCTGGCGGGGAGACAGTAGGACACCTTGGACAGATTAGTAGATAGGTCGGACTGAAGGGTCCTCCGTATAGTCTCCCAATTGATCAGCAATGAAGGTCTCTCCTGACTTGTAGCACAACAGATGGAGACCACCCCGACGGAGACGGTCTCACAGATAGCTTGGGTCTCGATGTAGGCCGCACGAGTCATATGACTATCGAGGTCCTCCATCTCATCCGACGGGACTCCAGAGGACGATACTATGGCATTTACAACCCTCGGGGCCTCCGGCTCTGGATTCTCCCCGAAGAGAGGGATCTTCCACCACAAGGTCTCTGCCTCTGCGGTAACAGCTCTGGTTGACTGATCCACGTGATACTCTCTCGGGAGCCCGACCACCGGCATCGTAGTAAACAGAGAGGCCCGACACCGGAAAAAGGCAGGGGACAGACGGCCAACTCCTCACATCTAGGACAGGTGAGGCCCAGCATCTCCACTCCTTCCGAAGACAATAGGACGAACTGTCCCGCTGTGGACAGCCGAATGCCTGTGTCTGTCACGGACATCCCGAACCCTGCAGGCTCAAAAGGCAGTCTCGGCTCAGACATGGGGTGCCCCAGGGTAGGTAAAATATTCGAGGTCACGGAATCTTCCGCAGCAATCCGCACTCCTCAAAGAAAATGGTGGTTCTGCCTTCTTGGCGCGCAGGTGGGCGTGACTTCGCCCGTTTGGCGCGAAATCTCCAATGCACGTCCCACGCAGGGGAGGGGGACTCCTACCAGTCAGCAGAACCTGTCCGCACACGTTGCAGGCGCGTGTTAGGCCGCACGCACACACGCCTCAGCTTAAAGAGACAGGCCTCACCCTTCTCTTTCCGGACAGTTCAATTCAAATTGAAACACTCACTTCTGGTTGCCAAGAGCAACAGCTGACATCCCGGACGAGCCCCACGTGTAGCGCTACCCCCGTAAGGGCCGCTGGTTTGATGATGGGATCGGCAGATTAAGTCACTCTCACTTTTTGCCTAGGAGTGCACCAGAAGTACTAGATAGTAATTGATTGTCCACACAGTGAATAAAAGTTTTCTCATTGCTTTAATTCCAGGCCAACATTGCCGAACATCATCTCGGTGAAGGAAGAACAGGTTGATGAGAAGGAAAGAACTCTAGATGTCAGGCCTGGATATAGGTGTAGCAGAGATTAGCTCTTGGATTTCCAAAGTTACCATGAGTTGAAAGACGATTCTGTAATAAATTTGGGAATTCATATTAAGTCATATGTGGTATTTTGCCGAGTTTTTTAAACAGTATTATATTTGTATTATATTACATATTCAATACTATTACTTTAGTAATTTTCTCACTAAAAGTTTTTCCCCCAAGAAGTTTTTATTTATTACAATGCTGTAAATATTTTATATGTTCATACTTTTATTGTGTTATTTGTATTATATTTTATACATTATATATTAGTTTTCTACACTTTCTTCCTTGGTAATAATATTTAATTGTCACCACTGATAACACTAGTTATTTTTAGATTTATTTTTATTAGATTTTACACATCATATATTACATTCTTTACACTTTCATTGTTAATATCACCTGCATCAATAATATTGTATTGTTAAACCCAATATTTCTAGCATTATAATTATTAAAAATGACTCTACCTCTAATAATGTTAAATAATGAAAAATATTTTTTCTTTTAACCACTTCAGCCCCGGAAGGATTTACCCCCTTCCTGACCAGAGCACTTTTTGTGATACGGCACTGCGTCGCTTTAACTGACAATTACGCGGTCGTGCGACGTGGCTCCCAAACAAAATTGGCGTCCTTTTTTTCCCATTAATAGAGCTTTCTTTTGGTGGTATTTGATCATCTCTGCGGTTTTTATTTTTTGCGCTATAAACAAAAATAGAGCGACTATTTTGAAAAAAATGCAATATTTTTTACATTTTGCTATAATAAATATCCCCAAAAAATATCTAAAAAAAAATTTTTTTCCCCAGTTTAGGCCGATACGTATTCTTCTACATATTTTTATTAAAAAAAAAACGCAATTAGCGTTTATTGATTGGTTTGCGCAAAATTTATAGCGTTTACAAAAAAGGGGGTAGTTTTATGGCATTTTTATTAATATTTTTTTTTTACTAGTAATGGCGGCGATCAGCGTTTTTTTTTCGGTACTGCGATATTATGGCGGACACATCGGACAATTTTGACACATTTTTGGGACCATTGCCATTTTTATAGCGATCAATGCTATAAAAATGCATTGGATTGCTATAAAAATGCCATTGGCAGTGAAGGGGTTAACACTAGGGGGGCAGGGAAGGGGTTAAGTATGTTCCTGGTGTGTTCTAACTGTATGGGGGGGGGGTTGACTCACTAGGGGAAATCACTGATCTCCTGTTCATACATTGTATGAACAGAAGATCAGCATTTCCCCCGCTGACAGAAACGAAAGGTATGTGTTTACACACACAGCTCCCGTTCCCCGCTCTGTAACGAATGAGCGCGCGTGCCCGGCGGCGATTGCGCCCGCCGGGCACGTGCGCGGGCCCTCTAGCTGCCAAAAAAGATAGGACGTAGAGCTACGTGCTTCCGCGTAGCAGTGCCACCGTCCCGCAGTAATATGACGGCGGGCGGTCGGCATCTAGTTAATCCTTTTATTAAAGTTTTCTAGTAAAGAATTTGCATAGAATAAAATGAAAGACGTCTACAAATATAGCAAAATGTGAGTCATAAAGTATATTTTCTTAATGATAATTTTAAAGTGGTTGTAAACCCTTACATTTACCCAGTGAAGTAACTTGCCTCAGAAGCCACATAGATGAAACAAATCATTCTACAATGAGTTAGTTTTACCGGTTTATTTGCAGTCTTCTCTTCATCTGTTCAAAGTGCAAAAGTTATACGGCATGTCTGAGCTTTCAGGAAGCAGGCGCAGGGATCTGCAGTTACACTCTGCAGGAGTCAATGAGAGCTGATTGGACGGATCGTGTGATTCATGACAGGTAGTTAGTGCAAGGTGGTTGACATCATGAGGGTGTCCATTAATTGCATAATTTGGAACACAAAGTCAGAGGGAGAAACAATGTGAGCTTTGAGAGCAATTTGTATGTGTTTTTGTATAGAATATTTATTGGTTTCAATTTGTGTGTCTAGTTTTTTTTATTGTTTAAAGTTTATCTAAACCATTTATTTTTCAGTCGGGTGGCTCTATTAGTTTTTTCTTTGAACCTAGTGATCCTACCTGTAACTTACATACTGTACTAGGATGACAGCACTCATTGTACTTTATCTGTGGAGGAGCAGCGTTGTCATCCTTTGCTACTATGCCAACTTCAGCTTGTTCAATTAAGCTTTGATAAAAAAACAAAACAAAACAAAACAAAAAATAAATAAATTGAAGCTGAATTCTATGCAGAGCTGCACCAGATTTTGCACCAGATTTTAGTAATTTAACCCCATTATGTCTCCCTCTCCTAATTTACATTACATGAGGGAAGTGTTCTGCAGTTCATAGAAATGAACAAGACAGAGATGATAACACTGCTTTTGAGAAATAATTATTATTACCCATAGAGTTACATGGAGTTCAGCATAGGTGTGCGCAGCCTATTGCATTAGGGTGTGCATCCTAAAGCTCAAACACACATGCATGTGTATATATCTACATTTATATGACCCCAGAACATTGATTTCCCTGCTGGCACAGTGAAAGAGAAGAGCATAAACCCTTATTTTATGTAGAGCCGGTAAGAGGGAGCTCTTTCCTATGTTCCTGCTGCTACACAGAGTGATAATACTAATGCACATGCGCATATGCGTACACCTTTGCAAGCATGCATACATCTGTGGGCAGGTGCTCACATGCACTTCTGACAGATGTTATCGCCAAACCAGTTATTTAACCACCTGAGCGGTATTCCCGAGTGTGGCTCAGGGTGAGATTTCTGTGCTGCAATCGGTAACCCCGAGCCACACTCGGGTTTGCCTTGCTGGATGCAGGAAGAGAAGACACTTACCTTTTCCCTGCGATCCAGCGATCCAGCAATGTATTTCCCCAGTGCACGGCGGCCGGATGTCTGCCCAATGCACTGTGTTCCTTTGATTCCCTTCCCTGCGAGCATCGCGACACAGGGGGGCGGAACAGGGGGGGGGGGGGGAACGGCGCCAAACTCAAACAGTGAAAAGTAGAAACAAAGTAAAACACACTGATACTATTGGATTACAATAAAAAAATAATATACAGTGACCTTTGATTGCCCCCCCCCCCAGTGGTTTCTCCAGTGCCCTTGTCTGAAGATTTACTGTACCTGTGACTGTAAACTGCACCGCGACCTTGGCATCAAAGCACACCTCTACCTCAAAATCGCTATACAACCTGCTTGAAAACAGCGACAGCGATACGGAATCGCTTGCGGAGAAGTTGAGTGACAGCGACGCGTGGGAAAGTTTGTCATCAGATGCAGAAAGCGATTTTAGCGATGATCCTGCGCCTGTGCCCAGCGATGTGTGGACTTGGTGCGCAATTGATTGCGCTATGGAGAATGTAGTTCCCCCAAGATTTCCATTTACAGGAGCACCTGGGATAAAAGTGGACTTTGAGGATGACAATCCCTTGGAATACCTCCAACTTTTTTTGACAGATGAAGTGATCGCCGAAATCGTTTTGGAGACAAATTGATACCAAGTACAACAAGTTGCTACCCATCAGCGATTTTCAAGGCGCAGAAAATGGGAGCCTGTAACCAGCGACGACATCTGAAGGTTTTTTGGAATTACAATTTTACAGGGAGTGGTGGGGAAACCCCTGCAAAAGTGGTATTGGACAACCAATAAATTATTGGCCACACCTTTTTTTGGAACCGTCATGTCGGAGTACAGATTTTCATGGATCATGAAGTATTTGCACTTTGAAAATAATAAGGACTTTGATGAGCGTTCTCATCCAGCTCCAAAGCTGAAAGAAATTTGGGAGGTTTACCAGCTTATTTTACAGAATTTCCAGCGGACCTATATTCCTGAGAGAGACATTACCATCGATGAAAGTCTCAGCTGGATACAGTTCATCGCATTAAAGCGCGCTCGCTTTGGCATAAAATCATTTATGCTGTGTGAATCCAGCTCTGGGTACATCTGGAACTCAGTCCTGTACACAGGGAAAGGGACCAAATTCTGACAGCTGTTTAGCGGTTTTGGAATGGCAACCACTTCGGTACTTTCCTTGATATAGCCCTTGCTGAACCAGGGCTACTGTGTCACCACAGACAATTTTTATACCTCCTCAGAACTGTATGAGTTCCTTCTCCTAAATAAGACGGACGCTTATGGGACTGTGAGGCCTAATCGGGGTGACATGCCGTCAGCATTTGCCAGCAAAAAGCTCGGGAAAGGAGAAGTTGCTGCATGGCAGAAGGGGAAAATGATGGCACTGAAGTGGCGGGACAAAAAAGATGTTTCCCTTATGAGTACAGTCCATAACACCTCAACCGTCTTGGTACATACCAAAGGTGGAAACGTTGTTATGAAGCCACAAGTTGTGTCGGACTAAAACCACACTATGGGAGGTGTGGACAGGGCTGACCAGGCCATGACCTTTTACCCAGCGATGAGGAAGCAGCAGAAAAAATACTATAAAAAAAATTTCCGACATCTTTTGGAACAGTGCCTCTGGAATTTCTTCATCCTGATGAAAAAGTGACAGGTCTATGGTCCATGCGGACTTTGTGTGGAAGGTGGCAGAACTGATCTTTCTGAAGCACCAAACGCCAACGGCGGTAAACCGGTCTGGACGTCAGGCTGCTGATGTGGAGAACCCTGAACGACTGACTGGTCGTCATTTTTTGGACCACATTCCACCCACTGAAAAAAAAACAGGAACCACAAGGATGTATGTGGTTTGCTGCTCCAAGCGCAACGACAACGGAAGAAAAATACGTAAAGAAACGCGTTTCTGTTGTCTCGACTGCGACGTTGGACTTTGTGCTGCACCCTTGTTTGACCCCCCAAAAAATCTGTTTTTAAATATAATATTTACTAAAATGTATTGAATAAAAAGTATTGTTATTATTAAATTATTATTTGTTATTATTTATTATTTTATAATTTATGATTTTGTGTTTCAAACTTTATCATACTCTACTAGAGACTCTGGTTTGGACAGATTTAGGTGAGTTATTCCTAAGTATTTCAGGCCTGCGATCTAAAATGGCAAATTTCCATGCAAAATAATGGTACCGCTTTCAGCACCTAAAATCTGAAAGAATCATACCTCCAGGGAGGTTAAACTAGGCCAGTGCTCAGGATCAGTGCTCCTTTGTCTTTAGCCTCCTGTATCCTGTGATTCTGTACCAAGATTCCAGTTGGTGACCCGGATTGTCTTGACTATTCTTTGAACTCTGCCTGCACTGACCTTAGCTTGTGTCAGGGACTCACCTTCCGATCCCATCGAGCCACCATTCAGGGGAAACAGCAACGTTCCTCTACAATTGTGTGCCATCGTGCGTCCAGGGCTTGTGCACGCACGCCAACGATGCGTCAGCGTGCACAACAAGCGGGCGCGCGACGGGAGCGCGCGTGTGCACGTTAATCCTGTTTTTGGTGCCAGATTTGCTTTAAAAACTCACTGGTATCCACAGCACACTGCTGCCTGATCTGCAGTTTTGCGTGTACTTGCATCTGAAACCTGATCATCTGATTGAACTTCTGATTGAACCTTTGACCCGGCTTGCTCACTATCCGTACCTCTCCAATCCATGACTCTAGCTTATTGTCTTACCCTTCTGATTGATCCACTGCTGCCAGACCCACCTGCCTGTACCACGACTATTCTCCAGCCTTCCGCATCTGACCATCTGATTATCCGTTGTGACCCGGCTTGTCTGACCCTGCTATCTATTGCTACCTATTGCTATTAACCTGCTTACCTCATCAGCCTATTGCCATTGTAGTCGCAGCTCCCGTTAGGGTCGCTGACCCCTTCCTCTGGTTTGGTGTCTTCAGCATCTCCACGTCAGAGACTCCTCTACCTGCTGCTACTCTACACCACTCCGGCACTCCTACCCCGCTGTGCTCCGAGCCTGCTGTTCCCACTCCAGCGGCTCTCGAATCAGAGCCGTAAGAGAGGCCCTCCTGTTACCAGACTCTACTAGCCAGGTACGTGATACCTAACAGCTTGTCCCCTGACCTCTTCTTCTGTCTGCTCCATTGGCTCCTGCTTCACCAATCTGTTCCATATCTGACTTGTTTCCTAATTATTTTAATAATGTTTATTTCACTATGCTTTGATTGTTTACAGATGAGATATGCAAATAGAAGTACTAAGACATAATGTAAGAAAAATATACTCATAAATATGATATGATACATATGTAATTCTTTGTGTACTTTTGGATTTTATTTATAGCACCCACCCAATCTGTCCTGAAGAAGCAAGAAAATCTTTCAAAATTCGTCGACTACCATGCTTGGAGTAGTTGAGGATTTGATCTTTGACATTCACGCTGATATCTCATATATTTATTTATTTGGACTTCCATACATAATATATACCTTATGACTGGATTATTTTTTCCATGCTTGGGATTGGGTATTGGCTTGATCTACTGCAATTAGAGGGTGTTGCTTTGATTTGATGTTAATATATTACGATTTTTTGTAATACAGACTATTTTGTTTTATATAGACTGCCTCATGTTGTGCCTACAAAGTCCTTTAGTTATTTGAGTAGGTAGGGGCTGCTTTCTCGTTCCTTTTCATCATAGTAAAAAATTTTATTTTATTTTAGCTTTTTAGATGAGTGTTAATACAAGAAGTACATTGCAATTACATTCTAATATGGATTTGCCACTGTTTAAAGAGCAAACAATATTAACTAATGGCCACAATAAAAAAATTACAAATATTCAACATACAATGACACTGCTGCCTCCCCTTCCCCGAAAGGTAAGCAGATGATAAACATTAACTGACTACTTCCTACCTTATTATTTGGCATTAACATGAATGCTCAGCCAAACCAAGGGTACATATGAATGTAGCAATCAGATCTATCCTGCAAATTTAGCAACCCTCCCAAACCTTACGCTGCAGGCTGCTTTTATACTCATATGCAAAATTGCCCCCAGGTAGGTAGCATGGCCAATAGTTGATACCAGTGGCTGATATCCTTAATTTTAATAATAGATTTTTTTTAAATAACGGTGAAATCATTTATCATGTCAAAAACCCTGTTGTCTTAGGTTTAGGAAAACAAAGACGTTGTATTAAACTGCAAATTTGGGCATCTGTTTATCAATTATTCATGTGTTAGAAAATAACTTTGGCAAGTTTTCAGGAAGCCGTTTTAGCAACTTCATAAAATTTCTCCAGCACAGCCTAAGGGGACCTTTTGTTCGTTTAATGATCCTTGATTAGAAATAGCTTAAATATTTTTAGTTAAGAATTCATGACAGCAATCTGGTATTTCTAGACTAAAGTTAAATATTCATCAAATGTACGATAATTGTACATTCACAATTTTTTTTTCAAGTGATATATCATTTGTACCTTTTTATTTAAAGCCAAAAATGGAACTTCCGCTTTTCGGAACCCTCCCTCCTCCAGTGTCAATTTAGCACCTTTCAGGGGAGGGGGGAGCAGATACCTGTGTAATACAGGTATTTTGCTCCCACCTTCAGGCATAGATACTCAAGCCACCCGCCGGTATCTACGCCACTTTTGGCACCTTCTCCGTCCCCCTCACTGTCTTCTGGGAGACACACAGGTCTCAAGATACAGCAGGGACAAGTGGAATTGTGCAGTGCGAGTCGTGCGTGTGCAGTAGGGAACCAGGAAGTGAAGTTGTAAGGCTTCACTCCCTGACTCCCTCACCGAAGATGGCGGTGGCAGCACCCGAGAGCCGAGCGATAGATCGGCTTTGGGTGCTGACATTGTGGGTGTGCTGGACAGGTAAGTGTTCTTATTTTAAAAATCAGCAGCTGCAGAATTTGTAGCTGCTGACTTTAAAAAAAAAACAGTGGAACTCCACTTTAATGGTGTTTCCACTAGTTGCAGTGTTAAAGTCTTTATGATTTTTTCTTTATGTGATTATGTCAAACATTTACAGCATTGTGTGACCATGGGGTTGATTTACTAAAGGCAAATATGCTGTTCACTATGCAAGAGAAGGAATTTTGCCTTAAAATGGTTGTAAACTCTGTTACACCACTTTTACCTACAGGTAAACCTATGGCAATATGACAAGTAAAATTAACAAACATTTTTTAAAGTGCAAAACAATTAGTGTGTACCTGGGAGGGGGGGGGGCTGTATGTGAGCTCAGGAAGGGGAATATGGACACTTTAGGACTCAATGGTTGGCAAGTGCGTCCCATATTCCGATCGGTCACAAGGTTCCCAGATTTTGTCAAATTGGGGAATAGTATCATATACAGTGGCCGTCAGGTATTCCATTCTTTCGAGTTTTAGCTATAATCTAGAGAAGTCTGGACCATGCGTAAGGGGGGGGGGGGGAGGAGTGTTGGATAACCAGCACAAAGAAATACGTCTCTTAGCAACTAGAAGAATATAAGAAATCAGCCAGTTACCATTTGTAGTAATACCTGAGAAAGGGAGGCTCCGTAAGTAATGTAATGGATCAAGCGGAAGAGATACCTCCACCACTTTCTGTATTGGTGTCATTACTTCATGCCAGAAGGGCTGTATCAGAGCACATTGCCAGAAAATATGAAACCGCAAACCCACAGCTAGTCCACAGCGCCAGCATCTAGCCGAGCTTGAAGGGTCATACTTATGAATAACGTTAGGAGTCTTATACCAAAGCATGAGAACCTTGAAGGATGTCTCCCTCTGCAGGACACATTTGGAAGATTTAAAAGTGGAGGACCAGATCCTGTCCCACATCTGAGAGCTGATGGGCCTACCTATCAGTTGAGCCCATCTTCTCATGTATAGATGCGTGATCTCGTGAGGGGAGTTGACCCCTGGACGATATGGTAAATAGAGGAAACCAAATGTAGTTGGTGGGGTGCCTGCGCACATAGGTATTCAAAAGGAGTGGGTTTATCTAAGGTCAAGAGTGGGGCCTGGAAATGGAGGAAATGCCTAATTTGCAAATAAAAATTTAACAAAATGCGACGGTATGTCAAAATTCTCATGGAGAGTGTCAAAAGTGTGAAGCCTGCGAGAGATTGGGTGGACTAAGTTCCGGAGTTGAAATAAGAAAGTATTTATCCATGGGAGAATACGTCCCAGTGATAGGCTGTCAGTTATAGATGGGTTAAATAGCACATTCATAAGGGGGAACACGGAGAATAGAGAAAAATTCTTAAGGCATTTACGCCAGACGGTTAGTGTGAAATTCATTGGTGCAGTACATTGATGTCTAAAAATGGGATCTAAATGGGAAGAGTGAGACTAAGGAGCATGGTTGAACCGGATATTTCACGCCTTTATCAATGTCTGCCCAGTGGCTAGTGGCCTGTATACTGGACCAGGAGGCAATGACCCTTATGTGTAAGGCATAAAAGTATTTAACAATATCCGGTGTCCCCAGGCCCCCTAGATCTCAGGGACAACCGAACATGCAATACGATGGGCACCCCTCAACCCTGCACTCAGTACATAGCGCACCCCTCTACCTTGCGCTTTGTACGTAGCATACCCCTCAATCCTACACTCGGTACATAGCAGACTACTCAATCCTGCACTCTGTACATAGCGCACTCTTCAATCCTGCAGTTTGTACACAGCACACCCCACGCCCTTAAGCCCCTCCCACTGTTAAAATCCTGATTTACCATGGGGCTACCATGTCATTTCTGTACATAATGGTACATTTTCCCACATACTTGTTCTGCATAGAATCCATCCCCCTATTAGAGAGGGTGATTGGAACAAAAAATTGCTCTAGTCAGAACTACGTTGGATCTATTTATTACAGGTGTATCGCTCCCTTGCCTTTAGTACAGGTATTGCGCTTAAGAGAAAAAAAAGAAGTTTGTTAGGTTTGTGACCTGTATCGTTCCGGAAAGATCCGCTGGCTCGGACTGCATTCTGGGGAAGTGAATTCGTCCCTGGCCGGCAGGGGGAGCCAGAGGGATTTCTGGTGGATGGATTCCTCCTCAGCAGCCAATTGGAGAGGGTTTTCTCTCGCTGGGCATGCTGGGAGGGGATATATCTGTGAGTCAGGTCATGTGTCGGGGGTCTTTTCTGCGTCTCCTGCGTGGGGCCCTGGAGTCGGGGTGCGGCATCCACCTTTGGGGTGTGCGCGCACCATGGGACCCGCCGGCGTCGTCCGCCTGGCCAAGTGTCCGGGACCTACAGAGTCTGAGTAAGAGACGAGTCTGGTGGGACCCCAGTGAGTTGCTGGGTTCCCGGTGCCGTCGAGAGAATCAGGCACCTGGGCCATATACAGGTGCGCGTCGATGACGCTCGGTATGGGACACTGAGAAAACATGACTGGGAGGTTTTGCTCTATTCAGACAACCGTGAATTATCCAAGTTACACCAGCCTATGGCAGAGGCCTAGAGCCAGGTCAACGAGAGAGGCTTGTTTTCCTCCCTGTCTGTGTCCGAATGGCGACGCAAGCAAATCTGTATGTTTAGCAGCTAAGCTATGCTGTGCTCCAATCCAGGCCCGACATTGAGAGTTTCTTTCTTCATTAACCTGTCTCACTTTTATTGAGTTGATGTTCGGCTATGTTGGCCTGGAATTAAAATACAGAGAAAAATCTTTATTGCCTGTCTGGACATTCCATTTGTTACTGAATACTTCTGGTGCACCCCTAGAGAAAGAAGAAGTGTAACTTAATCTGCCGATCCCATCATCAAACCAGCGGCTCCTTCGGGGTGAGCGCTACATGTGGGGGCTCGTCCAGGATTTGGCTGTTGCTCTTGTCAACCAGAAGTGAGTGTCCAGATTGTGTGTTGAACTGTCCAGAGAGGGAAGAGTTAATCCTGTCTCGCTGTAAGGTTACGCCAGATATGTTTAGGAATCAGGATCTCAACTGCGGAGACTTTTCAGGTTCGGACCCAGGTTTCACTCTCTTTTGTGCAGAGAGTTTGGTATCCTAGCATGAGGCCGCGTACACACGGCAGAGAACCTCGACGGGCAGAACACAACGTTCCGCCCGTCGAGGTTCTCTGCTGGCCGTCGAAATCGGTGACCTGCCCGTCGGGAATGGCAACCAGCCATTCATCTAGGCGGGCCGTCGAGCAAAAAGAGAGCGTGCTCTCTTTTCGCTCGACGGGATTCCCGACGGGCGGGGCGAGCGCTCTGTGTACACACGGCCGAGGTCCTCGCTGGAATGCAGCTTCCAGCGAGGTTCTCGCTGGTTTCCAGCGAGAACCTCGGTCGTGTGTACGCCGCCTCACAGTCTCAGTCAAGAAATATGGCGCATATTCCTTCATAGGCGCCTAAGCAATATAAGGAAGATACTGGACATTAGGTCCAAGGCCAGTAAGGGTTACTCTAGATACTGTAGTTGGCGTGATCCCGGAAGGGGATAAGGCTTACTAGAATACTAGATATAAAATACAATACTTCATAGCAAGGTATTGGGAATACAGACCAGGCTCTGGTAAAAGGAAAAAGTGGCCGAGCATGCATGGCATGTAAAATAAATTTAACGGCAAGTCCTTAGGTAATAGGCAGTAGGTATGCACATGCAGAAATCATGGGAGCATTCCAGAAGAGGCATTAACACAGAAAGGCTATAGCTGCAGCAATTCCTAGTGCAATATGGCATACATAGATAGCACAGTTCACAGGGCAGCAACACATTGTATTAGGTCAGGATACTTGCGGTACTGAGGTACTTGCGATACTGAGCTGGCTTGGCAGAAGCAATGATCCGGGCTGCTGGGACTTGTAGTTCAGGTGAGCAGGATAGCGGAGTCCTGGTGGATGCTGCAGGGTGCTGATGACCAGGTCCCTAGGTAACAGGCCGGTGGTGGCTAGAAGAGCCAGCTGACAGTGGGGCATCCCCATGCAATAAAGCAACCCCGCACTGTCAGCTTGGCCAGTTTAAATAGGCCGCGCTGAGCGGCGGCGCCCTTCCGTGCTCCACCGTGGAACGCACGGCGCGCGGAAGTGACGTCATCCCATTCACAGAATGGGATGACAATACTGAAGACAGAGCGCAGCTGTGATAATGGAAGCAGCTGCGCCCGTCGGACAAAAGTAACGCTGACGGCGTTACACACGGTGGGCTGGGGCGTACGTGCGGTGTGACATGCGCCTGCAGTGTGTACGGACGGGTTCTGTTTGGGGGAGGAGTCGCCTTCCCCTGCGTGAGACGTGCATTGAATATTTTGCGCTAAGCGAGCGAGATCACGCCCACCCGTGCGCCAAAGAGGGAAGAGCATCATCCATTTTGGTGTAATGATGACTGTCCCCCGACCACCGGGAGTTGCTACTCAGAGACTGAGGGCTCCTACTACTACATCGGGGGTTTTTGATGCCTTCATCCCAACCAGAGTATCCGTGATGTATACGGGTGTCCGACTGGCCACTCGGGGACAGTTTTTTCTCCTGTCCAGTAAGGGTACTGAGGTACTGGGCCTGACCTGTTACCACTGCGGGGACCTTTCTATGAAGATTCAGCTTTTCGCCCAGTGCTAGAGATGCCGGGCCTATTCGTTTGTAACTGTGTCGCCCACATTAGGCCCGAGAGAGTATCGGGCAAACCTTCTTACAGCCGCTCTCACCGCAGAGGTGGAACCTACATGGCCGGAGCCCTCCCCGTCAGTATGGGTTGTGGATCCGGGAGTCAGGGATCTTGAGGTGATCTCTTTATCATCCACTCCAACCCTGCCGTTGGCTGCTTCGCCGTCTCCTTGGCTGGAGGCGAACTCGCTTCGGAAACAACGGAATCTTCTACATTCTCGTGGTGGCATGCTAGTGCGAAGAGGAAGCCCACCCTGGTCTCTCCAAGTGGTGATCGAGACCAGCCTGTCGTGAGCCCTCCACCGCTTGAGGAGTGGTGCTTAACGGACTTTAACCTATCGTCGGACAAGTCGGCGAGCGATGACTGACGTTCACCCGGATCCGAAGGATTGCTCTATCGAAAATGGATCAAGAGGGCCCACTTGGTTGCCCGTGGAAGCTCCAAGTCTGACCTGGGGAGTGGGTGAGTCGAGTTTCACCACAGTTGCTGCCCTCACTACTCCTGTGTCTTTGAATATGTCTGCTTTGAAGAGGACCTCAGATGCCCTAGTTTTGCCGGGTTGCGGGAACTCAAAGACTCTACCTAGATTTGCCCGCTTGCAGTGTGTGGTGACCCAGAGAGTTGCCACTGAGTACGGGTACGAAAATCCCTACGTGCCCCCCTCCCTCCTTTATCAAATTGATCGGGAACGGGGGGTTTGGTGCCGGGAGGCTATTTGGTCGCATTTGAAGGCACCGTGTGTTTTGAGAGGCACTGACCCGAAGTTGCCCCAACTGAAGGACAGATTTGAGGAATGCCATTGCAACTGGATCTGGGGCCTTCATCTCTTTCAGGACCGTGCTGTGTTGAAGTGCCCTGGTAAAAGGGACAAAGTCTTCAAGGTGAGAATTATTACGCCAAGGGGGATATTGTTTGGCTGCCAGACCCCCGGTTCTATCAGTAGACATCTTATAACAGCGCTCCGGGGCCTTTTGTTGAAGTTTGTTGTGCTAAATGTTCTGAAAGTTACGGACAAGTATGCCCCTCTGTGTGAACTGAACTATTCTCCCAGCTTTTTTTTACCCCCCCTTCTCCTCTCCAGAGCCACAAAGACTGAGATAAACTTTCGGGAGGGGTTGGGTTTCAGTCAGTTAGAATGGGAGGGGTCCTTGCATAAGAAGCTGGCTTTTGGAAATGTCCTAGGATCACCGACAGAGAAACGAAAAGGGATGTTTCTATTTCTCCTCTTTGCAACCACTTTCGCACCTCTTTGAGTTTTTTTTTTTTTGTGTGTGTGGACTGTTGCATTACCAGGGGCGCTGACCGCTGGGGGGCAATGTCTTGTCCCAGAAAAGAGAGACATACTAATAAGAATTCACTGTGTCCTTCATGTTTTATGTTTCATCAGAAGAACTTATATTACTGTGGTCTCTTGAGAGAGGAGGGAGGTTTTGTGCTCATGTTGGAGCCCACAGCTTTGCTCCTGCTCTAGGAGAACTAATGCGAATACTATATTTTTTTTTCTCAAATTGTGTTTGCAGGATTTTTGGACCTATCTATCACCGACTCTGCAGAGACTGGGTAGCTAGGTAGTTAGGGTCGTATAATATGTACTAATTGTGATAATGTGTTTTGCCATATGTGTTATATTTCCTTTCTTTTTTCTTTTCCTTCTCCCTTTCTGTCTCTTTAAAGTTGATGTCGGGCCAGCATTCGTATCCGAATGCTATAGACACTGGGGACAGTGTCTCTTTGGGGAGGGGTGTGTGTAGCGCCCCCTTGCCTTTAGCATGGATATTGCGCTTAAGAGAAAAAAATAAGTTAGTTGGACTGGGAGAGTTACTTTGCTCCCGGTGACGATTTGTTAGGTTTGTGACCTGTATCGTTCCGGAAAGATCCGCTGGCTCGGACTGCATTCTGGGCATGTGAATTCATCCCTGGCCGGCAGTGAGAGCCAGAGGGATTACTGGTGGATGGATTCTTCCTCAACAGCCAATTGGAGAGGGTTTTCTCTCGCTGGGCATGCTGGGAGGGGATATATCTGGGAGTCAGGTCATGTGTCGGGGGTCTTTTCTGCATCTCCTGAGTGGGGCCCCGGAGTCGGGGTGCGGCATCCACCTTTGGGGTGTGCGCGCCCATGGGCCTCTCCGGCGTGGTCCGCCTGGCCAAGTGTCCCGGACCTACAGAGTCTCAGTCGGAGACGAGTCTGGTGGGACTCCAGTGAGTTGCTGGGTTTCCGATGGCGTCGAGAGAATCAGGCACCTGGGCCATACACAGGTGCGCGTCGATGTCGCTCGGTATGGGACACTGAGAAAACATGACTGGGAGGTTTTTCTCTATTCAGACAACCGCAAATTATCCAGGTTAAACCGGCCTGTGGCAGAGGCCTAGAGCCAGGTCAATGAGAGAGGCCTGTTTTCCTCCCTGTCTGTGTCCAAATGGCGACGCAAGCAAATCTGTACGTTTACCAGCTAAGCTATGGTGTGCTCTAATCCAGGCCCGATATTGAGAGTTTCTTTCTTCATCAACCTGTCTCACTTTTATTGAGTTGATGTTCGGCTATGTTGGCTTGGAATTAAAATACAGAGAAAAATCTTTATTGCCTGTCTGGACATTCCATTTGTTACTGAATACATCTGGTGCACCCCTAGAGAAAGAAGAAGTGCAACTTAATCTGCCGATCCCATCATCAAACCAGGTGGTGAGCGATACACAGGCAACGTCACCCCCCCCCATACTCAATGAAGCCACCAACTTTAGGCACTTTTTGGAGGAATTTGTCTCAGGGGGCTGGGAAAAATGATAATTTCACACCTATTAGTCCCCCGTTATAGATTTATCTTCCATACTGCCATTTGATTTTATTACTTTATGACCCTATCTGCCTGGTTGCCAGGACAGAGTATGTGAAATTAATCACCATGAGGAAGACATCTGCAGTATCAATGTGCTGAGGTCTGTACATGTCTGATAGTGTCTCACTTGTAGCACAGGTAAATAAAGCCTCACAAAGGCTGTTGCATATGTTACTATGTACACAGTGAGTTGAGCACAATTTGCAACACCCACAATTTGCCACAGCATGGCAGGTTCACAAATTGTTATCTTCTGGGTACCCAAGAAGGACCCCCTCCCCCCAGGAATTTTTTATTTATCTGCAGCCCTGATGTAATGGCCGAATCTAGGGTGCTGGGGTTGGCTAAACCCTCCCAGGTCTCAGTTGTGCTTAGTTGTGCCCCACTAAAGCCATCAGCTCCTCCCTCCATCTGTATTTTAGACTTTAAGTGGGAGGTTGGGGCGGGGTAAAACTGCAGCTCAGCCTCCTGTTTTACCACCCCTTAAAAATTATCTGTCTGCGAGTGCTCATCTTTTAGGCTCCATTCACATAAGATGCAGTGTTCAGTTCACACCTGAATTGGACCAGAAGAAGCACAGGACCCTTTCCAAATGCGAACCGTGGCCACCCCGGAGCTGTGTGAACTAGCTCAATTGAGAGCTGGTCACACTCTCCTGTCATGCAACTTGGATATGGAGAATACTGCATCCAATATGCATATATGTGAACTCAGCCTTAAAGACAAATAGATCAGGGTGCATTTTGTGCTTTGGGCACTTCTGACCCCTGCACTTTGTAGAGTACATAGTCCTGAACTCTGCTTCACTTACAGTGCCTGCCGCCGAGAATGTGTTTTTAGCACGACAGCATCGCGCTGATTCTCGGCGACAGGCTGCCGACATCTCGCACTCGCTGGAATAGTAAAACCACATTCCAGCGAGTGCGTCATAGAAGCGACGGGGATCCGACGCGGATTCCCGCCAATTCTACACGTGGGTGGAGTTTGTTATGAATCCTGAGAAGGAAGTCCCCGCCGGATTTTAACCCCCCTGGTGGTATCCCCGAGCGTGACTCGGGTGGATTTTTTATGTAAAAATCGGTATCCCCGAGTCACGCTCGGGGTGAATATGCAGAGCCTGCAGCGCGCTGGCTTACCTTGTATCCAGGCAGGGTTACTGTACTTACCTTGTCCCTGGATCCAGCGATGCATCCCTGCTGTGTGAGCGACTGGCGTCTTCCTTCCGACTCACACAGTGCCCGCGCGCCGCCGATCTCCGTTCCCTGCGACGTAACGGCGCACGGGGGCGGAGACCGGCGGCAAATTCAAAAAAGTAAACAAACACATTACATACAGAATACTGTAATCTTATAGATTACAGTACTGTATGTAAAAAGTACACACCCCCCTTGTCCCTAGTGGTCTGCCCAGTGCCCTGCATGTTCTTTTACATAATAAAAAAAAAATAATTGTGCCTGCAAACTGTAGATTGTCCATAGCAACCAAAAGTGTCCCTTTATGTCAAAAGTGATTTTAGAGCAGCTAGAAAACAGCGATAATAAATGATAATCACTTGCAGAATTGCAGAATTGAGCGATAGCGATTTGTGGGGAAATTCGTCATAAAAAAATAAAAGTAATGACAGCAATAATTCTGCAGCTGAGCAAATTTCAGTGATTTTGATTTGATTACATTAGTGAATAATTTTTATTATAATTACATTATTATTTGTTATAATTATTTATAGTTATTTATTATATTATAATTCTATGATTTTTTGTTTCAAACTTTATCATACCAGAGATGTTTACTAGACTATTGTTTGGACAAATTTAAGTGAGTTATTCCTAAAAATTGCAGGCCTACAGTATAAAACACAGAATTTCAATGCAAAATAATTGTACCGCTTTTGGTACGCAATTCCAGACAGAATCATACCGCCAGGGAGGTTAAATAAAAATCCGGCATGGGTTCCCCCCTCAGGAGCATAACGGGCCCTTAGGTCTGGTATGGGTTGTAAGGAGACCCCCCCCCCTACGCCGAAAAAACGGCGTGGGGGTCCCCCCACAATCCATACCAGACCCGTATCCAAAGCACGCCGGCCGGCCGGTCAGGAAGGGAGTGGGGGCGAGCGAGCGCCCCCCCCCTCCTGAGCCGTACCGGGCAGCATGCCCTCAACATGGGGGGGGTCAGGTGCTCTGGGGCAGGGGGCGCACTGCGGCCCCCCACCCCAGAGCACCCTGTCCCCATGTTGATGAGGACAGGGCCCCTTCCCGACAACCCTGGCCGTTGGTTGTCGGGGTATGCGGGCGGGAGGCTTATCGGAATCTGGAAGCCCCCTTTAACAAGGGGGCCCCCAGATACCGGCCCCCCACCCTAAGTGAATGAGTATGGAGTATTGTACCCCTACCCATTCACCCGGAGGCAAAGTGTAAACACAAATAAACCACACAGGGTATTGAAATATTTTATTAGTTGGCCGCCGGGGGGGGGGTGTGTGTGTATGATCGCTTTTATAAAAACGCCCCCCTCCGGCGGGCTTCTGCGGGGGGGTGGGTGCCGCTGTTCTTCGCCGCCGTCTGGTTCTCTTCCGCCGCCGGGGGGCTTCCTTGATAAAAGCGCCCACCACCCGGTGGGCTTCCTTCGACATCTTCGGCGGTGGGGGGGGGGGGTCTTCTCCCACTCTCCGGGGGTCTTCTCCGCTCTCCAGGGGTCTTCTTCGCCTCCGCTATCTTCGTGTGTTAGCTCAATTACTAGTGGCGGCGAGTCCCCTCTTCTGTGACGTCGTCTTCTTCTTCTTCTCTTCTCCAGATGTTGACGCGATGCTTCCTTCCGCTGTTATGGCGGGCGCGCGGCTCGCAGCGAGTTATATAGGCCTGTCTTGTGACGTCGCAGTCCCATCATGCTCCGGTAGGTACCACGTGCTACCTACCCACGTGGTACCTACCGGAGCATGATGAGACTGCGACGTCACAAGACAGGCCTATATAACTCGCTGCGAGCCGCGCGTGCGCCATAACAGCGGAAGGAAGCGTTGCGTCAACATCTGGAGAAGAGAAGAAGACGACGTCACAGAAGAGGGGACTCGCCGCCGCTAGTAATTGAGCTAACACACGAAGATAGCGGCGGTGAGTCCTGAAGAAGAAGAAGACACCGGAGAGCGGAGAAGAAACCCGGAGAGCGGAGAAGACCCCCAGAGAGCGGATAAGACCCCCGGAGAGCGGGAGAAGACCCCGGAGAGTGGGAGAAGACCTCCCCCCGCCGCCAAAGATGTCGAAGGAAGCCCGCCGGGTGGTGGGCGCTTTTATCAAAGCGCGCCCCTCCCGGCGGCGGAAGAGAACCAGACGGCGGCGAAGAACAGCGGCACCCACCCCCCGCAGAAGCCCACCGGAGGGGGGCGCTTTTATAAAAGCGATCATACACACCCCCCCAGCGGCCAACTAATAAAATATTTCAATACCCTGTGTGGTTTATTTGTGTTTACACTTTGCCTCCAGGTGAATGGGTAGGGGTACAATGTACCCCATACTCATTCACTTAGGGTGGGGGGCCAGTATCTGGGGGGCTTCCAGATTCCGATAAGCCTCCCGCCCGCATACCCCGACAACCAACGGCCAGGGTTGTCGGGAAGGGGCCCTGGCTTTTATCAACATGGGGACAGGGTGCTCTGGGGTGGGGGGGCGCAGTGCGCCCCCTGCCCCAGAGCACCTGACCCCCCCATGTTGAGGGCATGCTGCCCGGTACGGCTCAGGAGGGGGGGCACTCGCTCGCCCCCACTCCCTTCCTAACCGGCCGGTGTGCTTTGGATACGGGTCTGGTATGGATTGTGGGGGGACCCCCACACCGTTTTTTCGGCGTAGGGGGGGGTCTCCTTACAACCCATACCAGACCTAAGGGCCCGTTATGCTTCTGAGGGGGGAACCCATGCCGGATTTTTATTTAAAATCCAGCAGGGACTTCCTTCTCAGGATTCATAACAAACTCCGCCCACGTGTAGAATTGGCGGGAATCCGCGTCGGATCCCTGTCGCTTCTATGACGGCTTTGTCTCCATCGCGGCAAGCCAGCTCGGAGCTGGCTCCCGCGATGGGGCTCGCAAGTGCTCAATCTCGCCGAGAAAGGGAGCGAGATTGACACAATATCCCAGTCACCTACTGTACTACTGACCCCTGTCCTCCACCATGCTGACCCATGTACACTGCCCTACAAACTGCTTGGCCTATTTTCTGCCCAGTTGACCCCTGTACACTGCCCTGCTGAACTACCATCTTCTTCCCCCAGTTTACTGCACCCCCACATTAGACAGGCTAGATCCAGCCCTGATATCAATTTACAGATTTTTTTCTTTGTGATTCAATATTATTTTTGACTGAAAATAGATGAGGTACTTAAAAAGGCTTTTACTGGTTCATGTTGCATTCAATGAACTTAACTAAAATGAACTTTGGGATGGGAACCGAGAACTCATTCTTTTTTCCTTTCTAATGCTATGAGTTTAGACATAGAGTAAGGTATTGTAGTGCTCACCCCCGAAGGAGCCGCTGGTTAAAAAGTGATGGCATGTTACCTCAAGGCTCTGGTGATGTGTCTAGGGTGAACGTGGATAGGCAGCAATGAAGGAATGTCCGCAAATAGGAAGTCTCTTTTAAGTGCTCTTTATTACCCAGCCGGGTAAAAACAATCAACAGGTGAGGGAAGGATAGAAGAAAGGTTTTGAAGAAGATAGCAGACTTAGGCCTTGGATACTTGAAGCAGTCCTGCTTCCGACAATAAACAATGTTTCTGCGCCACTCCAGCTTGAGTGGGTGTAGTGTACCTGGACAGTCCCTCTCACAGATCTGGCAGCCAGAGTATCACTTGGACTTGAGAAGGATGCCTCTGCCACAGAGTCTTCCCAATGACCGTCAGACAAGCGCCTCTGCCACAGGCCTTGTCTGAGTGTAAATACGGAGAAACTCCTCCTGAATAAAGTTTGCCTGTACCTTTTCTTCAGTGTCGCCAGGGTACTGACTGAGAGAGGAATCAATCCCTCAGTGTCCAGTACCTCGATCCCCGATGGTTCGCTCCAGTGCTGTTGGACCACCAGCCTCTCTTTGGTGCTCCTTAACTGGACTCCCCACCGAACAGCTAAACTCGCTTGGGATCTTTGGAGATCCAGTCGATCACTAGATCCCCGTTTCACTCAAAGTTGTTCCGGACCATCTGGGCTCCGGAAACCAGGAATCTTGTGTAGCACCCACGCCCCGGCCAGGTAGGCCATAATGCACAGGGTGCATTGATGTGGTCACCCTGAAGGTGAGTGCCGCACTCCATCAGGTAAAACAGAAGAAGACCACAAAAAATGGCGTCTGCCTCATTAGTAGCCTCTCCCAGCATGCCCAGCGAGGCCCAAGCCTCCCCATTGGCTGCTGGAAAAGAGCACCCGAACCTCAGCGGAATACTGTGGCCACCTGCTGTCCCGGGGTGGAACCACACCCCAGGTACAGCAGAATGAGCCCACAGCACAGTCGAGCTGAAACAGAGAGCTCTAACATAATCAGAATTAAGATCAGAGCAAACTACACTCTAAACTTTTCCCCAAAATTTACAATAGCTCCCGTACTTTGAAGTACATGGGCGCTACAGTATTTTTTAACACATCATTTCTTAATTATTATTTTTGAAAAATGAACAAAGTTTTGCTAGTCCTGAAGAAACATGAATATTTTATTGAGGTTCTAATTACATGAGAAGGATTATGCTTGGCATAATCCTACTTCTTCCATTGGTTTTTATCCTTGTATATACTCAGGTGCATTAATTTCTGGCCCTGATCCTTTTCATAAAAGCATGTCATATTCAAATAAAACAGGTGACCTGTAAAAGCTGAATTAGGACTTTGTGTAATTCACTTTAGGTTTTAATTTTTCAGCTAAATTCAAAGTTTTATATTCTAAACAACCACCGGACTTGACATCCTTGCAATTCAAACGTCTCTTATACGTCACCACCAAACAAATCATGTCTAAAGCCAGCCATAGACTGCTCAAATCTTGGCAGGTTCAGCAGGAACCGGCCAATATTCAAACCATGTAAGAGCAGGCTGAATGTACCCAAGTTGATCAGTTGATTTGGAGTTGGATTTTATATGCAGTAATATTGCACTTTATTTTCATCATATTGAATCGTTTTGGTTGTTATATTTATTTACACATTATTGCATCAGAACTTTAGAAAATGTATTTACTGTTATTGAGAAAGCGCCACATCAATATTTTTTTTAGATTGTCACTGTGTGGGAACATATTTTGTGTTGGCAACTACTCACTGATTTTATTTTTTTATTTTTGGTTTGTAAAACGAATGAGTCACATGACCCCGGGGAGGCATAATGGCTAATTGGACATCTTCACTTAGGGGTGCACTCACTTTTGTTGCCAGTGGTTTAGACATTAATAGCTGTGTGTTGAGTTATTTTGAGGGGATAGCAAATTTACACTGTTATACAAGCTGTACACTCACTACTTTACATTGCAGCAAAGTGTCATTTCTTCAGTGTTATCACATAAAAAGATCTAATAAAATATTTATAAAAATGTGAGGGGTGTACTCACTTTTGTGAGATACTGTATATTTATTGTTTTGCGATGGCCAAAGCACGTAACACTGTTCAAAAAATGTTGTAGGATTTTGTGCCTAATTTGGGTTTACCTACAGGATATATACAGTATAGCTATAACACAAGTGGGATAAATAAATGTTTATAAGGACATTTGGGACATATAAATTATATCAAAAGCAGCTACTACACTGATTATAGTCAAAGAGAAATAGTTGAGTGCGAAAAAATCCCATCTGTATTTGCTTATGCCTTTGATGTAAGAGGTGCTTTTATATTTAGTTATCGTGTGTTTGATGCTCTTTAGGGATTCATTAATTTGTAAGAAATAATGGCCTTTATCTCAAACAAAATGTATTCTGTTGAAAAAAAGTAATACAACTACATAAAACAAAGTTATTAGGACTTGATTTTGAAATAGTAATCTTAGTCATACTCTTCCCCCAGCTGGTCCTTGGTTACAATGACCCATCCTTGAACTGATCCTGATGTATTATAATCTACAGCACTTCAGAGGCTTTTAAAATTTATAGGTCATGTATCCTTGTGCCCTGCTTGTACTTTATTACAGACGGGCAAAATGTAATGTTGTAAATCAGATTTTTTGTTCGTGGAAGTGTTCTAAAGATATAGGATGACTAAGCATCAGATATAGCAATCTTTTGTTATGTAGCTTTGTATGATATGTGATTACATTTGAAAAAGGGGAGCTTGATATCTCTTCTATAGTATAGCCGCTGATTTTATTAGGATTGAGCATGTATCTTCAAGCAGATCTTGTAATAAACTAGAAAGGTCTGCTTATTTACTTAGGGCTTCCTCCCCATCCCAAAATGCTGTCTTAACCACTTCAGGCCTGGAAGGTTTTCCCCCTTAATGACCAGAGCATTTTTTACAATTTAGCACTGAGCTGTTTTAACTGCAATGCTGTACATAAACAAACTTTTTTTCCCCAACTAATAGAGCTTTCTTTTGGTGGTATTTGCGATATAAATGAAAAAAGACTGAAAAATGTGAAAAAAAAAATATATATATTTTTTTTTTTTTAGTAAACTAAATTCTAGTCATACATTTAGGACTAAAAATTGCAATAAGCGTATATTTTTTGCTTTGCACAAAAGTTATAGCGTCTACAAACTAGGGTACATTTTCTGGAATTCATGCAGCTTTTAGATTATGACTGCCTATCTCATTTCTTGAGGTGCTATAATGGAAGGGCAGTTCAAATCCCCCTCAAATTACCCCATTTTGGAAAGTAGGCACCCCAAGCAATTTGCTGAGAGGCATGTTGAGCACATTGAAAAAAAATTTTTTGTCACAAGTGATCGATAGTGACAACTTTGTGTTAAAAAAATTTAAATAAGTAACGTAATTTCCCCAAAACTAGTGGCAAAATATAAAATATTCCATGGACTCAGCATGCCTATCAGCAAATAGCTTGGGGTGTCTACTTTCCAAAAAGGGGTCATTTTTCTTTTTTTTTAACTGTCCTGGCATTTTATGCACAACATTAGAAGCTTATGCCACACTTCTAAGCACTTGAAGACAAAGCCCTTTCTGACACATAGGGCCAGATTCAGGTAGATGGGCGAATCTTTATTCTGGCGTAACGTTGCTCATTTACGTTACTCCGCCGAAACTTTAGGAGAAAGTACTGTATTCACAAAGCACTTGCTCCTAAAGTTGCGGCAGCGTAGCGAAAATGGGCTGGCGGAATTCAAATTGGGCGGGTAGGGGGCGTGTAGTATTTAAAATAGGCGCGATCCTGCGGCGAACGTACTGCGCATGCGCCAGCTGTCAATGTATCCCAGTGCGCATGCTCCAAATTATGACGGTGTTTTCGAAGTGAACGTCAATGATGTCAATCCCCATTCACGGACGAGTTATGCAAACGACGGTAAACTTTTTCAATTCG
This sequence comes from Rana kukunoris, assembly GCA_029574335.1. Taxonomy (NCBI): domain Eukaryota; kingdom Metazoa; phylum Chordata; class Amphibia; order Anura; family Ranidae; genus Rana; species Rana kukunoris. The sequence continues at coordinate 287,820,213 of CM056051.1, read as the reverse complement.
ACACGGTCACGACGGCCATACTTAACATAGGATGCGCCTGCTTTTTGTTGCTTTATCTTTACGCCGGGAAACCCCTTACGGAAACGTCGTAAAGTGACTGCGTCGGGCCCGCGTACGTTTGTGAATTGTCGTATCTCGCTGATTTACATATTCTCGGCGTAAATCAGCGGGAACGCCCCCGGCGGCCATTTTAAAACTGCCTTTGAGATCGGACGGTGTAATACAATTACACCTGTCGGATCTTTGCAAAAAAACAGCGTATCTTGTTTTCTGAATACAGAAAACAGATAAGCCGGCTCAAAGTGTGAGTTATGCTGGCATATCACTGATACGCCGGCGTAACTCTACTTGAATCTGGCCCTTTTTGTTTACTTGCAAAAATATATTTTTACTAGAAAATTACTTTGAACCCCCAAACATTATATCTTTTTTTAAAGCAAAGGCCCTACAGATCAAAATGGTGGGTGTTGCAATTTTTTCCACACAGTATTTGCGCAACGATTTTTCAAAAGCAATGTTTTTGGAAATAAAAATATTTTAATGCACTAAAACACACTAAGTTGCTTAAATCTTTGGTAAAATCTAAAAGATGATCTTATGCCGAGTACATAGATGTCAAACACAAAATGATTTAAAATTGCGCACAACCGTGCAGCGGCGACAAACTACATACATTTTTTAAATCCTTTAAAAGTCTTTCCAAGTTACCACTTTTGATTTTTTAGAAAAGGTCTACTGCTAGAATTACTGCCCTTGATCTGACGTTCACTGTGTTACCTCACATGCATGGTGCAATTGCTGTCTACATATGACACAAGACCGACACTTGCGTTTGCCTTTGCGTACAGGCACTGGGGGACAGGAGTGATTTATTTATTTTTAATTATTTATTTTGCTTTTTTGTTTTAATTTTACACTGTTCCTTTCATTTATTTTTATTTTTTTAGAATTTTTATTGTTATCACAGGGAATGTAAATATCCCCTATGATAGCAATAGATAGTGACAGGTACACTTTTTTGAAAAAATTGGGGTCTATTAGACTCTAGATCTCCCTTCTGCCCTCAAAGATCGATGTAATAAACCGATTTCCCAAATGCACTGTTTATATCCAGCGAAACCAAAGTCATGAAATGCTCGTAGCTTACAGTTTCTTAGGCCATAGAGATGATTGGAGCCATTCTGGTCTTTGATCAGCCCTATGGTCATCTGGCAGAATCAACGGCTGCATTCTTGGGTTCCCTGGTGGGACAGGAGAGCCCAGAGAAAACCATGGAAGACAGTGGGGGGTGGGAACAATCCCTCCCACTGCTTGTAAAAGCAGTCTAGAGGCTAATTAGCTGCTAGGATTGCTTTTACATGAAAGCCGACTGCCAGCTGAAAAGAACAATACCAAGATGATATAAACCTGCAGGCATGATTCTGGTATAACCACTAGACATGTGCATTTTTTTTTGTCCAGATGCATTTTCGTCTGAATTTCTGGTATTTTTGTTATCGTTTTAACAAACGAACACGCATAATCTGAAATCCGAAAGACCCGACATAAAAAATGCTTTATTTTCGTTTTCGTTGCTACAACAGTTGATAGGAGATTCAACAAGACAATAGCAATCTGTGTCTATCGAACCGGTTTCATCGGACATGTTGGATCGTGTGTACGGCCTATCGGACTGTTTTCCATCGGACCAAAGTTTTCATACATGCTTTAAAACCTGTCCGATGGAAACCTGTCCGTCGGACAGGTTCGATGGTTAGTACACAAAAGCATCGGACCAAAAACCTGCGCATGCTCAGAATCAAGTCGACGCATGCTTGGAAGCAGTGAACTTTCATCACGTCGTCGTGTTCTACGTCACCGCATTCTGGTCTGATCGGATTTTGGTCCGATGGTGTGTACACACATCAGACCATCAGACAAGTTCAGAGTTGTCTGATGAAAACGGTCAGTCGGACAAGTCTCATCAGACATGTCTGATCGTGTGTACAGGGCCTTAGTCCAAGATTATTCTACATAGAGAGGGAAGATTCGACATAGAGAGAATAGATTCGACATTATAGAGACAGTGTTGGGGTAGATCATTTGACATGAATGACAAAGATTTGACGAAGCAGAGAAAAACATACAAACGTTGAATCAGTCATTGAGGGCTTATGCTGTCTGTCGACAGTTGTAAGAAGATTCGACAATTAGCTAAACTGTAAGACCCCACAATCATACATTTTAGGTCAAATTCTTTGCCCATAGGCTATAGAGGAATTTTTTTTTTTTTTTTTTTATTGAGTGGTATACAGCAGATACAACGAAAGGGTAACTACGGTACAACATATAATCAGTAGACAACATCATTAGCATTACTAATACATCAGGGTAAACCATGGAAGGGTAGAGCACATAAATGCGGTTAAAAATAAAATAAACAATGCTAAGAAAAGTGTGCCACTACCCCTTTAACCGGTCTACATTAGGGGCAGTCTCTCCCCTCCAAAGTAAAGGAGAGATCAGCCAGATCATTGGGAGAAGTCTATAACGGTGAGCATTACTAGGCTCTGCGCACACCACTCCTTTTATATTATTTTCCAGAGAGAGAGAGAGAGAGAGAGAGAGAGAGAGAGAGAGAGAGAGAGAGAGAGAGAGTGTCATACAACATTAGAATTCTTTTATAGCTTGAAAAATATTTCAGTGTGCACGTGTCTAATAACCACTCAAAGTCCAGCAACATACCTGTACGTCGCTGATCCTTGTTGGGCATATATTGTAATGGTCTTTTTTTTCATGCAGCCTGTGAGCTGACCGAAAAAAAGAGATTGATCAGTGGGTATGAATTGATATTGGAATATATCACCCGGCATTCACCCACTTCTAATGATCGGCATACATGCATTGTTTTTTTTAACTGTGGTAGTGAACTCCCCTCCTACAGCGCTGGAGTCGCTGATTTATGTATCTGTTGCTGTTCAAATAAATAAATCCATGATGCAGCTGAAAAGCAAACAATTTTAACAATAAAACATTAACTCAATAAAACAACTTTTTTTTAATTGCAATCTGTGCCTAAAAAATATAGGCCAAAGCATGGGGGCAATCTACCCCTAAAGTTAGGGGAAAAATGCCCCTCCACCACTGCCCCCATGATTCAGCATATATGCTCTTTTTTAACTGTGGTGGTGAAATCACCTCCTACAGCATTGGAGTTGCTGATCTACGTATTGTGAGAGCCAACGATTTTGCTGTCAAGATAAATAAGTCAGTGCTGCATCTGAATGGCGTACCTACAAAGAAAATAATGGTTAACAATAAAAAAAAACAGTAAACAGTAAAGTATAAAGGAATTACATACCTGAAAAGCAAACACAATAAAACATAAACATTGCAGTTAAGCATAAAATACAGTAAAACAGAGCAGAACAATAGAGAGAGAGAACAATAGAGAAAGAAGAACAAGAAAATGACAACTATTTTTGTTTTTTGTTTTATATATATATATATATATATATATATATATATATATATATATATATATATATATATAAAAATATATATATATTGTTAAACTTTTTTTAAAACTTTTATTTGTAGTTGTAACTTTAAATTTTCCAAGTTCAGGTATCTCAAAATGCGATGGCATCTTTGGAGACCATATGAAAGTGTGCCCTAGACTGTGCAGTGCTGTACCCTACGCGACACTAATACACCAATAGTGTGTGGTAGCAAAGGAAACATTCACCGATGTAGAGACCAGGTTGGTCAGGACACAACTTATTTTTTGGGGTGTTCTTTGGGCTGGGGCACCATGGAGGACTTCTTGGAAGTGCCTCTCATTCAGCCGGCTCACTGAATTTGTATTGGGAAGTTGGGGCACACCACCATCTGGAAACAGAAGGGCTGTGACGATCTCCAGGAATTTAAGGAAGGATCCAGTTCGTCCTAATGCTTTGTATAGCACATAAGCGTTCAACAGAGCCAATTTAAATAAGTATACAGACACTTTTTTGTACCAGAGTCTGACCTTATGGGCAATTAAATATGGTGCCATCAACTGGTCGTTGAAGTCCACCCCTCCCATATTACGGTTGTATTCGTGGACACAGAGGGGCTTCACAAATACACCAGTCACCGTTGGAATTTGGACAGGCATATCTGCGTGAAGGGAGGAGAGAATGAAAACATTCTGAATATCCCTCCACTTCACTGCAAGCAAATTATTACTTCTCAAGCAGGCTTTCTCCCTCTGCTTAAGTTGGGATTCTACAAGCCATTGGGTAAAGCCCTGGAAATTGGATTGCATGGTGCCACATGCTCCAATTCTACAATCAAAAGGGTGACTAAAAAGTGTCACCCTTGTGTAATAATTGACCACGTACAAGTGGTACCCCTTTCCGAATAAGGGTGACACTAAGTCCCAAACAATCTTACCGCTGCTACCAATCTAGGCAGTTTGGGGGCTTCATGTGACTATCTCTTCCCTCGTAAACCATAAAACTATATGTATAGCCAGTTGCTCTGTCACAGAGCTTATACAACTTGATCCCATATTTGGCACACTTGATGGGGAGATACTGTTTGAAAAAAAAGCGGACAAAAAATTTAATCAGGGACTCATCAACACAGACAGCTTGATCGGGAGTAAACAAGGCTGCAAAATGTTGGTTGAAGTGGTTTACAAGGGGCTGAATTTTGTGAAGCTCATCAAATTTATTGTCACCCCAAGGAAGATAGAGTTCATTGTCATTGAAATGCATAAACTGCAAGATCTGCTCGCATCGCGTCCTGGCCATGAAAGCAGAGAACACGAGCATATGGTGAATTATGTCAGTGGACCAGTATGACCGCAACTCACTTTTTTTAGTTATGCCCAGAGGGATAGGCCCAGAAAGGTCTTAAATCCAGAAACCATAATAGGTTTCCATTTTCTGACAAGGGTCATATGTGGATTAATGCAATGAATTGACAAGCATACAAATTGCTTTGGTCCACAATAGATCTATAGAGATCTTCCCAGAAAAGCTGTGACTAAAAATCAAGTGACGTAAAATCAACTGTTTCCACCTGAAATCCGGGTTGGCCAGTGAATGGGGGAGGGTACAAAAAAAAGGTTCCTCTAGGGGACTTTGAAGGGCAGAAACTCCTTAGTAAATAAGTATTGAGAATATATTTATATTTATTGGTAAATTTAAAATCATGAAAAATAACATAATAAAATCAAAGTTGGATGCCTATACAGTTATGATGCATTGTTACAATATTATTCAAACAACCACTGGACTCTGTCAATATATAGATGAGAGTTTGTAGCAATGAACCTCTTCTTCAGGGGTTTGTGGTTTCAATAATGAACTTAAGTTGTCTATAAATCGATAGAAAACAGAAAACAGTAAGCATACTATTGTTTATACATAAAACAACAACTATACAATAACAGTGTTTCTATGTGGACACTTTATTGCATCCTAATTTAAAAGTATAGAGAAGACCTTGCTGCCAAACATCACCCACATCCAGCCACTCGAAGGAAAAAACAGCAGACCCACGGGCAGGACCAGCCACAGAGGGCAATCTTGCATCTATCCCAATCCTGGACACACCACAGAGAGGGCAAAAATCTGAGTCTGGATATTCTAAGACATAAAAGGTACACAGAACTAAATACCAGAAAAATACCAGCTTGGTGCTATGATGATTCATATATGTTTCTTTGAAAGAGATACGAATAGTCAATAAAGGAGATGACAAACCTCGGGTGTAGTTGGTATAACGATGGCAAGGAGAGAGTACAGGTAGATGGTATACAGGGAAACCCGGGATATCGCACCAGATATCAAAAACAGGATGCTTTAAAAGAACTCATATCCAGTACTCATATCCACAATCCAGTTTCCACCTGTAACATCTAGGTGATTGCAACATTCCCATTGCTCCAGTGAGATCCTGGTGAATGCTGACTACCTCAAATCAAAAGTGGATATAGTCTCAGAGAAATTCGCTCAATATCTCATGAATACAACACATTGAGCATTTACCCTTTCCAGAGCTGGGTTAGATAGGAGATATTTAGGAGCAGTTCAAAGGCTTGACACCGGTAAAGGAAAACTAAACCTAATGATGCATTAAAGGGGTTGTAAAGGCAATTTTTTTTCCTTAAATAGCTTCCTTTACCTTAGTGCAGTCCTCCTTCACTTACCTCATCCTTTGATTTTGCTTTTAAATGCCCTTATTTCTTCTGAGAAATCCTCACTTCCTGTTCTTTTGTCTGTAACTTCACACAGTAATGCTAGGCTTTCTCCCTGGTGTGGAGTGTCATGCTCGCCCCCTTCCTTGGACTACAGGAGAGTTAGGATGCTCTACGTTGCAGATAAAGAAAAGAGCTGTGTGTTAGTGGGCGTCCTAACTCTCCTGTTCCTTGTTGAAGAAGGCTGTTCCTTGTTGAAGAATTACTTGGGAAACCCATCCTTCTCCCCCTTTTTTTTGTATGCTTACCCTAATTCAGAGGAACATGCCTGAAGCCTTTGTTTAAACTTTGAGGTAATGGTATACGACAGGGATATGCAATTAGCGGACCTCCAGCTGTTTCAGAACTACAATTCCCATGAGGCATAGCAAGACTCTGACAGTCACAAGCATGACTCCCAGGGGCAAAAGCATGATGGGACTTGTAGTTTTGCGACAGCTGGAGGTCCGCTAATTGCATATCTCTGGTATACGATGTCTATATGAGGAATTGTAAAAATTCCCCTTTTATAGCCAAGTTCATATCAGGTGTAGCTGCAGTGTCATTTTTATCCCTGTTGTTGTATATGGGTTTTCTGAGTCTAGATCTTAGCAATGGGTTCCAAAAAGCTGCACACAGGACTCAATGATTTAAAGTCCTGTCCAGGTGCTCACAGGACAGGTGAGATCTGAATGTTCCCCCTGTGTGCAGGAAATGCATCTTTTCCTTCCATCACTGGAGGATTCTGCCAACAGAAATACATGTTCATTAACATGAACCTATTGGGATAGAAATATGGCAGTTGCCATCCTTGTCTTGGTTTGTTAGTAAACCCAAGACGAGGGTGACAGCTCCAGATCCTACATCTTTATAAAAACAAAATCAGCAACAGTTGACCTTAGATTTCTGTTCTGACAGGTTTCCTTCAAGGTTCTATCGATTCCTGTATGCTGGCCAATTGCAGGTGAAGATGAAATTGGCAGTTTAAATGGTAACTATACAGTATGGGACCATTTCTGAACATAATTATATATATATATATATATATATATATCCATCTGTCCATTCTCCTCACAGGAGACTCCAGAGACTCAGCAGAAGAATACCCCCCCCCCCCACTGTCAGAATACACAGATCAGCGCTGTAGCCTATTGACTGCAGTGCTGGTCAAGTGACTTTTATTTGATGGGGTGGTTAAACAGAAGTTAATCAGTAGACTGAATTCTGTTTATCTGCAGTGACCACACATGGATCAAAATTTCTCTGCTGAATTGGCCTAAATTCAATCGGTGTATGACAAGCTAAATTCCGACCTCCCACACCACCCATTAACCTACATATCCACCCAATCTTTTCCATGTTTAGAGCAATACAGAAGCAACAAGAAAAACATAGGATAAATGCATTTTATAATTAATGTTTGAGCTTCTTTATGGTGTAAATAATTGCACTTGACATTTTCTTTGCAGTCTGCAGGATATAACAAGGACATGACTGAAACTAATTCTATAAAGAGGATGAAATTGGAAGAAGTCCCTGGAATCATGAAAAGTTATCCATTTAGCACTCTGAAGAAGGAGCCCCACAGGGACTACCCTTCACTCTGGGCAATGTTTTTTTTTCTCTCTAAATAGCTTCTTAAGGTTACAAAAGGTTCTCTTAATTATCCTGGACGATCATTAGTCTCATATGTTATTGTTTTGTCATACCTGAGTTAATATCAAATATGCAAAGAAAAAAAACAACACACACACACATACAAAGAACAGTAGGAGAGGTTATTTATATCAGAAAGCAGATACTGTTGTCCATCTTTTGCTGGACTCTGCAGTATTTCTTCTCACTACTGCATCCATGTCCTATTCAAATTAATTCAAGATAGGCTACTTTGTTATCTGGGGAGTGTCATGAAAATCTTACTGCTTAACCCCACAGACAGAAATCTATGATCGGAGAAGAAAAGCTGGCCATATGGATATGACTGGGCTTTTCTCCCAGGTTTCTTTTCTCTTTGATTAACAGTAAAAATGGCAAAATACGCCTCTGTGCTTAATAAATTTGCATTTTTTTTTTAAAAGCAGCGGCATGGACACAGTTACTATGCTAAATATACAAAGCACACCCTCTAAAAAAGAATGATGAATTTGGTAATTTTTTGTGACAAAATCAATTTTGACACAATTATTCTGCCAATCCCTACTCTAAATGTATTAGAAAATGCAATCCTTTTTGTTAAATAAAAAAAAAAAGAAAATGCAATCCAAGTATATAGATTTTTTGACTGTGCTGCAGAATAATGCACTTAGCTGGTACTGAATGTTAAAAGAAAAATATGACAAATTCCTTTTTAAGAACATAAAGATAAAGTAAAATGTAATACGTGAAGGTGTTCAGTGTTCATACTAGCTGACTTGCTCTCATCTTGTCATTTCTGATCATAGCTTGCCTTTTCTACGATGACATAAACGTAGCACACAGACACAACAAGCAAATTATTACTGATCTTTACCCAACTGTCAAGCAAGTTGCTCTATCATGGAGAATTCTCTTCAAAGAGGTCAGCTCTGCTTGTAAGTGCAAAGCTGCAACTCTGATATGCCAGGGATTTACTCAGTAACAAAAGCTCTTTTAAATAAGTGATTTCCTTAATCTGTAGACTACATATTAATATACCTCACTGCAGATTTGGTACTTTAAGAATTATTTTTACCTTACATAACCCCCTTACACATAGAAGTCCGGTGATCTGTGCATTTATATCATAAATGTTCCTGCTGTTTTATATATGTGATTTGTGTTTTTTTTTTTTTTTAAATAAAAAAAATTCTCATTATTTTGTAGTGTAATGCTGCGTACACACGACCATTTTTTATGACGAGAAAAATGATCACTAACAGTAGACTATTAAAAATTCAGCGGGAAATAAAGGAGAAGGGCTCGCCGCAGAAGAGGAAATTATGTACTTCGCTGTGGCCCAGCTAGGACAGAAGTACACTATATATATATATAAAATGTGGGGTGGAGGGGTAGTATTTAGTTTAAGACCACCTTGTAAAGTTGGGTGGAACTCTGCTTTAACAACCACTTTAAACACTGTAGTTGCTTTATTAGTAGGAATATTGTTTTAATGTTTTTCACATTTACTGTTTTTATTGGCGTATAACACTCACTTTTTTACCCTAAAAATAGAGGGTAAACTGTGCCTGCGTGTTATACGCAGGGGGTTGTGGAAAGTTTTTTTCCTGAAACTTCCCTCTTAACCACTTAAGGACCGCCTCCTGCACATATACGTCGGCAGAATGGCACGGCTGGGCACAATTACGTACCTGTACGTCCTCTTTAAGTGCCCAGCTGTGGGTCGCGGGCGCGCACCCGTGACCCGGTCCGAAGCTCCGTGACCGTGGCCGCGATCTCTGCCGCTGTCCCACGATCGGTCACAGGAGCTGAAGAATGGGGAGAGGTGTAAACACACCTCCCCTGTTCTTCACAGTGGCACTGATCGTCTGTTCCCTGATATAGGGGAGAGGGGATCAGTGACGTCACATGTCCAGCCCCATGTCCAGCCCCGCCCCCCTACAGTTAGAAACACATATGAGGTCACACATAACCCCTGCAGTGCCCCCTAGTGGTTAACTCCTAGTGGTTAACTCCTAAACTGCAATTGTCATTTTCACAGTAAAAAATGCATTTTTATAGCATTTTTTGCTGTGAAAATTACAATGGTCCCAAAAATGTGTCAAAATTGTCCCATGTGTCCGCCATAATGTCGCAGTCATGAACAAAAAAACGCTGATCGCCGCCATTAGTAGTAAAAAAACATTTTTTATAAAAATGCCATAAAACTATCCCCTATTTTGTAAACACTGTATATTTTGCGCAAACCAATCGTTAAACGCTTATTGCGATTTTTTTAACCAAAAATATGTAGAAGAATACGTATCGGCCTAGACTGAAAAAAATATCTTTTTTTGTTTATAGTGCAAAAAATAAAAAGCGCAGAGGTGATCAAATACCACCAAAAGAAAGCTCTATTTGTGGGAAAAAAAGGATGCCAATTTTGTTTGGGAGCCACATCGAACGACCGCGCAATTGTCAGTTAAAGCGACATAGTGCCGAATCACAAAAATTGGCCGGGTCTTAAGTGGTTAAAGTTAGGGTGCGTGTTATATGCCTGTATGTGTTATACACCGATAAATACGGCAGTTTAGATTGGTAAATAGATAATAGATTTGCTTTTTAATAGTTGATCTTAATAACCACCAACAGATAGCGGTTGATTTGTTATAGCGCAAATATGCCAATGCACGAAAAAATACTCTCAAAATAGAAAAATCATGCTAATTAGCACGAAAATGGAATTCACTGTAGTACTCGGAAAAAAATACTCCCAAAATCGAATTCTCAACAGGTCACAGACAACAGAGACCATCCAAATCATTACTTTACATTACATTATTGCTAGAACAATACGGGAATTGCACATGGAAATAATGTTTGGAGCATGATTTGATAAATGGTTCTTAAATATGTGGTATATTGTTTAAAGATAATCTGCACTTAAACTTCAGAAAAAAAAGTGATGTATAATCTGAAATATCATTGAAAGTCTGAGAATAGATAAAGTCCCTCTCTTTCTACAACTATGTACCAGCACAAGTGTGCCTTTACCAAGCGCTATAGTAAATTTGCAAATTAGCGCTTGGCTAAAATGCATTTTTGAGTGAGAAAATGTGTATTAGTCTACGCCTCCTTACCAATACATTTTTGTTATTTGTTTAAAGCTTTCACTCATTGTCAAAGAACTCTCATTAACCCAAATCATATCTGAGAGATATTAAATCTCAAATGTAACTTATGGGTACCAGCTGTCAAAGCAAAGGGACAGCAGTAGGTGGTAGGCCTCCCATTGAGGACGCGGCATCATACCTCTATGAGACTGTTGGACATCCCATTTCAAAACCATAGACATGAATATAAAATTGGCTGCACCTTTGTGGCTATAACAGCCACCTCTATTCTGGAAAGACTTTCCACAAGATTTCAGAGTGTGTCCAGCCAGCTAAAAGAGCATTTGAGAGGTCAGGTACTAATGTTGGACAAGGAGACCTAGTTCACAATAATTTTTCCATTTCATCCAATTGGTGTTTGGTAGGGTTGAGGACAAGTATATGTGCAGGACACTTGAGTTCCCCAACATAAAACTTATCAAACTATGACTTTATGGACTTAGCTTTGGGCACAGTTTAATTCTGAAACAAAATGGGCCATTCCTTAAACTTGCTACCTCAAGGGTAAAGCTTACAATTGTTTAACATGGAGATTACATGGATATTTGCTGTAAATTAGGTACAGTACCTGTTTTTAGAATGGGATGTCCAACATGTTCAGGTGTGATGCTGTGGCGTTCACATATATTGTGCATCCGCATAAGGTAAAAATAATCCTCTTTATTCCTTTTTTTTTTAAAATAACAACTGTTTTGCCTTTGTCCAATGTTGATTATGAAAAGACATTCTACCAGACACCTTAAAGTGTCAAGGTAAGAAGTGACGTGAATTTAATGGTATTTGGAGCTTGTGTCTTGATTCATGCAGCTCTTACTTAAAAGCAAAACTGCTGATCTCACCCTGAACACAACATAGACAATGTTCACTGAGCTGAACACAGTTATCAGAACATGTACTGTTATTAAGGGTAAGTTGAAGAATTTTCCACTTGAAATGGTTCCCGAGTCAGAACTATACAGAACTGCAAAAATAACAGTGAATGTCATAGTTGTAAACAATTACTATGCCTTTGACGTTTATCATTAATGAAGCTACACCTAAATGTATATGGTATTTATTTTTGCATGTTTAGAACATTTAATACGAGTACCAGAAGTAAATGCACAATAATAAAATCATAAAATCCGTCCCTTTATAGATATGCATGTTTATAGTAGATCTAAAGTCAAAACATTTTTTTTTAGCTTAGGCTGGAGTACAAACTTTGTTTTCAAAATGTGTCTCACTAGAAATAAGCACTTCCTGTCTCAGAGACATAACACGAAGTTCTAGGAAATATCTTCAAAATAGGGACACTTTCCTTTTTACAGTTGTCACCTGCAATCCCATGGTGAAAGTTTTCCAAAAGGGGAAAAAGGGATAACTATAAATGCAGACATCCAAAGGGCAGCTAGGAGATCTTAACCACATCCCAACATGGGTCCATCCAAGAGCACATCTGCATCTTCCCTGGTGTTGGAGTATTGAGCCCAGCAATGCTCTTGGATGGACCCATTTGGAAACACGCTGGAAAGCTTCTACATCAAGACTGTTACACTGAAACCTATGAGTATATTTGTTCTGTTATGGGCTAAGCCTACAGTATATGTTTTAAGTTACCGTTTTATGTTTTTTAATAAAGATGTAATAAATTGTATTCAAATATATTTTCATTTTTTAAATTATTTTTGGTGAGAGAGGCAATCAGTACATCAGGACTGATCAATTGTCAAATATATGTACTGTATATATATACTGTAAATATATACAGTATACCATTGTTTGTAGACTATAACATTCACACAGACTAAATAATATACACCAATTTGTGTTTTTCCAGCAAAGAAATACAGCAAAAAACATTTTGGCCAAAGGATTATAAAGAAAGATTATTTTTTGCAAAGCTGAATAACAGAAACCAAGATTTTTTTTTTTTTTTTTTCAAAATTTCCAGTCTCTTGTTCTTTATAAAGCAAAAAAAATAGAAGCCCAATGGTGAGTATATACCACCAAACGAAAGCTCTATCCGTCTCAAAAATTGTAATTGTCATTCAGAGTGTGACAGTGCTGAAATCTGAAGAATGACCTGAGCAGGAAGGGAGTTAAACAATCTGGTCTTCAAGTGCTTAAATACTTAAGATGTCATTAAACCCACATCATTACATAACTGTCAGTATATGCTGTATTACATGTACATACTCAGTCACTATGAGATTCATTTTGTTTATTTTGTAAAAAACCTGCTTGGTCCTGCAGTTCACTGTCCCACACTCCTTTTCTGTGTCTCCGCTGCAACCCGAGATTGTGTAGACCAGCGGTTGCCACATCTACTGAACATCCCCCAGTTTAGTTGTTTTCTAAGCTGTTAATTTCCTCCTTTTTCATATCTGTGCAGCCCACGTGACTATAGAGTCACACACATATGGGTATATGCACTCTGCATAAATGAACAAGAGGCACATGTCCTCATCAACATGGTACCCCCCTATGTTGAGGACAGGTGTCCTGGTATGGTTCAGGCAGGGGTTGCAAAGTCCCAAAACCCCCCCTTCTTCTACCCAACAGGGATGGAGGCGTATGTTTTTCATATGCCTAATTTAAAGTCCCAATCCTCGAGGAGTGCCAAAATAGGCCCGGTATGGGGGTGTGGCTCGCGCATGGCCAAGTGAGGGAGTGAGCTAGGTGAGCTCCAGTCGCTCCTCCACAGGCTCCTGGCATGATTAGCTTACTGTGCTGCATTGACTGCCTTGTCCGCTCCGACTGCTCTACTTCATCCACTCTGACTTATCTGACATGGCAGCTGGTGAGACGAATGAGCGGGACGTAGAGGATCACACGCTGGAGACTTACCTCACACAACACTGTCACAGCGCTGACACCGCTGGCACGAGTCGTCTGCTGGGACTGCTGGGACGCCGGGACGCGGAGATTGCTGTTACCCCCAGCTGGTATCCTCCAGACACGCGAACAGGCACGATCCCTGCTGACATCCTGACACACTTTTGGAGCATGGTACTTTCCTGCTAGGGGGGGGGGGTCGGCTCTCTGAAGGCAAGAGCGGGCAGTTGGGGCCTGACTCTGGGTCCGAGGGGGGTGTTGGCGGAGACCCCTGTGTGACTGTAAGTCAGTCCCGTATGGCTGTGAGAGCAGACGTATAGGTTTTGCAGACCACCCCACAGAGCCTGCGTATGTCTAACATCCTGGCAGGGTCCACTGCCCCCCCCCCCTACGGGAAGACAATAATGAGATGGAAGTTTTGAAAGACCTAATCCAAGCACTCCCTACAAGGGCCGATATAACTGACTTAATTTGAAAAGTAGAGGAAGCTGATTCTAGGGACCTAGAGTGTGTTAGATCTGAAATACAGGGCTTGGAGTCCCGTATGGTGGAGGTTGAGGGCCCTGGAGCAGCATGTAGGGGTGATTGAAAAGGAGAGACATAGCCAGATTGACATTTCGATTTCCCTGCAGCTGCAGTTGGAGGACCTCCAGGATAGGAGCTGCCGCAATAACATACGTATACGCGGAGTTCCGGAATCAGACGTACAGGAGGATCTACATCTCACGGTTAAGACTATCTTGCAAAGTGTTATGAAAGACACTATTCCATTGTATTATGAGATGGACAGAAAGCATAGGGCTTTGGGCCCAAAACCGAGAGATAGTGGTCGTCCACGGGATGTGATCTGCCGGTTACATTACTTTGTGCATAGGGAGGCGATCCTACGGAAAGCATGGGAGGCAGGACCGATAGAGTTCCAAGGGGCACAGCTCAAGATTCTACCAGACTTATCGGGTGCCACTCTTCAACGCTGAGCTTTACTTCGCCCAATACTAGAACGGGTGAAGGCCTGGGGTGGGACATACAGATGGAGATTTCCCATTTCTGTGCTTATTAAGAAAGGCCCATCATCATTCTGGCTGCGCTCTAGAGCGGATCTCCCTGAACTTTTTTTATTCTTGGAAACCGAGCCATTCCCAGTGCCAGATTGGCTGCAGCTAAATCCTAGATTGATAGACTTTAAGAATTCCTGATTTTTTTTTTTTTTTTGTCAGTAACTGACCTTGTTTGGATGAGGCTGAAACAGAAGATGAATCCGTTTGGAGTATTGGACATCATTCCTTTTTTTTTCCTTTGTTTTCTTGTATACATATACATATATTTTTTTTCTTCTTTTCCCTTTTTTTTTATTTTTTCTCTGTTTTATGTCCGGCAGAGGGAACAGTGCACCCCTGGATTTTCTTAGTTTGTTAAAATGTGTAATTAATCTAACTAATCTAATTAATTAATCTGATGATACGTTTCTGTTGGGTACCGCCTGCGCCCCCCGACTTCGGGGGGAGGGGAAAATATAGTTAGAAGATGAGACCAGGGGGGCAATTGGTCCCTGGGACAGTGATATAGGGATTGGAGGGAGGTGAGATTCACTAACCCCTATATAGAACACTAGTAAGTTCATGTTTAGGGATCGGGGTTATGAGCTGGGGGGAGGGGGTAGGAATACACAAGAAGATAAAGTCCAAGGGTTGTGATCGATTTCATCACTGGCATCTAGGGGGGGGGTTGCCTACCAGGGTTTTTTTTTATTTTTATCCACTATTTTTTTTTTTTTTGGGGGGGGGGGACACATAACAATGGGTGGCGAGGGTTCTTATTTTTAGGACACATTCCACTTTTACACCAACCCAGGATTGTTTTTTTTTTCTTCTTTTTCTCACTTCACTTGGTCTTAGCGGTCAATTTAACCCAATTAAAATTCCAAGAGGGCACGGGTAGGCGGGGGGGGGCCACGTTTCTATACTAGACATGTCTATACTAGACATAAGTCCTGTTACAATGCCTTTAGAATATTTATTGTACCCAAGACCAACAGAGGGGGGTTCATAGGGTAAGGTGAAGGGTTGTTTGGGGTTCACGTTCCTTTTTTTTTTGGAGATTGCTTAAGGGGGAGGGGGAGGAGGGCGGGTTGGGGTATGTAGGGGCACTGTCGAGGGGTACCATAAGAGAATTAACTGAATAGAGTAACCTGGTTTCAAGAACTGTTAAGATGAATGGGACAAGGGAGTGAAGATTCTACTTTATGAGATCTTTATCAGGTTTGAACCTCCCGCCCTATTGGATAGACATGTGCATTCGTTTTCGTTAGAATGCATTTTCATTCGAAAATCGGGTATTTTTGTTTTAACGAACAAAAACGAAAGCGCAAGAAACGAAAACCGAAAGATCCGACATAAAAAATGCTTTATTTTCGTCGTTCAATTCCTACCTATTCACTCAATGAATACGGTGAATATAGGTAGGAATTGAACGACGGAAATTCGACAAAGCATCGAAAATCGTCAAATTTTCGTCGTTCAATTTCTACCTATTCACTGTATTCAGAACGACGATTTTCGATGCTTTGTCGAATTGAACGACGAAAATTCGACAAAGCATCGAAAATCGTCGTTTTCAGACAAAAACTTTCCCGACGAAAACGACATAAATCAAAACGATTTTCGGGAGTAACTAAATAAATGTATTTTACAAACGAAAACGGTAAAAAAAAAAAGAAATATTTCAGTCTGCACATGTCTACTATTGGAGGAAGGTTTATGATAGGAAGTCAGGGCACTGTAGAGGTAATTTACTTAATTTGGTAGTGAGATCATGGGCATATGGATGTGAATGTGGGGGTTGGGTCTTAAGTGACTAAAGCAATTGCTTTGGGATACCCTTGGGGGAGAGGAAGGGATTAGCCAATTCCCCTCTTCTCCACCCTAGGGTATCAGTTTAGAGTAGGGGGTACGTAGGGTAGGGGGGGTTTCTCTCTGTTCATCCTCGCCTCTCTTCTTGCAGTGTCCGGGGTGCCCAGGTTCATCCTTAGGGGATTGGTTGGGGTACCAAGAAATGGGGGCTCTCTCAATGATTTCAATTAATGTTAAAGGACTAAACGTCCCGGAAAAAAGATGGATTCTATTACAGGACCTGAAAAAAAGAGGGAGTAATATAGCTTTGATACAGGAAACACATTTCAAGAAGGGGGGGCTCCCTTTCTTCAGAAACAGATCTTTTCCGACAGTATATAATGTGACGAACCCGTGGTCTCTAAAAGACTCTCTGGTGGATCCTGGGGGGCAGTATCTAGCAGTAAAAGGGACGATAGGAGGAGTAGTATTCACGTTGGCGACTTTTTATTAGGATTTATTTTTGAGGACATTTTTGGATAGACTAACAGAGTTTCAGGAAGGGCAGCTGATTACGGGAGGGGATTTGAACATCCCTTTGGATCCCACTTTGGATACATTATCCGGAGGCTCGTCAGTTGTGGGGGGTACCCGGAAACGAATTAGGCAGATGCTGCAACAAGGGAGACTTATAGATATATGACGAATGATGCATCCTGGGGAGTGAGATTATTCCTTTTATTCTGTCCCGCATAAGGCATATTCACGTATTGACTATTATTTTGTACCGCATAACCAGCTCCACGCAGTTAAAGAGGTCGGAATAGGGGAAATCACCTGGTCCGACCATGCCCCAATCCTTTTGGAATATATACTGGGGGACCCCCGCCCCCCGGGAATGGGAGCCTGGAGATTAAACGAGAGTTTGTTACAGGAAGAGGTGGTGTTGGAATATGTGCAGAGGGAATTAAAGTGGTATTTTGAGACTAATGACACCCCAGAGTGTAACCTGGGGGTAGTATGGGAGGCCCACAAAGCAGTGATTGGGGGTTCTGATGAAGCAAAGAGGGAAAGAGAACAAAAAATAACAACCCTTACAACAGAGATCACAAACCTAGAAAGAAGACATAAACAGAGACCTAACTCAGAGGTAGAAAGAGATCTAATGGTGGCTCGCAGACAAATCACTGAACTACTCCTATATAGAGCAAAAAGGGCGATACAGATTGGCAGAAGGCAGAATTATGAATACGGTAACAAATGCGGGAAGCAATTGACGAATTTGTTGAGAGAACAACAATTAAAGACCTTTATCCCTATGATTAAGGAGACAGGAGGGGAAGAACTTATTCTTCCTCGAGAGATTGCACAAAGATTTAGTGACTATTATAGCACTCTATATAATTTGCAATTTGCAGGTATCTCGACCCTTACATCAGAGATGAGCCAAGCGATGGAAAAACTTATAACGTTAGAAGAGCTACAGGAGGCAGTGAAAAAAGGGAAAGGAGGGAAATCACCGGGACCGGATGGGTTCACTACTCAGTATTACAGACTCCTCCTTCCAGTATTGGGCCCCTTTATGGTTAGAATGTTTAACGGTCTAGGGGACACATGCTCCTTTCACACTGAAACTTTGAAGGCGGTAATAGTAGTCATACCTAAGGAAGGGAAGGATCCCTCCCATTGTGGGAGTTATAGACCAATTTTACTATTAAACGAAGACCTGAAGCTCTTTGCTAAGATCTTGGCAGGACGAATACAGCAACACATACCTGGGCTTGTCCATAAAGATCAGGTGGGATTTGTGCAGATGCGTGAAGCTAGGGACAATATGGTTAAGACTTTGAATCTGATCCATTTGGCTGGAGTTTCCCGAACCCCATGTGTCTTTGTCGGTACAGATGCGGAAAAAGCCTTTGACCGGATAAACTGGCAATTTATGTTTATGGTTATGAGACACATGGGGTTCAGAAATAAGATGATACAATGGATTGTAATTACTCCCACCCATCAGCACAGGTTAGAGTGAATGGAATACTGATACCACCCTTTAAGCTGTCAAACGGGACAAGACAGGGTTGCCCTCTATCCCCCCCTTTATTAAGTAGGATTCGATTAAACCCAGATATTAAAGGGGTGTCTTTTGGAGGGGCAGAATATATGATATATGATGTATTCTCTGTCGAGCCCGCTAAAATCCCTTCCCAATTTGCTACATGAATTACAGTTATATGGATACGTATCAAATTTTAAGATAAATTACGATAAATCAGAAGCAATAGGAGTGGCGATCCCGGAGCAAGATTTTCGGTTTTTGAAATCTAATTATGGATTTAAATGGACAGATAAGTCTCTTACATATTTGGGCACCTCCATCCCGGCGGACCTGACACAGGTTTTCAAACTTAATTTCGTGCCATTGTTGATGAAAACTCGGGTCCTCCTGGATGGAAGGCAGAAGGGATTCCATTTGTGGTTCGGCCGATCTAATATCATTAAAATGAATATACTGCCGAAATTTTTGTACCTCTTTCAGACAATCCCTATTTAAATTCCAAAATCTTTTTTTAAGCAGACACAAACTCTCTTTAATAGGTTCATATGGGCCAATAAACGCCCAAGAATTAAGAGCCGAATATTATCCTTAACGAGATGGAGGTGTGTCGACCCCAGATATTTATCGGTAATTTTAGGCGGCTATACTGATCCGCCTGATAGACTGGAGCAGACATGGTGGCGAGAAATTATGGCCGGGCTTAGAGCAAGCCCAGTGTAGCAGTATGCTCCATCAGGCAGCATGGTGCTACAGGGAACTACCGATAAACATTAAAAAGCATCCACTGATAGGCCCTACTCTGCAGGTGGCCTATAGGCTATTTGCGAAGGGGAAACTGTCCACTCTGGATTCACCACTTTACCCAATTCTGGGGAACCCCCAGGTCGAACCAGGGTTGGTGAAGGGGTCTTTCAGTGGATTAATAGGAGCAGGGTTTGCTACAAGTAACTCACTTTTCAAAAGAGGGCTCCTGGCATACGGTGCAGGAGATGTTAATGGGTAGGCTGCCTTACCAACTGGATTTCTGGAGGGCATTACAGTTACGGCATTTTTTAGACACTTTGAAGCCCCCAAATAGATACGAGTGCAATTTAACAAGGTTTGAGTGGTACTGTAGTGGGAGTGGAGTGCTTCGGCACTCCCTCTCAAGAATAAGTGAACTACTGAATGCACCGGCGGACGACTCCCAAACACCCTTCTTTAATAAGTGGGAAGAGGAACTGGGAAGACCCTTTACACAAGAGCAAAAGAATAAAATACTCCGGAATACATTTGAATCATCAGTCTGTGTAAAGACACAGAAGATGAACTATAAAATGCTATCTCAGTGGTATCATACTCTCCGGTAGTATAAAATAGGTGTTACCCGGACATGTCGGACAGATGTTGGAGGTGTGGCAGGAAGGAAGAAACATTACTACATATCTTGTGGGCCTGCCCTAAGTTCTTAAGTTTTTGGATAAAGGTGCAGGGACTAGTGCAAAAAATTTAGTAAGGAAGATTTACCAGAGGAGTAGCCTTTCTATTTGTTACAGAATACGGAGCGATCGGTTAAGCGTTATAGGAAATCTGTGGTTTGTCACCTTTTAAATGCAGCCCGTGCCTCTATCCCAGGGATGTGGAAGCAGTCACAACCGCCAACTGTAAAGATGTGGCTTAACCAAGTGGAAGATATGAATAGAATGGAGGACCTGGTGTGGACCTCAAGGCAGAAACGTAAGGTGTATCTGGATACGTGGGCCGAGTGGAATGTGTTTAGATAGTCTGAAGAAGGGAAAGCCTTGATAGATGTGCATTAAGGAGGGACCTGGCAGTACGGACCGCGGGTTGGAAGGTTGGGGTGGGTGAAGTATACTGCGAGTGATGTAACAGGGATAGGCCTTATTTCCCCATCCCCTAGGGCACATGGATGCCCTGGGTGAGGGGGGTTTATTGGCTTGAAGGAATGCAGGAATGGTACCTATAGATTCAAAAGGGGACACAAGTGGAGTGGATTGTGGAATAGGATGATGTATATAGGAGGGTTATGATGAGTTATGAATATATATATATATTGTTGTCCTTTTTGAAGATCTCATTATGTATTTTTTGGATATATTGACGGATTTTGTTGTTATATGGCATGACTTTATGGCCAGAGGAATGGCCTTTTCCTTTTATGTTACTCTCTGTGTTTGAAAACAAATAAAAGAAGATTGAAATAAAGTCCCAATCCTAGTTTTCTTTATAGGATACAGGGATGGAGATGCGTTTATGATACCCTAATACATTAATGTTTTTTTGACCAGGTTAATGTGCTCGGATAAGGGTTCTGTGTAGATTTTTGGGGGAACTCCACGCCATTTAAAAAAAAAAAATTGGGGTGGAGTTCCCCTTAAAATCCACACCAGACCTGAAGGGTCTGGAATGGATATTTGGGGGGAACTGTTATGTCCCCTGGACGTTCTGTGTCTCTCAGGTGCTGCTAGCAATGCTGCCAGTATCTGCTCAGCAAGTTACACACACAGGCCGATGTACTACTTAACCAGAGCAGGTTTATTACTCAGAACATTATGGCATTCTTACATGGAGGAGTCTTATTCCAAACAGCTTCTGTCCTTATCGGATGTAATCCCTTCTCAGCCTCATGTGTCTGCTTCCAGTTCCCCTCACACACTGTCTGACTTCCTGGTACAGCTCCTCCTCTCCCATCATGCATCAGGAGAAAGAGCGTAAAGGTCACAGTGATCTATTACAGACATCACACCTCCTTTCCTTCCCAAAAAAAACAAAAACAAAACAAAAACATAACAAGAGAACAAAATGTTGAACACATAACATAACAAGGCAAGCAAGATCAGTTCAGCAAGTAGTATCTCCAACTCAGTTCTGCGATTTCCGCAGCACTTCATGAGCCCTTTGTCTCTGTTTCCTGACCTCCAATGTGTCCCGTAAGATTTCAGTGCTTTGCCAGCGAGGTGTTTGATGTCTTTGACGGGTAGACTTACGAAGTGGCACAGCACCGGGAGGGATAGAGTCGGTCAAAGGTTCTGGAGATGTAAGTGGGCGTCCCACAGACAAATCAGTCTCTGTAACTCCAGGCACATGTCTGGGCTCCTCAGGAATATGGTCACCAACCGGTTCAGGGTTTGGTTGTAAACTTGTAGGATCATGCCAGACACCATGCCATATGTCACCAGCAGAGTTCAGAGTAGACTCTGGTAGGTGGTTAGAAAGTTGGGTCGGTTTTGTCACTTGTGGCCGGCAAATGCGTTTCCTCAATTGCGAAAGGTGTCGTCGAACACAAATGCCTTCCTCCAGGCGAACAAGGTACATTCTTCTTCCAAGAGTTCCATCAATAACGCCAGGAAGCCAAGGAGGCAAAGCTCTGTAATTCCGAGACCATACAAGATCACCGGCACGGAATCCCAGACGGCCCGACGGAGGAGGTTTCGGTGACTGTTCCTGTGGATGAACTAAATCCAGTTTGGTGCGGAGATGCCTGCCAAACATAAGAAAAGCTGGTGACAGCCCAGTAGTAGCGTGTTTCGTGTTACGGTACATGATCAAGAATTCCAGCAGCTTCTCCTCTGACATTCCAACCTGGCCCAGTGGACAGTAAGTGCTTCTTAAACGTCTGCACAAATCGTTCTGCCAGCCCATTCGAGGCTGGATGATAAGGAGCTGTTTTGTAGTGCTGGACGCCCAAGCCACTAAGGAAGGATTGAAACTCATGCGATGTAAATTGAGTTCCATTGTCGGAGACTATGGCTGTTGGCAAGCCATATTGAGCAAAGAGCTTCCTTAAGACTAGAATGGTAGCAGCTGAGGTAATAGAAGGCATTTGAAAAACCTCCGGCCATTTTGAATGTGCATCTACCACAATCAAATACATTTTACCCTGGATGGGGCCAGCAAAATCAAGATGGAGTCTGGACCACGGTTCTGTTGGCCATGGCCAAGGTTGCAGGGTTCCTCTCTTTTGGGGTTGCTGGGCTTGACAGCACCCAGGACATTGAGCAACATAATCTTCAATTGCCGTATCCATTTGTGGCCACCAAACATAGCTCCGGGCTCGCTGCTTCATGCGCACCACACCAGGATGGCCTTCATGCAGTATCCTGAGCATTGTTGATTGCAAAAACTGGGGTACAATCACTCTATTGCCCCATTGTAGGCAACCAGCATTAGTCACAAGCTCACATTTTCTGGCAAAGTACGGACGAAATTCACCTGAAACTCTCTCTGGCCATCCAGTCTGAACATAAGAGTATATCTGAGAAAGGAAAGGATCTGTGGCTGTATGTCTGGCAATCAGGGAGGTGGACATGCAAGATTGTGGCCTGTGTACTTCCACTACACGTATCTCTCTTGGTGGGTGGTCTCCAAGTGGCAATCTGGAAAATGCATCTGCATTGCCATGGGTATCATGGGAGCGGTATCTGATAGAATAAGCATAAGCTCCTAAAAAGAAAGCGTACCTTTGTAAGCGAGATGCGGTTGTTGTAGAAATTCCTTTCTGAGGATTCAGTATTGACAACAGAGGTTTGTGGTCAGTGATAAGTGTGAACTCCCGACCATAGATGTATGCGTGAAATTTTTTTGTGGCCCATACAATGGCCAAAGCTTCCTTGTCTATCTGGGAGTAGTTTTGTTCTGCTGAGGTTAAAGACCTGGAGGCGAAAGAAATGGGGCGCTCCGTGCCATCCGGCATGACATGGGAAAGCACGGCACCCAGTCCATAAGGCGAGGCGTCACAAGCCAGGATGACGGGTTTCTTTAAATCATAGTGGACCAGAACTCGAGAAGACAGAATGAGTTCTTTAGAAAGCCGAAAAGCTTCTTCACATTTGTCTGTCCATATCCACTTAGCTCTTGCAGCCAGTAAGCGATGTAATGGGTAGAGCTGGTGTGCTAGGTTCGGCAAAAAACGGTGGTAGTAATTTAGGAGGCCAAGATAGGACCTGAGCTGGGTGACATTCCGGGGGGTAGGGGCGTGGGTAAGGGCTTTAACCTTTTCTTCAGTAGTGTGTAACCCATGTCGGTCCACCGTGTGGGCACAAAACTCCAGTTGAGACTTGAGAAATTCGCATTTTGAAAGATTGACATGTAAACCATACTTTTGGAGTCTCTCTAGCACAGCTTCAACATTCTTTCTGTGTTCTTCATCAGTGGGACCAGTGATGAGCATGTCATCCAGTAGACATTGGGTGAAAGGTATTCCTGCCAGGACCTCATCCATGATCCGCTGCCAGATGGCTGGAGCTGGGGCTATGCCAAAAACCATGCGGTTATACTGGAATAATCCTTTATGAGTGTTAATGGTCAACAGATGGCGTGAATCTGGGTGTACTTGCAGTTGCAGGTAAGCTTGCTTTAAGTCTATTTTTGTAAACCTTTGCCCCCCAGCCAGTGAGCCAAATAAATCTTCAAGTCGAGGCAATGGGTATTGATCCACAAGAAGTTGGTTGTTCAGGGCTACCCTGAAATCACCACAAATCCTAATGTCTCCATTCTTTTTCTTGACAGGCACAATTGGCGATGCCCATTCACTTCTATCCACTTTCGTTATGATCTTTTCAGCCAATAGGTGGTCCAGCTCTGCTTCCACTTTCTTCCGCAAGGCAAAAGGTACTGATCTTGCCTTACAAAAACAAGTTGTAGCACCAGGCTTCAAGAGAAGGTGGGCCATCTTTCCTTTCACAGTGCCCAAAGAGTCCTCAAAAACCTCTTTAAAACGTGACTTCAGGGATTCCACCCAATGGTCTACTTCAGAAAGCAATGTACATTGGGCAATGGTAAAAGGAGGCATGCCCAGGGCTTTGATCCAGTCCCTTCCATACAGCGGAGGACCTCCATTCCTTACAACATAAAGGCGTAGACTTTGACTGCGGTTGCCTAATGTAACAAGGGGTTTTACATAACCCAAGGGCTGTAGTAGTTCCTTGCTGTAGGTTTGTAGTGTGAGCTTTGTAGGTTTCAGCGGCAGGGACAGACCCGATGCCTTTAAATCAGTCCATGAAATGACAGACACAGCTGCCCCTGTATCAACATCCATGGAGACAGGACAGCCATTGAGTGTGACATCCACTTTAATCGCAGGAGTGCTCCCAGCTACTCGAAACAGTCCAACATGCTGGACACAGGTCTCCTCATCAGAGCTCAAACCGTTATTGTCCATATCCACACGGAATGTCTGTTTACGTCTATCTTTTGTGGTAGTGTTCGGGGAGCGAGAGCTGCGGCAAACACGCCCAATATGACCAGTCTTTCCACAGCGAAAACAAACGACATCCTTGAACTTGCAAGCAGGCGCACTGTGAGTAGTGTTACCACAACGGTAGCAAGTCGGGGTCCCAGAGACAGAAGAATTAGGGTGGCGAGGTTAAAGCTGAGTGGGAGGGGGCGGGCGTCTCGAGCTTTGAGTGATAGCAGTGTGGAATATTTCCTCACCCTGACTTGCAGGAGTTGTAGGTGGTGCCTTCAGTAGGGTGGCGTCCCGTGTTGCCAACTCCATGACCGTAGCAAGGTCAGTGGCTTTCGTCAGAGTCAAGTCGGGTTCTGTGAGTAAACGTTTCTGTATGGCTGGGTCGCAGAGTCCCATGACGAACATGTCCCGGAGAGCCGTCTGCAGGTAGTCTCCAAACTGACAAGTGGCAGCTAGTTTACGTAAAGCAATGATATATGTCTTTATATCCTCCCCGGCCTGCTGCCTTCTACTGTAGAATTTAAACCGCTCTGCGATTTCTAACGGCTTCGGGTTGTAGTGTGCATGTAACGTCTGAATTAACTCAGGCAGGGGCTTAGAGGCCGGCTTGTCTGGAGAAACGAGGTCTCTGAGAGCTCCATATGCAGCTTGACCCAATGCTGTGAGAAAAACTGCAACTTTCTTATCTACAGTCACATTATTTGCTTCCATATACTGTTCCAGCCTCTCCACCCAGGAGCTCCATGACTCAGCCGCAGGATCAAACGGTTGAATAAACCCTATGAAGGCCATGTGTGCTAAAATCCACAATCCTCGTAGCCACTGTTATGTCCCCTGGACGTTCTGTGTCTCTCAGGTGCTGCTAGCAATGCTGCCAGTATCTGCTCAGCAAGTTACACACACAGGCCGATGTACTACTTAACCAGAGCAGGTTTATTACTCAGAACATTATGGCATTCTTACATGGAGGAGTCTTATTCCAAACAGCTTCTGTCCTTATCGGATGTAATCCCTTCTCAGCCTCATGTGTCTGCTTCCAGTTCCCCTCACACACTGTCTGACTTCCTGGTACAGCTCCTCCTCTCCCATCATGCATCAGGAGAGCGTAAAGATCACAGTGATCTATTACAGACATCACAGGAACCCCACGTCATTTTTTTTTTTTAATTGACGAAGGGTTTCCCCTTAATATCCATACCAGACCTGAAGGGCCTGGTAATTGAATTTGGGGGGACCCCCACGCTTTTTTTTTTCTATGAATGAATTCTCTCTGAATTGCCGGAGCCGACAATTCATTATAGCTGCAAGTCCGATTTTAAATGCCTTTCAGAAATTACACTTTGCGCAGGGACAGTTCTAAGTACTGGAAACATGCGATATTTCACATGCTAACTTTACACTCCCCAGGTACGAAATTTAAAGTAATATTTCACTTTTATTGTTTCACTATTTTTTTTTTAACAGAAACATTTTTATTAAGAAAAAAATAAAAATAAAAGCGGTACAGAAGTTAAATCAACAAAACCGTGGTGCAGCAAACGTTCAGTACATTAAGGAACTCCGCACAGAAATTATTACAAAGATAAACACTGGTTGGCACATGAGGATTAGACCCTAACAGGTCTAGAGTGGGTAACCGGATATGACAAACCCTACCTACACATGTGTCAGGGCAATAAGCACTATTGCTGATGGGGGGGGGGGTAATGAGGGAAGCTGTGAAGGCCTAGAAGATGCACTGGGCTATCCTGGTCCATTGACAGATGGCTTTTAGTATCACGGTGGCAAAAGTTTTACAGCCTGAGTAGGCCACAAGCTAAACACCTGGGAGGTGGTGGGTAGATCAAGTCGTGTCAGAGAGTATCAGAGAGTTGTCACCTATTCATGGGGATCATCACAGAGTCCAAGGCTATCTTAAGATATGTCACTAAGCAGGTGTCGCTCTAGCCGTCATCCATGATTTCCAGATCCTATCAAACTTCTGAGGGCATTTACGGCCCAAATACGTCAGCTTGTAAAGAGGCAGTACAGAGTCAACCAACGCAAGCCACTGAGCCACCGTAGGGGGAGCAGCCAACTTCCACTGGCGCAACAGCGCCTTCCTGGCGTAGAAACAAAGGTAGAAAAGTAGAGGTCCGGCATGCGTAGATTGAGTCACACATTCCGTATTTTAGGGTCCAATGGTACCTGAAGTTCAGTAGCGACATTGATTTCCGCTACAACTCCATCCCAGTAGCTCTGAATGACTGGGTAATCCCAAACGACATGGTAGAATGTTCCCACTGTTTCCCGGCACTTTGGGCACAGGTCTGATTGAGTGCAGAATATCCTGGCAAGCCGCTGAGGGGTGTAGTAGGCCCTATGAATAAACTTTGGTTAAATAAATCTATCCTTAGCAGATATTACTGTCGGTATGTAGCGGGACAGTGCCACCTCCCAGTCTTCCCTCGAGAGGTCAGGGACGTCTGCCTTCCAAACCCGATGAAGGGGGGAAGGGGGGACTCCCCTCCTGAGTCTTCACATGTAGGGCAAAGGTAAATGGAGGATTCCAGTCTATCTACCCCATGTGAGATAAGGAACCTCTCTATCCTATGTGGCTCGACTGAAGATGCTCTGGGAAATTGCGCCTGCGCCGCATGTTTCAGCTGCAGATACATAAACAGCATCCATGAGGGGAGCCGAAATGTTGCAGTTCGGGGAAAGGGAGCAGCGTCCCAGCTGGCATAATGTGTTGTATTTTCACTATTCCAAACCTGGCCCAGACACTGGGGACCGGGATAGATCTGAAGTGCGAAAACCTTGGGTTTCCCCACAGTGGGGTATGAGGCGAGATGGAGTCGGGGGCTGCAACAGTCCCAGCGACCTTCTCCCACACTTGTAGTGTGGTACGCATTGGAAGGGTTGCTTGTGGAGCAGCTCTGGGTCCTCTATAAACTAAGTTAGTAAGAGCTGAATAGGAGCCCACAACAGCAGCTTCATGGTTTACTGCAGGGTTGGACCTAGTCTGCTGGAACCACCTATTGTTTCACTTTTAGCATTATTAAATTCACTGCTCCCGGAAAAACAGCTGTTTTTAAAACTTTTTTTTTGCATTGATACATACCCCCTAGTACAGGACCCAGGTCCCCAAACACAATTTTAGGACAATAACTTGCATAGTAAGTAGCCTTTAAAATTAGCACTTTAGATTTCTCCAATATACTTTAACAGGGTGTTCCGCAGCTTTTCGAATTTGCCGCGAACACCCCAAATTGTTCGTTGTTCGCCAAACAGCCGAACAGGCAATGTTCGAGTTGAACATGAGTTTGACTCGAATTCGAAGTTCATCCCTACTGAGCTGGGACCTCAATGAGCTCCTCTAGACTTCAGCTAAATTTCCCAGAAGGGCAGCAGCTCTTCGGGATTGGGATCTTCTTCTGGACAAGAAGCCTGCTGCTTCAAGTCCCAAACTGTTTATGCCTTCCTGAGCCACCTGCAGAGGATTCTCCTCTGGGGATTGGCTGAGACCACATAAATATACAGGCCAAGGGTCTGCCTCTTCCAGCCCACTACATTCTAGAATCCACAAGAAGGCAGGGCAAAGTAATCGAGCCTGCAGGCAGTAGTACCCAGAGCAGTCACACTCTCTAGTTCATTCTTTTTTTTATTTTACCTACTAATACTCACTGCCCACCATTTGCCTGTGGAGGTACTGAATCAATGACCCTTGCGTGACCTCAAGTTTGAGCTGGTTGGCTAAGCACTGCAACCTGGGTGGATGGGAGGAGGGCCACCACACCTGTTAATGCCGCTGAAAAGGTACTGGTATTATATACTTAGGTGGGGGGATTTACTAAGACTGGTGCACATAGAATCTGGTGTAGCTGTGCATAGTAATCATAGTATCAGCTTCTAGGTTTTGTTGTCAAAGTTTAATCGAACAAGCTGAAGTCAGAAGTCGATTGGCTATTATACATGCACCATAGGGAGCTGTGGTGGCTCAACGTGATTGGCACTGCGCTGACAAGCCGTTCACCTCTGCAGCCAAGGGTTCGGATCCCGGTCTCGGCTACATGTGAATTGAGTTTGGTGGTCTCAGCCCGGCTCCCGGTGGGTGTGCTATGCAAGGTACGCCTGTGCTTAGTACGCCCACCCCCCCCCCCCCCCCAAAAACCACCACACTTGCACGCACACGAAATTGGTTTAAAAAACACACGCACTTTGGCCATGCGGTCTCTTAAAATAAAGAGAGGCGAAGGACCTACGGGGCTGGCTGGGTGGGCTAGGCCCCCTCACTCCCTCATAGGGGGAGTCCCTCTGCCCCATTGGGGTCCCGTTGGGCCCCAGTTGGGCTCCCAAGAGGAGCAGGTAGGGCGGTGTGAGTGGGAGGCCCCCCTTCACACCCGCCATTGCCACCAGGGGCATGGAGAAGGATGGCGATTGCCTCCGGGGGGAGGGTCTGCCTACTCCCAACTCCTGCAGTCCGGCTCCTCTCTCTCGAGTTCACGCACAAAAAATACACTTTAAAAAAAAAAAAGAAAAAAAAAAAAAAATACATGCACCAAATTCTGTGCACACCAGTTTTAGTAACTCTTCCCCAGGTGTGTCCAATGCACACGACTGGGATTACCGACGGTAAAAAGTCCGCCAAGAATCCCGAGGGGAAAACCGAGAACCTACTCGGTAACTTTCCACCTGTACACACAAGAGATTTTCCCTTCTGGAAAACTGTGGTGAGAGCTTTGGCCGGGAATCCCGGCTGTGTGTATGCTCCATCACAGTTTTTCCCATAGGAAAACTGCAGGTAAAACGACCGCCGGGAATCCTGGTGGGAAAAATAAGAACACTTTCTCTTTTTTCCCCCGCAGTTTTCCTGTCGGGAAAACTGCGATGGAGCATACAAGTGGCCAGGATTCCCTGCCAAAAGCTCTCGTGGCAGTTTTTCTGCCGGGAAAACCGGTTGTGTGTACGAGGCATAAGGCAATACAGACCTGTCAGATTGCTACCATTTTTGTCAATACAGGTTTATTTTGTTTTAAACATCAATTGTTCCTTTTTTTTGGGGGGGGGGGGGGGGGTAAACCTACCATTGGTTTTGGCAAAAGGTTCTTTTTAACTTGGATTGTCTCTTAAACATTACAAAAAATTGACAACCACCGAGATTTTGAATATTCTTTAAAGCTAGACAGTTTCATTCCTGTGTAAGAAAAACAAATTAATTCTCCTAAACCACATATAGTCACAAGTGTCTGTCGCTCATCAGATCAAAGAGAATCAATTTTCTACTTCAGACTGCAAAATTCAAAGAGTAGTATAAAAATAGAGCAGTCAGTGAAGTATGGTAGTAACTATTTTATTCTTCCCTAGTGTTTTTCACACTTACATTGACAGCTATTGTTTTTTTTTTTAAGGAAATTATTTCAGAGTGCTGTAGATGCAATCATTTTGAATGTTTTTTCAGTTGAGCAAAGATTAAGAATATATTTTTTTTAAATAACATAAAAAAGATTGTAAATATTTAGAGCTGTCTATAAAAGCAAAGTACTATATAAAAATATAAGGAATACATTGATATAGACTGCCAACATCCAGAAAAGTGCCCATAAATCATGTGAGAATAAAGACTCATAGCAAACCCCCCCCCCCCATACAGTTCTGCATTGCTGAACAGTAATCAACTTAAGCCACATGTAATGTGAAAGCATAGCTAAACCCCCAAAAAACATGGAGCCAGATCCACAGAGAATTACGCTGGTGTATCTACAGATACACCGGCGTATCTACAGATACACCGCCGTAATTCGAATTTCCCGCCGGCGTGTCTTTGTTTTCTATCCAGAAAACAAGTGTGTTTACGTCGTTTGCGTAAGCGTATGTACGGCGTAATGTTACCCTGCTATATGGTGGCGCAGCCAATGCTAAGTATGGTTGTCGGGCCAGCGTCGATTTTTCCGTCGTTCACGTCGTTTGCGTTTTCTCTCTTTATTGGTATTTATAAGCATATCTGACAACATTAGGGCCTAATCTCTAGGCACACACACTGTCACACGGAATAGGCTTGCCACCTGACCAGTAAATGGGGAACCTGTTGCCAATACTATGAATAGGAAAGTGACCATAAGACTGGTGTTTTCCCCAGAAAACCCTATGCATGGGGGGGTGTACCTACATGCACACAGGTAAGCACCAATACTAACCAACTCTAGATTTTACTATGGGTAGACTCCTGCAGTGGGGAGGCAACAAGGAAACCTTGATTGGTGAGCAGTGGCGTCTCCAGATTTCATATTTAGAGTGTCCTTCTGCATGCCTCACTGTGCCTCACTTTGCCTCACTGTGTCCATGCCTCACTGTGCCCATGCCTCACTGTGTCCATGCCTCACTGTGCCCATGCCTCACTGTGCCCATGCCTCACTGTGCCCATGCCTCACTGTGCCCATGCCTCACTGTGTCCATGCCTCACTGTGCTCATGCCTCACTGTGTCCATGCCTTACTGTGTCCATGCCTCACTGTGTCCATGACTAAACTGATGTTTAACATGGGAGTCTATGGAAGGGGTGCCCGGCTTTGAAAAATCGATGCTCCCCAGCCGTAAGTCCTCCAGAAAACAAACTTTGCACACTTATAGAGAAAAAATGGGGCTACATGTATGCCAAGTTCCGGGTCCAGGGGAACTACAACCGACCATTACTGGGTCCCCAAACTCACCAGAAAAATTACCATTTTACATGGAAGTCTATGGAAGGGGTGCCCCGATTTGAAAAATCGGTGCTCTCTGGCTGTAGGTCTTCCGGACAACAAACTTTTCACACTTGTAGAGTAAGAGTGGGGCTACATGTGTGCCAATGTGTTACCGGTGCTTGTAACGGGTCCCCAAATTCCAGGAGATCATGCGCAAAAAGGTGACTCGAGTATAAGCCAAGAGGGGCATTTTGAGCACAAAAAAATTTGCTCAAAACTCGGCTTATACTCGAGTATATACAGTACATAGTTAGTCAGGTTGAAAAGAGACACAAGTCCATTTAGTTCAACCAATGAAAACAAAAAAAACAAAAAAAATAGAAAACCCCCGTATACAAAATCCTGTACTCACAATTGATCCAGAGAAAGGCTAAATAAACCTTAATAAGGCATGATCCAATTTGCCCCAGTGTGTAAAAACAAAGTCCTGCCTGATCACCCAGGAGGCAATTGGATATTCCCTGGAACAACTACCCTTGTTGTTATTACCTTAAAATATTAATACCTGGTAATATTTGGTGCATTTAGGAAAGAATACAGCTCTTTTTTTAAAACATATCTACTGAGCTAGCCAGAACCATCTTTTGAGGGAGTCTTCCACATAAGGAGAGAAGAGTGTGGAGGATTGAACACTGGGCACTACTTTCACACTTTAATTGGACTTTTATTTTTACTCACGCAAGGATTTATGCACTTTATATGAGGTTAATGCATTATTAATCTAACGTATTGATTATTCACAGGAATGTGATATTTTACTGTATGATATTTATATTTACAATGTATAGCACACCTTAAAGGGATTGTAAAGGTTTGTTTTGTATTTTCTAAATAGGTTCCTTTAAGCTAGTGGTTTAATTACATTGTCCTTCAATTTCCCTTCTAAATGTTTTTTTTTCTTTGTTTTCTTTGTCTGAATTTCTCACTTCCTGTTCCTCCTCAGTAAGGTGTTCAGTAAGCTGTTCTAAATGACTTTCCACCGCTCGGATGATGGTGGAAAGCTTACTGAGGAGAAACAGGAAGTGAGAAATTCAAACAAAGAAAAAAAAAATTTAGAAGGAAAATCAAAGGAAAAGGTAAGTGAGGCAACAATGCACTAGCTTAAAGGAACCTATTTAGAAAATAAAAGACGAACCTTTACAACCCCTTTAATATATACTTTTTATATGTAAAGCGCTTGTAACAGGAGTCACTTTTGTACATAGGGTGACAAAGAATCATAATTCATATTACATGAGATGGGACATTAATAATACTTCATATTTCAGGACTGAGATATCACAAGGAGTCATGATGACATGATCAGGTCAGCCAGTGAGTCATACCTTTTGTATAATAGGCTATTGAAATATCTTAAGGTGTTGGCTATCCACTGTAAAGACACCCACTCTCACAAGACTCTGCCATTGGGGTCAATTCACAAAGAGAAACGTTATTGGTTTTCTTCAGGTGTTAAATTAGCACTCCTTATTTAACGCTAGCAAACATGGTATTCACGAAAGCTATAATCGTTATTTAACATAGTCGTTATGGTTTTCAACTGACTCTTTATCCAAACGTTATGCTAATTACTCAGACGTTATTATTAACATTTGGGACGTTAAAATAACTCTTAAGATCGTTAAATAATGCTGGAGAGATGCATTCTGGGAGCAGAAGGGTAGGAGAACAGCTGCATGTGGAAAAGAGCAGATACAGAGAGAGAGAGAGAGACACACAAGCAATACACATGGAGATTGAGCATGTGATGTGCAAAACTTCTAGTGTGTGCTTTTCTAAAGCCATGTGTATTTCCTCATACAGAGAATAAATCATGGGAGATGATAATCGGAATTTAGCTATCACCTGGGTTTCAGAAAAGTCATCCAGAATAGTATGTGAACGGAATACACGTTTATAAATCTGAACAACATTCTAACGTGTTCTTCTTCGCCTCTGGATAATTTTAAGTTCAAATAGAGCACGGTTCTATCTTGCCCAACACTACTAAAAACTTCACTACACTACAAAAATCGCCAAAAGCTTCCTCTAACAACAAAATATCGCCTGGGAAATGTCATAACGCCACCCTGAGGGAGGTGTTAATTTAACGATTGCTTAACGATTGATAACTGTCAAAAAAATCTTTGTGAATTGCACTTCTGTACATATTTAACGATTTGACTCTTTAAAAATAACGATTTGACTCTTTAATAAGGATCCACACCTTAAAATATCGGTTCTGTGTAGTGAAACGTTATTTGATGATTTTTCAAAGCGTTAAATCGTTTAGTGAATTGAACTAGCTTCAATAACGTGGAAAATCGTTAAAATAACACCCGCAATCTGAAAATAAAGCTTTGTGAATTGACCCCATTGTGTGATAAGTCTGTCTAGGTAATGTGATTGAGGTTTCCTTTCTGTGTGTGAAGATTATCTGTGATTGTGTATTATTCAAAAGGGAAAATCATTGTGTGATAAAGCTGACTAGAGAACTTATTCAACTAGATGTCTGTGTTATTATTAAAGGTTAATTGAACACTATTGAAGATGCGGTGTCGACCGGTCTACATGGTTAGCTTACCTGAATGCCTTTTAGAGTGTGATTGAAGCCCCCCATGGTGTGAAGGGGGTGGAGATTGCATTGTCCTGTGATTAACTGTATTATGCTGTACTGGATATAAGAAGCTGAGAAAATACTAATAAATTGTCATATCTTTGGAAGCAAGAACGGAGCTCTGTCTCGTCTTATTCTGGGAAAGGATATGGATCGTGTATACAATATTGTTGGAGTGTGTAAGATAAGCTTGTCGTGGTTGGATGGAAAGTCGTAAGCGGTGGTGACCGTTACATTGGTGGCACAGCGGTGGGATGATTCCATCACCAGAAGGATGGCTACAAGGGCACATGACAATGGAGACGGTGTATGAACGGATAAAGCTCTCTTCCCTCATGGACTTACTGGAGAGCCGGGGCAGACCGGCCAGCAACCGTAAGAAAAGGGACATTATCGCAGAACTGGTCGAAATGGATAGAGCTAAAAGGCCCGCCGTAACGGACAGGACACCCGAGGAAGAAAGTTTTGATCGGGCTGTTAACCTAAGACTGGCACATTATGGTCCTAACCCTCCACCAGAGATCAGGGACCGAGTTATTGCGGCTTTGAATGCCACCTTGCTACAGCGAAGAAGTGCTGCAGCAGCTGAAGTCACAGCAGCACCAGCTAAAGGGAGAGGAGAGGTGCAGATACCAGTCTCCATGGAAGAGGAATTCCAAAGAAGGTTACAAGAGATGCCGATACAGCATAGAGGACCAGTATCAGAGGAGGTCCTGTTAGAATGGTCGAATGTGATTCGGTGCCAACTCTGGAAGGAAGCACTAGCTCGGGAGCAGCAAAACCAAGGAAAGGTCCTGCCCTCCATCTATGCAAGGTACTGGCCGCAGTATGATGTACGAATGCTGTTGTTGGGGAAACAACCGAAACAGGAGTGGACAGCTGAGTTAAGCAGGCTGATCCGGGCAGAGATGCAGCTGGATGAGAGCTACAGAGCCCTCCGGTGGTATGTAGCCCAAGAGTGCCAGTGGTCAGCGGATGACAGCACCACAGAAGGCTATGACTATGATGGCCTGGGATTGTTGTATTGGAGGATGTCCAGTGATCCCGACTTTGGGGATGATCGGGAGTGGCGCTTGGAGTACATAATGGAGCACAGAGAGGAGAAATTGAATATCTCGGGAGGCCACTGGTCACAGGAAGATTTAGAATTTCTGGCCATTTAAGAATGGGAGCTGGAGATTGCCTACAGACAGCTGCTAGACTCGGCTCAGCAGCAGGATGGGGCTCCCATTGCCTGGGACTATGAGGAAAGGTCAGATAACTGTGAACTCCTGGCTGATGAATCGGCAGTGGGAAATATGGAGATTTTCATCCCTAAAGCCGAAGCGGATGGTGTGGAGTTCCAGGGAGCCGGGGCGGTTGGCCCCCCTCTCCAGCAACAAGCTGAGGTGGTAAAGCAGAAGAGGGGGACCCTGTGGTAGTGGATGGGACTGTGGTCTCCACTCACAGCAACACAGCGGAAGAGCTGGCAACAGAACAGAGGGTCATGGACATCTGCTCTCCACTAACGGAAGAGGGGGACACTGTGGTAGTGGATGGGACTGTGGTCTCCACTCACAGCAACCCAGCGGAAGAGCTGGCAACAGAGCAGAGTGTCATAGGCCTCTGCTCCTCACTAACAGAAGAGGGGGATCCTGTGGTAGTGGATGGGACTATGGTCTCCACTCACAGCAACCCAGCGGAAGAGCTGGCAACAGAGCAGAGTGTCATAGGCCTCTGCTCCTCACTAACAGAAGAGGGGGTTCCTGGGGTAGTGGATGGGACTTCAGTCTCCACTGGCACAACCCCAGAAAATGGTACAGGACTGGGACAGGAGGATGTCTGCTTTGCTTTGCAAGCACCGGGGGGTTTTCACCAAGCACCAGTGGATGGGACTTCAGTCTCCTCTGGTATACCCCAGGAAGGGGGGGCAGTTGGCCCAGACCCCCAACAGCATGATGGACTGAGCCCAGCTACCCTGCCTTCTCCCCAGCGGCAGGCGTGTTCTCTGAGAGAGGCAGAGGTTGGCGGGGTGAGTAATGCTCAGTTTGGAGCCATTTATTTGGGGTACAGTATGGATACCAGCATTGGAGGACGGGAACTACTGACGGACTTCGGAGTCAACCCGTTTGGGGTTACCACCTGTGTCCGTCTCCCACCGAAAGGGGAGAGATGTAACGGTCACCACCGCTTACGACTTTCCATCCAACCACGACAAGCTTATCTGACACACTCCGACAATATTGTATACACAATCCATATCCTTTCCCAGAATAAGACGAGACAGAGCTCCGATCTTGCTTCCAAAGATATGACAATTTATTAGTATTTTCTCAGCTTCTTATATCCAGTACAGCATAATACAGTTAATCACAGGACAATGCAATCTCCACCCCCCTTCACACCATGGGGGGCTTCAATCACACTCTAAAAGGCATTCAGATGAGCTAACCATGTAGACCGGTCGGCACCGCATCTTCAATAGTGTTCAATTAACCTTTAATAATAACACAGACATCTAGTTGAATATGTTCTCTAGTCAGCTTTATCACACAATGATTTTCCCTTTTGAATAACACACAATCACAGATAATCTTCACACACAGAAAGGAAACCTCAATCACATTACCTAGACAGACTTATCACACAATGGCAGAGTCTTGTGAGAGTGGGTGTCTTTACAGTGGATAGCCAACACCTTAAGATATTTCAATAGCCTATTATACAAAAGGTATGACTCACTGGCTGACCTGGTCATGTCATCATGACTCCTTGTGATATCTCAGTCCTGAAATATGAAGTATTATTAATGTCCCATCTCATGTAATATGAATTATGATTCTTTGTCACCCTATGTACAAAAGTGACTCCTGTTACACAGCGCTGTCTACATTTTCATCACTCTTAAAGCACATGTAATATATACATACATTTAAAACAGAATAGGTTAATTGACTTATTCCCAGATTTATCAAAGAGAGTGTGATAAATGGTTCAATATTAATTAAAAACGAAACAAAAACAAATGGTAAATATAAGTTTTCAAGCTTAAAAAGTGTGTTTTAAACCAAAGAAGCAAACAAAGAGTCTGTGTGGCTTGTAATGCAGAATTTGATCTATTTGTGTCTATGTGTCACCAGAAACTTTCAATGAGCTACTTGTTCAAGCTGCCAAATTCACAGGTTTGTGCAAACTATGTGAAATTTGAGAAAAGGGCCTTAATACATTAATGCGGATAAGAAATTGTGTGGCATCAACATGCTGTCCTAATTCAAAGGACAAGCATTTAGCCTTGATACAACCTCTTATTTTTCAAAGTAAAACCTAAGTAACAAAATAATAATTGTTGATGACCATGAGAGCAACTTAAAGTAGATGTGAACTCTAACTGCATGACATTTAAGCTGGAAATAAATAGGTCATTTTTTTTTTTGGTCAGTCATCGGGCTGATAGAAAAAACTGAACAGATTGCCCCATCCATACATTTAAGGTGTATGTGGTGGATCCTCTCCACTGTGCTAGTGTATACTGACAGCGGGGACCCCAGCACTGTCAGAATAGACTGATCAGTGCTGCAACTAATCGATAGAAAAGTTACCAATAGTCCCATTTTGGAGCAGTCGATCATTAAACCGGCTGCGCTCAAATGGGAAATGACCAAAAGTGGTCGCTGGTCCCTGATGAACTGGCCGTATTTCAATCCATCTATGACCAGCTTATCTTTGCTAATCCATTATATATCCACAATTACCTCCAATGAACTCAAATGATGACTGAATGGTGAAAACAGAATGCCATGCCTGTGTAATATGTGTGTTGAAGAAACCACTTTTAAGATATCCATTCATAAGTAAAATTTCATTTGAACTTTTCCATACTATAGTAGAAACTATGAGCTCAACGTTTTTTATTTTTGATGGAGGGAGGATTATAACCACTGTCATTGTCAGTTTTTCTTCAGTTTTTTATTTGTTTTGCCATCTGTGTCCCGCTGGAAAGATATACCTTCATTTCCTGTCCCCTAGCCAAAACAGGAAGTGAGAGGAAATCCCTGCATATTAAGGTATATAAGGGGAACATCTTCGATATACGATCTTAAATATGTTGCCACCACCCCTGGTAGAAAAGAAAAGGAAAGGAGTTTGAGGAATCCCCCGAAGTGGGGCTTTGAAGGCAACGAGAATTTGTAATGTTTTATACAAAATATATGATTTTATTTATAAATAACAGGGTATCAAAAAACACAAAGGTTAAAAGAAACAATGAATATACAACTTATAAATGATCCACGTGGTAAGTACCAGGCCCTACGCGTTTCGGGTATTCCCTTCTTCAGGGTCCGAAGTCTGTATGGGATCTAGTAAATTTATGCAAAAAAACACAAAATAAGAAAAGAATATACAGGAGGCAAAATACATATACAAATACAATAATTCAAATCCATACCAATCAAGATGCTTTTAAAGTTGCAGATCATTGGGAAGGTGTATCAACCATGGCGTGGAGATATCCAAGATGGAAAGGAATAGGAAGACCTGGGTGCTGTGTTTCACTCGGCCACCTGGACCAAAATTATCACAGAACAATATACTGTCCTAAAATTAAAGGACAGTATAAGGGAAACTTTTTATATATGAGTATCTTGTGGTTGGCTACAATAACACAAAACACAAGGGCAAAAAACAAAAAAATATATATATCACAAAAAGCACATACCAGAAATTAAGAAGTGCAGATAGTAGTCAAGCCTTAAAAGTTGCAGGCAGGCATAGGCACTGAGAATCTGTATGTAATAGTACAGAGAGTAATCAAAAAGGATAAGGATAACCGTAATTAAGACCAAGAAAGCACATTAGTTAGACCTAGGTACTCACATGAGGAAGTAAACAGGAGCAGCGTAGCAAGCCTTCTGCCATGTCAGATTTGTAAGGAAAGGAAGACGTTTAAATATGGTGGGACGGTAGGCAGGTTTAGGAGGTGGGCGTGATTTGGTGACGTGGCGTCACACAATAGGTCCATGAATCAAAAGTCGCGATGATGCAAATCGCGTCATGTAAGGGCATAGAGTCAGGGCGGAAGTGTGGTATATAATCACCGCCGCCCGGACATCCGCAAATGAAAATGTAATGACGCGGATCGCGTCTTAGGAAAACGAGGAGTAAGGGCGGAAGTGGGAGATGTAAACACCGCCGCCCAAGAAGAAACCAATGTCAGGGCATAAGCCCCGTCAGCTCGCCACGCAGATCATGTGCGTGGTGGGCGGGGCTGGTACAACAGCAGTCAGGGAACATCAGGGCGGAAGTGAGGAACGTAGTCACCGCCGCTCAGGGGCCCGGAAAGAAAAATTCAATGACGCTGATCGCGTCATAGAAAGCGGAATAAGGGCAAAAACAAGAAACATAATAACCACTGCCCAGTGTCGTGACGTAAGTCCGGACAACACACCACGCAGATCTTCTGCGTGGTGGGCGGGGCCAACACAGCGTCCGTAACAACGTCTTATAGGACTATATTAATGAGCCAAAGGAACAAAAATAACATGGTAACAAAAAGTCACGCCAAGGCATGGCTGGCTGTAAAAGAAAAGAAAGGGGTGGAATTCGAAAAACCCTATATTAGGCGCATGACAGCGCTAGTGAGCTGCATATGAGGTCACCGCTGCCTAAATACACCAACGGAAGACGGGGCCAAAAGGGTTTATTAAAGAGAAAATAAAGTAGAAATAGGAAAAAACTAAAATAGTAATGCTATGCCTTAAAATAAACGCCCATGGAGAGGCTACAAGGTAAGGGCTAGTTGCGATATAATAATTTTGTAAAAGGTAAGAATATATGAGGGATATGTATAAATATAAAAAGACCACACATATCTAATTAAGGATAGTGGGCCGGCAGTGGGGTCCAGGGAAGGAGTGGAAAGAACAAAAATGATGTCATTTACATCTCCTTCACGGCGCAATTATAGACCCAAGGGCTGTCTACACTGGGAAATTGTGTGGCAGCCAGGTCAAGAGTAAGCCGTCCCCTCAAGGAGGGGCGGCTTACGTGCGCCGGGCCGAGTGAGCACAGAAGCTCCAGTAATCAGATCCACGCCAAGGGAGAAAGACCAACAATGAAATGCACAAGCAAAAGGTAAATACAAAAGAATAAAATAAACAGGGACGGCACAATGATAATTATATATCAAATATATCAAAAACACATACAGTACAATATACATGTTTAATACATATGTAAGTAAATGAGGGCAAATGAAAGATAGTCGTAATAAAAATTAGATAATAGATGGAAATACACCTCAGTCCCCCTCCCATCCACCAGAGGAGAAACCCTCCAAAAAGGGCCTGAAGCTAATCTGTTCGTTGAGGCCCGGAGGAAGGCTGGCTTCAAGGTCAGCAATCCAACGGGTCTCATACTGTAGTAGGGTTTTATTCCAGTCCCCACCTCTAGGGTTGGGATGCACCCTATCTAGAATCAGGAATTTAACCCCAGGAAAGTGACCATCGTGTTGTAGCAGGATGTGGCGCCCTAGTGGTAGGTCTGGATTGGCAGTGCGCATAGCATGTAGATGTCGGGAAGCCCGTTTGAAAAAGGGCAGTTTGGTTTTGCCAACGTAAAACATACCACAATTACAAGTCAACAAATACACCACACCGAGGGTTTTGCAATTGGCAAAGTGTCTCGGTCTGTGTAGTCGTCCGTTAGGTAGAATAATTCTCTGATCGATATTAATATAGCGACAAATAGAGCATCCTCCGCATGTATAAGTGCCCTTCCTTTTGCAGGGATCCTTTCTAAAGATCCCTTTAAATTCGCTGTTAACTAGTTGGTCTCCAAGAGAGCAGGCCCGACGATATGTGATCGCGGGCTCCTTTGGGACAAATGGTCCTACGTTGGGATCAATGGACAGCAGATGCCAAAATCTTTTAAAGATCTCTCTCATTTTTTGATGTTGAGAATGGTATTTGGTAATTATTCTCGTAACATCGTTCTTATTATTAGATTTTTCAGATTTTTTTAGATTGGCTAAGCAGGGACTGCCTGGAGTGTCCATTGGCCAGTTGGAACGATCTTTTGAGACATTTATTAGAATAGCCTCTTTGTCGAAGTCTTTCCCTGAGGGCTGCTGCCTCTAGTAGGAATACTTCCTTGGAAGAGCAGTTGCGTTTCAGACGCAGGTATTGGCTATAGGGAATTGATTTAATCAATGGTTTGGGATGGGCGCTGGTGGCATGTAAAACCGTATTGCCTGCTGTTGGTTTCCTAAAGAGGCCTGTAGCTAGGGATCCATCTAAGTTCTTGGAGAAGGTTACATCCAGGAAAGTGATTTGTGTATCACTAGATGTTACCATAAACTTCAAATTTAAATCATTGGAGTTCATAATAGACATAAATGACTTGAGGTCATCAGTCGATCCCTCCCAAATCATAAGGATATCGTCTATGTAACGAAACCATGCAGTGACTAGATGAACAAAAGGCTGGGCAGTAGTGCTGATCAAAAGTGATCTCTCCCACTCCCCCAGGTACAGGTTGGCATACGATGGGGCACACGAGGTCCCCATCGCAACCCCCTGCACCTGGAGGAAGTGGGAGCCATCAAAGGAAAAGATACCATGGTAAAGTATAAATTCCAAGGCCATAATGATAAATTCTCCAAGCCTACGGTCAGTATGAAAGATGGGAAAAATAGCATCTCTAATTGCAGCTAAACCTGAGGTGTGTGGGATGGAACTATAGAGAGCTTCCACATCAATGGCCACTAACAATGCTCCCGGAGAAACCGTGAGACACTCAATTCTCTGTAGGAGATGAATAGTATCTTTAATATATGATGAAAGATGCGTTACAAAAGGTTTTAAATATGAGTCAACAAAAATACTGAGATTCTCTGTTAGAGCACCATTGCCTGACACTATGGGTCGCCCTGGAGGGTCTAGAAGGTCTTTATGGACCTTAGGCAGACAATAAAAGGTAGGTATTTTGGGATATTTAGTACGAATAAATTCCCAGGTATCCTGATTCACTACACCTTGAGAGAATGCTCCATCTACTAGAGCATAAAACTCAGTTTCAAATTTGCAAATGGTGGATTTTGAGATCGGTGCATACCAATCATTATTTGAAAGGATTTTTAAGCACATAGATCTATATTGGTCATTGGTCTGGATGACAATGTTGCCCCCTTTATCAGAGGGCTTGATAGTAAGGGAGTGACAATCTTTTAATTTATTCAGGGCATCACTGAATTGGTGGGGTTGCGGATTAATCTTACGTGGTTTATGTAACTTTTTTATTTCAGCTGTAGTAAGTGCTACAAAAGCTGCTAAGTTAGGGTTAATCTGTAAAGATGGAAATTTGTCCGACTTGTTTTTTAATACGGCAGCTGGTTTTTCAGGCATACCCGTTGTTATGGGCTCGACAGGCAGATCATCCAGATCCAATATTTCATTGAAATCTGAAGAATCTGCTTCATCACAAAGTGATAAAAGTAAGTCGATATCTGCATTATGCTGTAATGTAGATAACTTGGAAGTTTCAATTTTTGGTTTAGAATATAAACTTTTAAGTAGCAACTTTCTAGCGAACAGATGGATATCTTTAATGATTTCAAAGGTATCTGGGTTAGCCTCTGGACAGAAGGTTAGGCCTTTAGTAAGTAAGGTCCTTTCATCTGCCGAGAGTTCGTAATTTGAAAGGTTTATAATATCAAGACCCGACATGCTGTCAGGTATTCTGTCCGATTGCAGGGTATGATCTATGTTCCCTGAAGTGTGTGAGCGGCCTGAGGAAAAAATCCTGTGTCATTAGTCTCTTTAATTGTGGGCCTTAACCCTTCACGGGTGGCTTGGGTGTTTAATTGGTGAGCAGTGGTGAAAACAGAAAACAATTCAGTTGGTTGTACTGAGGTGTTACTGGATAGTCTGTGTCTATCAGGGCCAGTTGGAGTATTAGTTGGTCCTGATGGTTGTACAATGCGTTTCTTGGTAACGTTATCATCATCACCTGACAAAGGTCGTTTGGGTTTAAAATTTCGATTTCTAGAAGAGTTTTGTGGGGGTGCATTGGTTGGAACATTAGATTGGGCCTTATAGCCCTTTTTGGGGGCAGATGACGAGGTTCCTTTAAAGGATTTTTGTGAAGTGGAGTAGGCTGCCTGCCATTTGTAGGCGTTTCCTTCTTGGAAGGAACGTTTGTCTCTCCAGAACTTGTTTTCTTTCTTATGCAGAGTCTCTGCTATTACCACGTCAAGTCGTCCCTTAATTTTTATCTCATGGTCTTTGAAGGCCGGGAGTGCTAGGAAAGGTAGAAGTTTAATATAAATCTCGTCTATGTCCTTTTCAACTTGTCCTGATCTAATTTTGTATTCATCTATCAAGAGCCTCATCATATTAGCTGTACAAATTTGAAGATTCTCCTCCCGTTTTTTTCGAAAAACTACACAAGGATGAAAGCTCTGATTGTACGGCCTCCCCCTTGTGGTGACTGGCAGAATAGCCCTGCATAAGCTCGTCCCATTCTTTACCTTGAAACATGATAACTCGTAAAAAGAATTTGAATTGGACTGGATAAAGACCTCCTAGTCTAAAAAAGTAAAAAATAATAAAGACAAAAGAAAACCAAAAATTATTATTCTTATACTGTAGTGGAGACCCACAAA
The DNA here is from genome assembly GCA_029574335.1 of Rana kukunoris. NCBI lineage: Eukaryota > Metazoa > Chordata > Amphibia > Anura > Ranidae > Rana > Rana kukunoris. The sequence continues at coordinate 287,776,370 of CM056051.1, read as the reverse complement.
GGAGTACTATTTGGAAAGATCAATCAAAGATGTAAAAATGGGGAAAAGAAAGGGGGGTTTGGCCGCTTTCATGGGTATCTACTACCCTAAATACAAATATATAAGGGGAACATCTTCGATATATGATCTTAAATATGTTGCCACCACCCCTGGTAGAAAAGAAAAGGAAAGGAGTTCGAGGAATCCCCCGAAGTGGGGCTTTGAAGGCAACGAGAATTTGTAATGTTTTATACAAAATATATGATTTTATTTATAAATAACATGGTATCAAAAAACACAAAGGTTAAAAGAAACAATGAATATACAACTTATAAATGATCCACGTGGTAAGTACCAGGCCCTACGCGTTTCGGGTATTCCCTTCTTCAGGGGCCGAAGTCTGTATGGGATCTAGTAAATTTATGCAAAAATTGTTTATTTTATTCTTTTGTATTTACCTTTTGCTTGTGAATTTCATTGTTGGTCTTTCTCCCTTGGCGTGGATCTGATTACTGGAGCTTCTGTGCTCACTCGGCCCGGCGCACGTCAGCCGCCCCTCCTTGAGGGAACGGCTTACTCTTGACCTGGCTGCCACACAATTTCCCAGTGTAGACAGCCCTTGGGTCTATAATTGCGCCGTGAAGGAGATGTAAATGACATAATTTTTGTTCTTTCCACTCCTTCCCTGGACCCCACTGCCAGCCCACTATCCTTAATTAGATATGTGTGGTCTTTTTATATTTATACATATCCCTCATATATTCTTACCTTTTACAAAATTATTATATCGCAACTAGCCCTTACCTTGTAGCCTCTCCATGGGCGTTTATTTTAAGGCATACCATTACTATTTTAGTTTTTTCCTATTTCTCCTTTATTTTCTCTTTAATAAACCCTTTTGGCCCCGTCTTCCGTTGGTGTATTTAGGCAGCGGTGACCTCATATGCAGCTCACTAGCGCTGTCATGCGCCTAATATAGGGTTTTCGAATTCCACCCCTTTCTTTTCTTTTACAGCCAGCCATGCCTTGGCGTGACTTTTTGTTACCATGTTATTTTTGTTCCTTTGGCTCATTAATATAGTCCTATAAGACGTTGTTACGGACGCTGTGTTGGCCCCGCCCACCACGCAGAAGATCTGCGTGGTGTGTTGTCCGGACTTACGTCACGACACTGGGCAGTGGTTATTATGTTTCTTGTTTTTGCCCTTATTCCGCTTTCTATGACGCGATCAGCGTCATTGAATTTTTCTTTCCGGGCCCCTGAGCGGCGGTGACTACGTTCCTCACTTCCGCCCTGATGTCCCATGACTGCTGTTGTACCAGCCCCGCCCACCACGCACATGATCTGCGTGGCGAGCTGACGGGGCTTATGCCCTGACATTGGTTTCTTCTTGGGCGGCGGTGTTTACATCTCCCACTTCCGCCCTTACTCCTCGTTTTCCTATGACGCGATCCGCGTCATTACATTTTCATTTGCGGATGTCCGGGCGGCGGTGATTATATACCACACTTCCGCCCTGACTTTATGCCCTTACATGACGCGATTTGCATCATCGCGACTTTTGATTCATGGACCTATTGTGTGACGCCACGTCACCAAATCACGCCCACCTCCTAAACCTGCCTACCGTCCCACCATATTTAAACGTCTTCCTTTCCTTACAAATCTGACATGGCAGAAGGCTTGCTACGCTGCTCCTGTTTACTTCCTCATGTGAGTACCTAGGTCTAACTAATGTGCTTTCTTGGTCTTAATTATATTTCAGACAGGAGGCTCATATCTTAAGCATTAATCTTTCTTTAATTAATGCTCATAGCAGAAAAACATCTAACATTTCAACGTTTAAAAGAAAAAATTAACAATCTGAATGACACTATGTGGACTACGAATCCCAGCATGCCTAGCGTCCGTATCCACTCCCCTTAGTGCCTCTATATAAGTGTCAGCTCCTCCCAGACTCTCCCTCTTTCTTTCTGCTCATGGCAGCACTCAGATAAGTATACTTGTTTTATCTTTATTTGAAATATTGCAGCAGGTTGCGCGGTGTACAACCGCTTATATATCTCCGCTATACAGGTTCTCTCCCTAGCGATATTTCCCTGCAACTATTTCTTTCTTTCTCCCTCATTCTCGAGCTGTGGGGACCTCACTCCCCCTCCCCTCTCTCACTTCAGAGACCGGCCTGACGAGACTTAGTCAGGCGCGGTCCTATTACAGCAGCCGTCTCATCGGCAAAATCTCGGCGGCGAAACCTCGCGGGACTTCGCCGCAAAGCGCGCCCTCAGGCTCCCCTCCCACCGCATATCACTGCAGCGACGAAGAGGTAGGAGCCTGGTTTAGGTAGGCGGCTGGCAGTTCCTCGGTAGCATAACATATAGTGGGGAGAGCGGAATTTATTCCCCCCCCTCGTTCTAGACACCTAAGAGGTTACCTCGTGCTATGGCTGAGGAAGGTACACCCCCCAGGGGGTTAGGTGAGGTGATTGAAGAACCTCAGGCCCTAAACGCAGCTCAAATACAGGAGCTGATAAACAAATCGATCTTAGCAGCTCTGACTGCTAATAAGATCCCCATGGGGATACAACAAGGTCCTTCTAATACCCCTATCCCTTTGGTACCCGGTGCAGAACCACGAGCCAAAAAGGGAAAAGCCTCTCAAAAGAGGAAACATATCGGGGTCACCCAGGACTCCCCGACAGGGGAAGTGCATAATATGTTTGACGCATTTCCACAACCGGAATGCAACCCCATGCATCCATCGGACTCATTGCAACCCCTGGGCCTCAGGGAGTCACAAAAAAGGCTAATGACAAATAGACGGGCAAAACCCGATTCTTTTGTCCTCGATTCGGAGGTAGATACATCCTCCGAATCATCTGAGACGGAAGTCTCCGAATCTGAGTACGATGACGATACGGATGCTGGGGCAACAGCGTTCCACCAAGACGCTACCCCTGACACACAGGGCGATACCATAACAGACACCCTGGGCGAACCTTTGTTCCACCCCGATGCGATTACTCACCCCCGGTCTGGGGACTGGTCCCCTTTACCACACGTGGCACAGTACGTAGAGTTTTGGACACGTAGACCACTCACTAAAAGTAACCGCAACAAATTAAGAGCGGAATGCCCTCGACCACAAATTCCCAGAAAGGTTACCACTACTCCAGAAATTGACCCCATTCTGGCAAAGTACCTAGCTAAAACAGGGAAATCTCCCAAAAGAGGTATCGACCGGTCATTTAAATCCATCCAAGACCGTGTCCTAGACCTGCTCGGCCCGCTCACCAAAATACTCAACATAACCGAACAGGCCGTATCGGCACAACAGGCAGTGGACGTTACCCAACTACGGGGTTGGGCCCAAAGAGCCGTATGCCTACTGGGCACCGCAAACACGGCATGCTCAACGGAACGCAGACGTTCCATTCTAATGAAACTGGACCCCCAACTGGCCCACCTGGCGGAGACTGAGCCGGGCCCAGCAGCAGAGGGTTTCTTGTTTGGTGATTCCTTAATGAAGGACATAAACAAGTTTGTAGGCCTGTTTAATAGCCTAGATAAAGCGCAGTCGTCGCTAAAGAGAACTGGGACTCACAGAGTTTTTGCCAGGGCCGGTAGAGGCAGGGGCCGCTCTGCCGGCCGCAATACCAACTTTAGGTATGCCAATAGGGCCGCAGCCCAGACACAATTCAACCAGGCTCCACCCTCGTACCACATGGCGGCACAACCCGCACCATTCTTCCCGCCTCGCGGAAGACCCTGGAGAGGACGAGGAAACAGAGGAGACCCTCGATCCCGGCCATACACCGGTAAGATTACCTCCTATACTAGACTGTCTTACACCTGTGGGGGGGAGACTGCAGTTTTTTACCCACGCTTGGTCTGCGATTACGGCAGACGCGTGGATCTTGAACACCACTCTAGGGTTCAAAGTGGAACTTATATCCCCCCCTCAATTGAACACCATACCTCCCCCCATACGCTTTGCACAGGCAAACGAGACACTGATAGACAAGGAGTTGGGAGAACTGATCTCCAAACAGGCAGTGATCGAAGCCGACCCGTCTTCCCCAGGATTCATCAGCAATCTGTTCCTGGTCAAAAAGAAGGGAGGAGGCTACCGCCCCGTCATAAACCTTCGGGACCTAAACCAACATGTCGTCTACCGACATTTCAAAATGGAAGGCATTCACTGCCTCCGAGACCTACTCCAGCCCGGGGATTGGCTCGCGAAGGTGGACCGGAAGGACGCCTATCTCACCGTCCCCATTCACCCAGAATCACAACCCCTTCTTCGCTTCAGATGGTGGGGTCGCATGTGGCAGTTCACATGCCTGCCATTCGGGCTGTCGTCGGCCCCGTGGTGTTTCACCAAACTCCTAAAACCGGTAGTAGCATACCTAAGGAGCAGGGGGGTAAGGCTCATCATCTACATCGACGACATCCTCATCATGGCCTACTCCGAGTCGGAAGCTCATCGCCACTTAGGCTGGACAATAGAACTGCTTCAGAACCTAGGCTTCCTCATAAATCAGGAGAAATCAGTGTTCATACCTTCCCGAGAGCTGAAATTCCTGGGATTCCTGGTGGACACCAACCAGGCAGTCCTCCGACTACCCAAAGCAAAACTGGCCCTGATCCGCAAAGAGATCAGAGCGGTACTACGCAAGGCAGTCTTGTCCCTACGAATACTGGCCAGACTGGTGGGTCTCCTAGCAGCCTCCATACAAGCCATCTTCCCTGCCCCTCTGCACTACAGGGCCCTTCAACGACTCAAAATTACACACTTGCGTCGAGGCCTGCGATACGCAGACGAGATCCCTCTTTCCGCCGAGGCCAGGGTGGAATTACAATGGTGGCTTCGCCACGCCATAGATTGGAATGGCAAGACGATTTTCAACTCCCGTCCGGACGTGATAATAGAATCGGACGCGAGTCTGAAAGGCTGGGGCGCGCGCCTAGGCGAGACTTCGACGGGGGGAACCTGGTCCCATCAAGAGTCCCTCCTCCATATCAACGCCCTAGAACTCCTGGCCGCCCTCTTCGCCCTGCGAAGTTTCCTCTCGGAACGATCCAACTGCTGCGTATTGTTGCGCATGGACAATATTGCAGCAGTACAATATGTCAATCGTCTAGGGGGCACCAGGTCCAAAACCCTGGCGGATATCGCCAAGACCATATGGCAATTCTGTCTGTCTCGCAACATCATTCCGAAGGCAGAATATATTCCAGGCACATCCAATACTGTAGCCGATTGGAATTCCAGACACCTCTCCGAATCCAGCGACTGGCAACTGGACCGCTCAATTTTTGCGCGGGTGGGTCGTCTCTGGGGCCCTTTGGGCATAGACCTGTTCGCCACACGCCTCAACCATCAATTACCTCGGTTTTTCAGTTGGAGACCGGACCCGGCTTCAATGTCAGTGGACGCATTCCGGCAGTCCTGGAAAGGGGAAATTCATTACGCATTCCCTCCCTTCTCGGTGATCCCCAGAGTGCTACTACAAATAGCACAACAGAACGCGACGGTGGTCCTGATTTTCCCATGGTGGCCGACACAACCATGGTTTCCCCTTCTGCTAGAGATGCTGATAGACTATCCCAGGCTACTCCCCCGGATCCCTCACATCCTGTCACACCCCTCCAAGGGTGTTCACCCTCTGGTTCTGGAGGACTCTCTTACCCTGATAGCAGGCCTGATCTCAGGATGCCAGACACAGACTACGGTCTTTCAACGTCAGCTAGAGATCTCATTGCCCTGGCCTGGGCCCCCGGGACTCGATCAGCGTATCGATCAGCCTGGGGGCTCTGGGTACGTTGGTGTGATCAACAACAGGTTGATCCCACTCTGGCCCCTGTAACCACGGTTGCTAACTATCTGACAGAACTTTTTGACGCAGGTAGGGCTTACAGCTCCCTTAATGTGTATAGGTCAGCCATTTCGGCCTACCACCTCCCGGTTGATTCCCTACCTATCGGCAAACATCCGTTGATCTGTAAACTTATGCGGGGCATGAGGTTCCAAAGGCCCCCTCGCCCTAAATATCAATCGACATGGGACGTCTCCAAAGTGCTCGATATGTTCTCCGCTTGGGAAGATAACGAGACACTTCCCCTCAAGTTTTTGACGTTCAAATTAACGGTTCTCCTTTGTTTGATCTCGATTAAACGGGTCTCAGACGTGAGGGCTCTAGACATCTCTAGACGCCAGTTCCTACCCCAAGGGGTTCGGTTCTCCGTGGTCCGTAGGACCAAGACGAACCTAAAGACGTTTTTTTACCCATATTTTCCCTCACAGCCACGACTCTGTGTCGCTAAATGCCTGCAAACCTACGAAACCCAGACCGCGTCCCTTAGACCGTCTGGATTTTCACAATTACTGCTCTCATACGTCAAACCCCATCACCCGGTCACATCCGCCACCCTGGCCCGATGGGTGCGAGCAACCATGGAGTTGGCCGGCATAGACATAACCCTCTTTGGAGCGCACTCCTCTAGAAGTGCCATGGCTACCAAGGTTATCTCGACGGGAGGCTCTCTATCTGACCTCCTACAAGCTGCAGACTGGTCTTCGGAATCCACTTTTCGCTCTTTTTACTTCAGACCAGAAACCCATGTCTCCATGTCCGTTCTGTGACCCAGCGCGGATCTGCCTAGACAGGAGATGTATTGATAGAGATTGTCATGATGTAGTTTGTTCAGCTTTGAAATTGCTTAAGATATGAGCCTCCTGTCTGAAATATAATTCGAGATTTTCCTAGCTTGTGACGGAAAATATTGATTATAAGAAGACAAGGGCGAGTATCTTCCCTCCCTACCCTCCCTGTCATCTCTCTATGTTCTCTTCCAGGTTTCTAGAGAAGATCACATCGAGGATCTTAGTCGGCCAGAAGCCGCATGAAAAAGGGTTTCTCCGGAGTTCGGAGGCCGGTTCTTCCGGGTGGTTCAAGGTTACATCCCCTGTTGGGACATAGTCACAGTTCGTACAAGGATTCCTGAAAGGAGAAGTCGGGCCGGCTGGCTGAAGGTACGTGAATCCGAAGCACCAAGTTTCCGCATCAAGAAAGAGGAAGAGTCTGGGAGGAGCTGACACTTATATAGAGGCACTAAGGGGAGTGGATACGGACGCTAGGCATGCTGGGATTCGTAGTCCACATAGTGCCATTCAGATTGTTAATTTTTTCTTTTAAACGTTGAAATGTTAGATGTTTTTCTGCTATGAGCATTAATTAAAGAAAGATTAATGCTTAAGATACTCGCCTCCTGTCTTCTTATAATCAATATTTTCCGTCACAAGCTAGGAAAATCTCGAATTACGGTTATCCTTATCCTTTTTGATTACTCTCTGTACTATTACATACAGATTCTCAGTGCCTATGCCTGCCTGCAACTTTTAAGGCTTGACTACTATCTGCACTTCTTAATTTCTGGTATGTGCTTTTTGTGATATATATATTTTTTTGTTTTTTGCCCTTGTGTTTTGTGTTATTGTAGCCAACCACAAGATACTCATATATAAAAAGTTTCCCTTATACTGTCCTTTAATTTTAGGACAGTATATTGTTCTGTGATAATTTTGGTCCAGGTGGCCGAGTGAAACACAGCACCCAGGTCTTCCTATTCCTTTCCATCTTGGATATCGCCACGCCATGGTTGATACACCTTCTCAATGATCTGCAACTTTAAAAGCATCTTGATTGGTATGGATTTGAATTATTGTATTTGTATATGTATTTTGTCTCCTGTATATTCTTTTCTTATTTTGTGTTTTTTTGCATAAATTTACTAGATTCCATACAGACTTCGGACCCTGAAGAAGGGAATACCCGAAACGCGTAGGGCCTGGTACTTACCACGTGGATCATTTATAAGTTGTATATTCATTGTTTCTTTTAACCTTTGTGTTTTTTGATACCCTGTTATTTATAAATAAAATCATATATTTTGTATAAAACATTACAAATTCTCGTTGCCTTCAAAGCCCCACTTCGGGGGATTCCTCGAACTCCTTTCCTTTTCCTGCATATTAAGGGATCCCCTGTGGACCCCCAGGTCACCAGAACTAATTTCCCCAGTGTAATAGTGTCCTTTATTACTGTTCTGGGGACAACCCAAAATTTGTGATTTTTGTTTACTTTCACTTTCAATGAGAATGGTAACAGTACAAATAGAGAGTGTGAATCTCACTAAAAGGTATACAGACAGCAAAAAAACCTGCATGTGCAAAACTAAAAAAGTTACCTTTAGTTATACTTTAACCACTTCAATACCAGGCACTTAAGCCCCTTCCTGCTCTGGACAATTTTGAGCTTTCAGCGCTGTCACACTTTGAATCATACATGTGTACACTCGGCCGGCAAGAAAATCTTGCCAGGAATCTCGTCAGGAAAAACTAAGTTTTTTTCCTGATGAGAATTCCGGCCGTGTGTACAGGGCTTGAATCAAGCAAAAGAGAAACATGCTTAAACAAACAACCTGGAAAGTTCAAGAGAATCTTAAACCTGATAAGGAAGAACTGCTGTTTAATATCAATGACTTATGGTCTAATAATGTTAAATGCAACACTCTCATGAACCATTACAACTTGAGGGCACTATGAAACAATTGAATGTTGCTTATGAGAGGTATCAAAGACTGTGTGTTAAATATACTGATCTCTTAAAGCAGTACAACACGGAGGGGTCATTGGAAGAATTAAAGGGATTTGAGGAGCTCTGTCAGGAAAGGTTCCTTCCGCTGGTGACACTGCCTGATATTTGGCATGCAGTATTGTGGTCCACCACCAGGTGTCTCCTGGCAGACTGGAACTGCCAGCGGAGCTCTCCCCTGGTGGTATTATGTGATCTTTGGGCCGCAGTACTGCCATTCACCAGCGGGGGTTTCCTGGCAGTGTGGGGTCGACATCTCCTGCAATCAGGCGTCACCTGAGACTGATTGCAGGAGATGTGTACAAATACCCGGCAAGTACACTCTCACACTGCCCTGGTATCGTCCTTGTGCCCTGATCTGTGCCTGATTATCTGAACCTGTGAAATCTGCTACCTGAGTTCCTGACCCTGTCTCCCTGTCCTGACCATCCATCCTCTCCCTGTCCTGTGTTCCTTACCCCATCTGCTGATCTCCCTGTGTATGACCTTGGCCTGGCTTACGTTTATGTTTCTGGAAGATCCCTTTGTCGATCTGCTGTGTATGACCCTGGCCTGGCTATTGTTTATGATTCTGGCATTTCCCATTTATTACACATATCTGTCTGTTGTTATTTGTGGGTCTCTGTTTGTTGGTTGGTTTGTTGCACTGTGTCATATTGGAGGTGGTTGTATTTATTTTATTCACTTCTCTAAATAAATAATTATATTTTCACTTATATGTGTTTGGTGTTCCTCCGTTGCTAGCCACACAGTTCTGGTCACACCTGGTACATGACAGTATACCAGGGCCATCTTTGACCAGAAGTGGCTACACAGAGGAACCATCTTGGTTCTGTTGGCTTGCTAAAATGAACCCTAACGTGATTCCCTATTATGCCTTGCTGGCGTCTGAGAGTGGTGACTATCTACGCCAGACACTAAAGTAATGGACCCATGACCAGCTGCTTGAGATCATCCGTTTGTCCCACTCCCAGTTTGACAAAGGCTGTGTTTTGTTTGGAGAGGTGCAGCCTTTGATCCAAATATGTGCTGAGCTAGCCCTGTCCTGTGTTCCAGGGGGCTGTGATGATTTTTCTCCCTCTTTCAGTGCTGATCAGATGGAATCTCTGGTGTGGCTGCTAGAGGATGATCCCTCATGCTTTGTTGAGCACTATTCAGTTTGTCCTCGGCAAAAGCTTGTGGAATGTATTCACTCAGTACAGACCCTTGTCAGACAGGCAGCATGTGATTCATTCTTTGTCCAACCAATACTCTCTGCATGGTCTGATATGTTACAATCAATCCCAGCCAACCCACAGCAAACCACTTCTACCATCAGACACCTACCTGTTCAAAAGTCTTTTCTCCCATCACCCATGGCAACCCCAGTCGCAGCTCAGTACACACTGCTTCCCACCAGATACCAATATCCAGTCTCTGCTCCCTGTACCTATCCTGCATTCAACCCACCTGTCTGTTCTCAGCTGCCTACAAACCCACAAGAACTTCCTCCAGCTACTGTTACCTCTTCTCTGCCATATCCCAATCCTCCTTTTCAGTCTACTGCACCCCTTACTTACAGAGTTTCAGTGGCTAAGCCCAAGAAAAAACAAAAGTTTTTTTCCAACCAAAACGATCCTGCCAGTAACCCAACCTGTCTCCACAGAAAAAACAGTATAACAGAATAGAAATTATATATATATATATATATATATATATATATATATATATATATATACAGTACATTATATATATATATATATATATATATTGTGACATGAAGTCAGGTAAATCTGTGTGTGTTGTCCCAGATGGAAGATACTTTTCCACCTTGTGTAGACAATACACCAATTACTATTGGGCGTTGGCTGTAGAAATGGCCAGAGAGGTTTGGGGAGTTAGAAGCCTTCAGCTGTTCAAAATGAAGCAATTAAAGCCCCTATAAAAATAGCCTAAGGATAACGACTCATTGCTGCATCCTGGAGCTTTGGGTGTGAAGGAGCAGTCAGAAGCACTTCTGCAGAGGTGAGGTGCTGATGGATATTTCTGTGAGAAATATCAGAGAGACTGTTTTTGTTGTTTTCTGCTGTAGGACCAGCAGTGTCTGCCCAGCAGTAGGCTGTGCCAGACTCAATAGGTAGGTTCCTGTGTTGGGAAGGTAGATGCCCCAAGTGGCTAGGGTTTACTTTATGTTTTGTTTTGTTTATGCTGTTTTGATGCTTGCACGTGTATCCCGCAAGATGGAAAAATAAACAATATCATTTGTTTTCAATCCTCCTCAACTGCCTTTTTGTACAGTTCAGCATGTAGTGAACCCCTAGAGGGGGTCACACACACCCGCTACCGAGTTAATCCCTCACACATGGTGGAGAATGCGGGCAGTTAAAGTAAACCCAAAATGGAGGAGATGATAAAGATGGAGGAGATGGAGGAGATGAGAAAACAGATGGTTATAATAAATGCAGCTTACCAAATAAGCATTGCAGCTCACCAACAGGCTCACCAAGAGAACATTGCAGCTCAACAACAGGCTCACCGAGAGAGCATGGCAGGTTGGGAGGCCATCATGAAACAATTTGAGAGAACAGAGGAAAAGGATAGCAAGCCCTCTCTGATTGAGAATCCAGAGGACCATAATGCTAAGGAGGTTACCACGTCTGTTGTTGAGACGGAATCATCACCGGAGTGTAGTACTTCACCAGAGGAACAAGAAGTGGAGCCAGAGGAGTGTGCCCTGGCATAGCGTGAAACTCCCGAAGTAAAGGAGCCGCCATTAGTAGTAGAAGAGTCTGTAGAGCCTGTGGAAACCAATGTTGTGAATGGCGTTCCAAAGGTCAAACCAGACAAGATCAAACCAGAAGAGAAAGACCCTCATGTACAAGAAGGTGCTGAGGAGGTCCCGGCTGTCCCCGCAGTAGCAGCTCCTATGAAGCTGAATCAACGGTCTGACAGTTCTGCTAAATACAGTAGAGAACCTTTAGCAAATACTTTGAAGAAACTTGATGATCCAGCTACCAAAGCTGTTACCTTGGAACTGGAACCCAACAAGTTTAAAGGCAAGATTTTGGATTGCTCCAAATCTTTTCGCAAAGCCAAATTGCTGCATTACCATATGAAGTATTTCCCTGGCGTTGACAAGTCGGAGCAGGATCAGAGTCCTGTCACGAGGCATATGCAGACAAGAGGCACTTTAGCTCACGAAAAGGCCAGTCAGCAAAGCTCAAAAAGAAGACGTACCACAAACAGATCATATTCCCACCGACCGTTCCTAAAAGACAAAAGCAAGGAGAACTTAATCCAGAAGTCTCATCGCAAGCCAGACAAGCTGTCTGAAAGTGTTAAAGAAAAGTTTAAAGATTTCTTGAGTCTGAAGTCAAAAAAAAAAAAAGAAGAAAAAGAAAGCAAAGTCAGAGCTGTTTGGTAGGGAAGAGAACATAAAGGTTTCTAAGGAGCTCTCACCAAAAAAATTACAACCTTCAAAGATCAACAGTAATTATAAGGCCCCGTGTTACGGTAAAAGCAGCAATCATGGATGCCGTCCATATACAAGACTAAGTGATGAGGAGACGCTCAGCGATTCTTGCACGGAAAGCTTACTTTGGAGTGATGAGGATTACAACGAAGAGATCGTTGTCACTCATGCTCATGGTTTTCTAGATGTTGGCCGCAACAGGAGCAAGTACAGCTCTGCCAAGCAAAGACTTATGATGGACAGTATGGATGAGTTACTAGGACTCTGCTCTGGAAAATTTGTCTGTCAAGATGATGGTCCAAATCAAGACTCTTTTAGTTGTACAAAGGCTCATGCTGAAAATGAGAAAAGTGACCTAATGAATGAAGCAGTTGCTCTCTGTTCCGGTTCTTTCACCAACAGAGAAAATGAAGAAAATTAGGCCGGGGTTGAGGATTTCCATCTTCTACCATGTGATGATTCTGACAGCGAAGAGCTTGCAGAAGTTGAAAGTGGTGCAGAAGATCAAGAGGAGGAAGTGAAGGTTGCAGTAAAGAAAGAGCCAGTCCCGTCACTGCTGGATGTCCTGGAGGAGGATGACGCCCTGCAGGATGAGGCGTATGCTGTGCTGGCGGGGAGCGTTTCCGAAAAGTGCTCCTACCCCCTGGGTTATGTGAAGAGACAAGAGCTGTACGCCTGCAATACCTGCACCCTGGATAAAGAGGAGCCTGCTGGGATATGTCTGGCCTGTACATACAAGTGTCGTGAAGGCCACGACCTGTTTGAGCTCTACACCAAGAGGAACTTTCGCTGCGATTGTGGAAATGCCAAATTTAAACAGTTGGAGTGCAAGTTATATCCGGATAAAGAGAAGAAAAACCTGGCTAATAATTACAATGACAATTTCTTTGGCCTGTACTGCACATTTAAGAGACCGTACCCGATCCTGAGGATAAGACCCCAGATGAGATGGTGTGCCAGAGCTGTATGGATCACTGTTCATTTCTTTGGGACTACTCTGCCAAGTTAGGAGTTCCTGGTGTCACCAAGATTACCAAAGCAGAAACGGAACATGAAGATGTGAAAGTTGATGATGGTCCTACGGAAACAACCAACACTCAGAATGGACTTTCAATAAATAATGAAGAATGTGTGGAAGTTAATGACGATGAGGAGGAGGCAATTCTTAGAAAGCTAAATATGAAGGACTTTATGGAAAATGAAGCTGAACTTTCTGGAAGTAATGTTGAAAGTGAAATCCCTGACCGTTTCAGGGCAAATTAAGTGACTGAAGTGCAGGAAGTAGGGGTTTGCACATCTTCAGTTGTCAGTCAGTTGCTTGATGGAAATAAAGCTGAAAAAGCAGAGTGAGATTCTTACCGTTAACTCTGTTTCCAGTACTCTTCCAAGGCAGCCCTTGAGAGATGGAGCTCCTCCCCACAATCAGGAAACACGTTGCCACTAATTCTTTCCCTCCCCTTTAAGAGGCAGTCCCTCAGGTCCCTGGTCAGTCATCCCCGAGAACCGAAGGCCGGAATCTGAAACGATATAGAATACGCAACACAACCCACAAGGTTAGACATTTTAGGGTGGGATCGTGCTGCCTTGGAAGACTACTGGAAACAGAGTTACCGGTAAGAATCTAACTCTGCTTTTTCCCCCAGTCGTCTTCCAAGTCAGCCCTTGAGAGGATAATCAAGAACTCACCAGATCTAGGGTGGGATAACCGCTTGGAGGACTTTCCTACCAAAAGCCTGGTCCTGGCTAGAGATCAGATCCAGTCTGTAATGTTGAACAAAGGTCGAGAATCTTGACCAGGTTGCAGCCTTGCATATTTGTTCTGGAGTGGCTCCTGCTTTTTCTGCCCATGAGGCTGCTGAAGTCCTTGTAGAATGAGCTTTAAGTTCTTTTGGTGGAGTTTTCTCCATCGCACTGTAAGCCTGTATAATAGCTGCCTTGATCCATCTGGCGATCGTATTTTTTGACGCCTGTTTACCCTTTTGTTGACCGGCATACAAAACAAATAAAGCATCTGATAATTTGAATTCATTGGTCACTTCTAAGTATTGAAGTAGACACCTCCTGACATCCAGAAGACTAAATTCTTGCTCTTTGTCGTTTTTTGGTGAACTACAAAATGAAGGCAAAACTATATCCTGGGATTTATGAAAAGTTGACGTCACTTTTGGAGTAAATCCTGGATCTGTTTGAAGAACTATTCGATCATCATAGATCTTCAAAAAAGGTTCTTTAACTGATAAGGCTTGAATTTCTCCTATCCTTCGTGCCGTTGTGATGGCTACGAGAAAAACAGTCTTTAAAGTCAATAATCGTAAAGATGTTTCTTGAAGTGGTTCAAAGGGGGATTTGATGATCCCCCTAAGTACTACCGATAAATCCCATGTGGGATATTTTTGTATCTTGGGCTTTTTGTATTTTGCTAATGCCCTGCAAAATCGAGAAACCAACGGGTCCTCCTGTAGTGTCCTTTCTAGATACACAGATAGAGCTGCAACCTGAACTTTCAGCGTACTTATAGCTAGTCCCTTGTCCGCGCCTTGTTGTAAAAACTCAAGGATAGTTGGAGTATCCATTCTCTGTCTTTGGTTTTCCGTGCACCAACTGTTAAATTTTCTCCAGATCTTTCTGTAGATGGCTCTGGTGTTTGGCTTCCTGGCGCTCAAAAGTGTTGTCACTACCTTTTCTGAGAGTCCTTTTGATTTCAAAAGTTCCTCTTCAGTAACCAGGCCGTCCACTTGAAATGTTCCTGCTTTAGGCCTGTTAACGGACCCTGACACATCAGGTCTGTCCTGTGAGGTAGAAGCCATGGCTCGTCTGCTGAGAGACTGAGGAGTTGAGAGAACCAGGTTCTCTTGGGCCAGTATGGTGCAATTAGTATGAGTTTTGTTTGTTCTTGTAGAAACTTTTTTATCACCTGTGGAATCAGATGAACCGGAGGGAAGGCATAGCACATTCTGAAGTTCCAGGGGTTCTGAAGAGCATCTATCCCAAGAGGTTGGTCTTGCTGGTTTAGCGAGAAGAAACACTTCACCTGAGTGTTTTTCCGAGATGCAAACAGGTCTATGTTTGGGACTCCCCAACGGACTGTGATCTCTTTGAAAACCCTTGGATGTAACACCCATTCCTCTTGGGAAATCTCCTGGCGGCTGAGTAAATCCGCCACTTGATTGTCTTCTCCTTTTAGATGGACTGCACTTATTGAAAGTAGGTTCCCTTCGGCCCACCGGCATATCTGGTCGGAGATGTGGCTCAGAGATGGACTTCTTGTGCCCCCTTGTTTGTTTAGATAGGCCACTGCTGTGGCATTGTCTGAGAGTACCAGGATGTGATGATCTCTCAGCTGGTTCTGAAAAACCTCTATGGCCTTGGCTATCGCCATGAGTTCTCTCCAATTTGAGGATGATATAGCTTCCTCTGGGGACCATCTCCCCTGAGCCGGTTGTCCGGCTAGGTGAGCTCCCCAACCCCAACTGCTTGCATCCGTGGTCAACTTCTGGGATATCGGAAATGACCAGACCAGACCTTGGTTTAGGTTTGTGTGGACCCTCCACCACCATAGTGACCTCTTTACTGACTCTGGGAGTAACACCAACCTGTCCAGATCTCCTTTTTGTTTCCTTAAGATAACATTTTGCAGGGGTCTTAGGTGAAATTTTGCCCATTGTACTGCCGGTATTGATGATGTCATCAATCCCAGAACCGACATCAGTTCTCAGATTGTTATGGGAAGGTTGTTCTGAATAGAGCCCACTCTTTTGATGAGGTTTTGGATTTTTTCTTCTGGAAGAAAAGTTCTCTGTTCTGTTGAACTGAGCAGATATCCCAGGAACAAAATGTTTTGGGTGGGACAAAGCTTTGACTTTTCCAAGTTTAATATCCACCCCAGCGACTTCAACCATAGTTGAGCTTCGTTGAGGTTCTTTATCAACTGCGTTTCTGATGGTGCTGCGAACAGTAGGTCGTCTAGATACGGAATTACCATCATCTTTTTTAATCTTAGAGGGGCTAAAACTTCTGCCAACACTTTGGTGAATATCCTCGGAGATGAGGACAACCCGAACGGGAGAGCTCTGCTCTGAAAATGGTATTCCTTCCCGTCTATTTCCACTGCTAACCTGAGGTATCTCTGAGATTCTTCTCTGATGGGAATGTGAAGATACGCGTCCCTGAGATCCATGGTCGCCATGAATGTTTGGGGCTGCAGAATATTCTTGACTGAGAAAATGGATTCCATGCGGAACTTTTTGTATTGAATTGTTTAATTCAAGGGCTTGAGATTGAGTATTAGACGAAATTTCCCAGAGGGTTTCTTGATGACAAAATAGTGAGAGTAAAAACCCTTTCTTTTTTTCCTTCTCTGGAACTGGGATAAGGACTTTTTGATCCACCATCTCCCCCAGCAACAGAGGTAAAGCCCTTGCTTTTTCGGAATCTCTGGGAAGCTTCGTCAATAGGAATCTCTCTGGAGGATGACAATTGAATTCCAGTGAATAGCCCTTTGCGATTATTTCTAGAATAAACTGATTGGCTGTTAGCTTTTGCCACTGTGGTAGGAAGGCAGCCAATCTTCCCCCTACTGGCACTTGGTTGTCACTGCTTGGTGGCCGGGTTAGCCGTGCCAAAGAGTGGGTTACTCTTTTGTCTTCCCTTATGACCCGACCAGTTCTTCTTTGGGAACTCTTTCTTCCCTTCTTGTGGACGATTTCTTTTTCCCTGAAAATATCTTTTCTGTGGAAATTTTCGCCTTTCAGCAGGAAAGGATTTTTTCCTATCTGCCGTTCTTTCCAAGGCCTCATCTAGGCCTGATCCAAAAAGCAAATTTCCCGTGAAGGGTAAATTGCATAACCTTGTTTTGGATGCGGCGTCCCCTGTCCAGGTTTTCATCCAGATCGCACGCCTAGCTGCGACCGCTAGCCCGCCTGACCTTGCTGCTAGTTTAACAGATTCTGCAGAAGCGTCTGCAATGTAACCTACTGCTTTAGAGAGAATTGGGAGTGTCTTCAGGATCTCCTCTCTAGGCGTACCATTTTTTATATGCTCCTGCAATTGGGTTAGCCAGAATTCTAGGTTTCTAGCCACACAGGTGGTAGCTAGCGCTGGTTTTAGGCTAGCGACACTTGTCTCCCAGGCTCTTTTTAGGATGATATCACCCTTTTTGTCCATGGCGTTTTTTAAATGCCCCATGTCTTCAAAAGCCAATGCTGAATTCTTTGACATTTTTGAAAGTGGTGCATCCAGTTTTGGATTTTTGTTCCAAACCTCTTTTGGATCGTCACTAAAAGGGAATCGTTTTTTGTGGCTTGCCGCAAAGAATGTTTTTTTCTCTGGATCCTTCCACTCATTCATCACAGTATCACAGTATCAGACATCACCTGATGAACTGGGAATACTTTGGAATTCCTTTTCCTCAGACCTTGGTACATTAGGTCATGCTTGGAAGGTTCTTCCTTTTCATGTTCGATTTCAAGGGTTTCATAAATGGCCCCTAGTAAATCATCCACATCTTCAAGTGACAATTTGTAATTGGGAGCCTTCCTTCTTTCTTCACCCCCCTCCTCCTGCTCAGGTTCTGAGTCGTCACTTGCCAAAACGCTAGCTGCGCTGCTGCCCGCTCGCTCCCTCCCGGACTCATGCGACCCTGATGCGACTTCGGATCTGGGTGAGGCCATGGGAGAGGGGCTTCCAGAAAGAACAACCAGAGTTTTAACTTCTGAAATGAATTTTTTGAGATCCTTAAATATATTCGCCATATCCTCCCTCACGGATCCAAAAATGTTCGCATAAACTGCGTCTGACTGTTTTTGTACCAGTTTGTTCATGCAAACTTGGCATAGCGGTTCAGTGTATACCAGAGGCATCTTGGCATTACACTTAACACACCGCTTCTTAGGAATGGGCTTTGGCTCTTTTGGTGTTTTTACCTGTGCAAAAGACACAAAAAATATAGGGGCCCCATGTCGGTGAGTCACATACTCCACCATACCGGTTACAGTATTCACCCGGTGACAACTCCCCCTGTAAACCCCAGCTAAGCTAGTGCCCCCACCATCTAGCTGCTGTCCCATGATATGAATACAAAGGTCACCACACTGGTGCCTACCTGTATCCTGCTGGTGCTTTCGCCTTCTGGGGCCTGGCCTGCCGAGATATCATCCTCCTCGAGCATCTTGGCACACTGTGGCGTCCTATGCTGTCTCCTGCAGCCACATCCACGTGTATTCCACCAGCCGGCCATTTGAGTTTCCCCGCGCCTTTAAGGGGAAGGACCAGCTCCCCGGCGCACGCCGATGATGTCATCCCGCCCCGGAACTGATGCGCCTGCATCTTCCGGGTCAAGCGGCATCAGCTTCAGGTGCACGCCCCCCCGTCGACGCCGCCAAGGGGATAAAGAAATGGCGCCTTCTCCACGCCTGGGCACAGAAGGAAAACCCCAAACCGGGACACCTCCTGCACACCGCCAAGAGGGTTGCCCGTGGCCGCACACCATCCTCCTCCACCCACACTGCACGGCTCTGGTAAGATCATCTGACCCCCTGCCGTTCTGAGGCTCCCTCCCGTTTTTTGTGATTTAGCTGCATCGTATACCTGCAGCTTTTCCCACAGGGAAATGTGCTGCCCCAGCTGGACCCCTGCCCTGGTCAGCCTTTAAGAGATGGAGCCCCCTCTCAGGTCCTCTGGCAACATGTCTCCTCCGGACGGAGGAAACACTAAGACTGACCAGGGACCTGAGGGACTGCCTCTTAAAGGGGAGGGAAAGAATTAGTGGCAATGTGTTTCCTGATTGCGGGGAGGAGCTCCATCTCTCAAGGGCTGACTTGGAAGACGACTGGGGGAAAAACTTAATTCTGACACTGCACTAAATGATGTAGAAAAAGTGTGTCCAATATCCACTGAGCCTTGTGAATGTAGTAAGGCAGGTGATATTCATGACTTTCCCATAATTGATGATCAGCAGAGCAGGGTCATTGAGGAATCTGAATTGCAAGAAATATGCACCCAGACTGAAGCTATTTTTGCCTCTGTGAATTATTTGCATGTTGAGGAGCAGTGTGTTAATTTTTATGTTAATGAAATCGGATTTGAATATAACGGTAATGTCACATCCTGTGAAACCCAGTCTTTAGAAAGTGTTCTGTCAGAGCAAGTAACGCAGGATAATACTTTGGACTTGACTACCGAGATTCCTCGGGAAGTAAAATCTATTTTTCAAAGTGTAGAATCTGTAATGGCAGGTGAGCCCTCTGAACGTTGTGAAACCTCCATCACTGAAGTGGTCAGAGAGGCTAAATGTACTAATTTATTGGATGCTTTTTCCAAATGTCTTGAAAAGAATGAAGAATATGAGAATTTGTGTCCAATAGTCGATGGTTTCAAAGAAACAAATATTAAAACATTTTTTGGGAGACTATGAGGCAAAGATAGTTGAACAACTAGCCATAAACATAATTTCAAAAGTAAGAGGGGGCTGGAGGCGCCAACTCAAAAAATAAAAAATGATCTTAAAAACAGCAGTCTACTTAAAATGTGAGTATAGGTGTGTACTCACAGGTTCGCTGAGTAGTAGTCCATCGGGGGGGGGTTTCGTTACTAGGTGTGTGCCTTTCCTCCGGCTCTGGTGATGTCTGCACAGCTTCAGTGTGGATGGGCCCAGGAAGCTCTTGCTGGCCAGCGTGGAAAGCGGATCCGGAACAAGCGGTGACTTCACAGGGCACGGCGGGGATAGAAGGCATCTGATGAAAGGAAGTGTCAGGCTACGCGCTCGGGGCTCACAGCTCCTTCTACTGGCCTGTCTGCTCTCAGGAGGAGAGCCACTAAATACTGGAAGCTAAAAAACAGGAAGTGGGCGGCGTGCGGCTGTAGAACCATAACAGCCAGCATGCTCACACTGCTGGGGCAAGCCAGTGTAATGGAATAAAATTTAATTTAATAGGGGAATGATTAAAAGCAGTTAAAAAATGTATATAGAACAAAAGGAAAACAAAAGAAGACATATTATACACAACAGTGGCGCTAAAAATAAAAATGTGAATGGGGGAGGGGGGGGATGATGTGAGGTCACAATAAGGAATGTGTTTCAATCTCCTCATTGAGTCCCCCTGGCGAGAGGGGACTCAATGAGGAGATTGAAACACATTCCTTATTGTGACCTCACATCATCCCCCCCTCCCCCATTCACATTTTTATTTTTAGCGCCACTGTTGTGTATAATATGTCTTCTTTTGTTTTCCTTTTGTTCTATATACATTTTTTAACTGCTTTTAATCATTCCCCTATTAAATTAAATTTTATTCCATTACACTGGCTTGCCCCAGCAGTGTGAGCATGCTGGCTGTTATGGTTCTACAGCCGCACGCCGCCCACTTCCTGTTTTTTAGCTTCCAGTATTTAGTGGCTCTCCTCCTGAGAGCAGACAGGCCAGTAGAAGGAGCTGTGAGCTCCGAGCGCGTAGCCTGACACTTCCTTTCATCAGATGCCTTCTATCCCCGCCATGCCCTGTGACGTCACCGCTTGTTCCGGATCCGCGTTCCACGCTGGCCAGCAAGAGCTTCCTGGGCCCATCCACACTGAAGCCGTGCAGACATCACCAGAGCCGCACAGGAAAGGCACACACCTAGTAACGAAAACCCCCCCCCCCCCGATGGACTACTACTCAGCGAACCTGTGAGTACACACCTATACTCACATTTTAAGTAGACTGCTGTTTTTAAGATCATTTTTTATTTTTTGAGTTGGCGCCTCCAGGCCCCTCTTTATTTTTCCAAATATTTACAGAGGTCATAGACACCCTCTACAGGAAGGCTGCCTCCTCATAATACATCCATCAGTGAGACCCTTTTTCATAGGTACAGTTCTAGTTACCAGTACTATTGTCGTTTCCCAGGCTCCCAGTCACTATGAGCGCTGGAACACCCCTCTTTTTTCTGTGAACTGATAATTTCAAAAGTGATTGTATCTGCTAGACAAGAAATTTTGTCTAGCTCAGTTAATGATGTGTCCGATAGCAGTTGTCAAGTTCTTGGTGAGAATAGGGGTGTGCGAACAAGTGATGCACAGAGTAAGCAGTTGCTTCAAGAAAGTGACAAGGATTCAGTTTCTGAAAACCTTACATTGGGTTTGGTAGATTTTCACCATACTTGTGAGTCTGAACTATCACAATGTAAGAAACTTGGAAATGTAGAATTGACAAGTAATGATTTCCGTCTAGCGCACCAAAGGGAAGAAAAACCGCCTAGTACATCGGTTTATCAGAGGTCTTCTGCGTCAGACTTTAGTCCAGTTCATAGAAGAACAGATTTTTTTGGGTGTCACCTTGCTTTGGAGGATTCCAGTCTTGGTGTGTTTGCATCTGAAGAAGGCATCCACATGGATGATCCATTGCAGAGCACAGTGTTGTCAGCTCCTGATGTTGGTTATGACTCGCTGAGTTCTTCAGGGATTGAGCTATCGAGAGAAACCTTTGTGTCCATTGAAAAACCAATTAAGGTTTTGCATGGTTTACAACTGAAAATGAGTATATTACAGAGCAAGGAACACCCTCTCATGTACCTCAGCCGAAATTTGAAGACCAATAGGAGAATAAATAGGTGGTTCCTGACCCTTCAGGAATTTAGTTTTGTCGTAACGATTCGCCTCGGTGTTCAAATGGGGAATGAAGATGGTTTGTCTCAAGTGCATGCATGCCTGGCAACCTGTGTCCCAACCCTAGGGTTGAAACAAGAGGGGGGGTATGTGACAGGAAGTCAGGTAAATCTGTGTGTGTTGTCCCAGATGGAAGATACTTTTCCGCCTTGTGTAGACAATACACCAATTACTATTGGGCGTTGGCTGTAGAAATGGCCAGAGGGGTTTGGGGAGTTAGAAGCCTTCAGCTGTTCAAAATGAAGCAATTAAAGCCCCTATAAAAATAGCCTAAGGATAACGACTGATTGCTGCATCCTGGAGCTTTGGGTGTGAAGGAGCAGTCAGAAGCACTTCTGCAGAGGTGAGGTGCTGATGGATATTCCTGTGTGAGAAATATCAAAGAGACTGTTTTTGTTGTTTTCTGCTGTAGGACCAGCAGTGTCTGCCCAGCAGTAGGCTGTGCCAGACTCAATAGGTAGGTTCCTGTGTTGGGAAGGTAGACGCCCCAAGTGGCAAGGGTTTACTTTATGTTTTGTTTTGTTTATGCTGTTTTGATGCTTGCACGTGTATCCCACAAGATGGAAAAATAAACAATATCATTTGTTTTCAATCCTCCTCAACTGCCTTTTTGTACAGTTAAGCGTGTAGTGAACCCCTAGAGGGGGTCACACACACCCGCTACCGAGTTAATCCCTCACAATATATATATATATTCTATTCTGTTCTATTGTTTTTCTATGCTTTTCTTTTCTATTATTTTCTATTCTATTCTAATCTTTTCTATTTGAATTTGATTTCATTCTATACGAAATTTGAATTTCAGGAGATGTTATATATAAATATTGTTTTTCTATACTATTCTTTTCTATTTCTTTCAATTCTAATTTAATCTTTTCTATTCAAATTCGATTTCATTCTATACGATTTTCAAATTTCAGGAAATTTTTATATATAGTTTTGTTTAAATGTGGTAGCATTATTTCTAATTTGATTGTTTTTTTTCGAATTCGGTAGATTTGTTTTCGAATGCGGTAGAGTTTTTTTTGAATGCGGTAGAATTTTTTCGAATACGAAATGCATCCTGACAACGAATGTAATGAATGCAACAAACTTAACTAAACAAATTTAATTAAATAACGAATTGAAACGAAACGAAACTAAACACATTTTTTTCATCCTGCACATGTCTAGTGTTCTCAGATGTGATCCCTTATCTTCTCTGCTAACAGAAAGGGCAGAGATGCCTCCTTCTTCCATGGTGGGTGTAAAAAAGATCCACAACAAAGACAAAAGCAACTAAACTGCATGAGAAGAAAACAGTTGAACAGGAAAAGGTGGCCAGTGAACCTTCGGTGCCAGTACCAGAGAAGCAAAGGAAACAAAGTAATTTCTCAATTCAATGACCAGCTGGAAAAATGCTCTAAAGAGATGTGTCCTGCTGCAAGAAGAAATTCTGAGATGCCTGGTCCTTTTGTTGCTGATTCAGAAAAACTCGACCCCATCTCACCCCTTGACACATCTGTACTTGATACCATAGTGACAGCTGTGAGTGCACAGAACAGCTCCCCATCACATGAGAATTGGTGGGAGGATCCTCTGTCAGATTTATGCAACCGCCTAGAGGAAAAAAATGTGTAACAGCGAAAAAAAATTTTTTTTCAAAATTCTTTATTTATACAATACAACGGGCAGTCCCGTATGGGTCACAACAAAAGTACAACATACAGTAATGAGCTCAAACCTGTGAGCAATGTGCATGGCAATTATACAGTTATACTCAATCAAGTCGCACAGTCAGGACCCGCGGGGACGCCCATATTTTCCTGTTTCTTAAGAGATAGCAAGCAGAAATAGAAAGGGAACTGGTGGACAGCAACAGTTCCCGAGGGAAAGTTCGGGAGTAGGAGTAGAGAAGGGGGGGGGGGGTGACATCTTGTGGGGATAGTCCCCCTAGGAGGTTAAGAGTAGGGGGAGAGGAAGGAGATGGAAGAGTATCGGGAAGGGTAGGAGGGGGGGAGGACTCACGAGCATGGACACACATATCCGGTCCTACATGTCCTGCGGGCCAATCTGTAATGGGTCTGAATCGTCACACCTGTTTTATCTAAGTTGGATTGACGGTCAGCTTTAGTTAGGTCTAGGGCGGGTTTCTGAGGGACTGTCCCTCTTCTGAGTTTGTCTTCCCTAAAATGTGTCTCCTGCAGGAGGACAATATCTGCCTTCTGGGCGCGGATGTCGTGAAGCAGCATCCTACGCTTTTCTGGTGTGTTCAGGCCCTTGGCGTTTAGCGAGACCACCGTCAGGGTGTCCATGTCCGCGGGTGGGAAGGGGGAGGGGGGGGTAAGTTATATAGATAGGGTAAGTTAGTTTACAAGACCGGTCGTGTCACCGGGCGAGGAAACAGGAAAGAGAGTAAGGGGGAAATAAAAGAACAACCAACGCCAGGTGGCGTGGTCAAGGAGGTATCTAACTTAGCTCAAACAGCTAGCATGCTCACCAGGTTTAAACTGGCGTATGAGCGCAGGCTTATGCGGGTCGGTGGATAGACAAAGCCGGCGGTGTGGGCCCCCGGCCCCATCCATCCCCCTCGGCCAAATCAGTTGCTAAAATGCAGTAACAGTAATGCAATCAATGGTAATACAGTAATGGTTAATGAAAACAGAAAGGAAGAGAGGCAAAAACAAATAAACAAAAATAAATCCCAAAACAGAGGGTGTGAACCTTATATTGAAAACATCATTAGACAGAACTTATCTATCATTGAACTTTACTTCAACCGTTAGCAATCTCAGGGATGTGCAGGTTTTGGAACAGTCAGTGTCCAACCAGCACATCCGAGTCGCTTCGTGTCCCCATCTCCTCCTGTATAACATTCCCAAACCACCAGCAGCTCCCTCCCTCCAATCAGAGCAGGTTATCTAATCTGATGTTACAGCGAAAATTTTTAATGTCTTCGGGGACCAAAGAGTCAAAGCAGGGGGGGTATGTAGCGCCCCCTTACTTTCAGTATGGGCACTACACTAGAGTTAGTGGGGAATGGGAGAGTTATTTTTCTCCCATTCGCAATTGTGTTGAGGTTGTGAGGTGATATTTCATGATTAATGTTATAGATTGGTATTTGGCACCATCTAGTGGCCAAAAATGAAAGATGGACTTAATTCATTTTTGTCTTCAAGAACATCAGAAGGGATTATGCAAACGGCCGCCAATGAACTCTCGGCAAGGGGGCGGAAGTACATGTGGGGAAGGTTATAAAAAAACCTGTGGCGGCCATCTTAGGTCTCTTGCCCCTGAGGCACATGGCTTGCTAGGAGAGCTCTGTGTGTGACTGTGTTTCACAGAGCTCTGAACTACTTTGTTGCTGAGACAAATCAGTTATCTTAGGGGAGGTAACGGAGAACTCCCAATCGTTTTTGAAGCAGAACAGCAGTGTGTGTAACCCAGCGGTCCTTTGGGGAGGTAACGGAGAACTCCTGATCGTCTGTGGAAGAGAACAACGTGACCGTGTGATTGCTGCAAACCGATTGAGATCCCGTGGAGCTGAGGCATCCATCTGCCTGGATATTGTGTGGTGAGAGGGCTCATGCCCAGAGCTTTGTACTGTTTTGTCAAACACCTAGACTGCCTGCATAGTGTTACTGGGACCTGTAGTCCCACGAGACAGTTCAGTGCAATAGAGTCACATGTGCATAGGCCTCAAGCCTGAAGTGATTGTTTGGTGACTGCTGCTGGAGGTGTGCTTCTAGGAAGGAGTGCACAGATACTTTCACAGTTTAAACTACAGTTTGCTATTCTACATTGCTTTACTGATCAGAGAGCCCCCTTGGATTTCAATCTTTGTCTTACAATTGCTAGCAGAAGAAAGAAGACCAGAGACTAGACTGTGTTCTTATTGCAAGGCCTTGCGGTGCTGCTACCATTTACTTGAGACTGTAAGGGGGGGGGGTGATATTGAGTTCATTATACTGTGCTATATTATTCTTGCTAAATAGTGTGTGCTGCATAGTAGGTTTTCATAGTGTCTGCATGGTGTGCTGGAAGTGGGAAGGTGCGCAGTGCTAAAGGTTGCGGCCTGAACATTAGTCCCACTTGGAGACGCCCTTGCTAAAGCAATACAGGTGGTTCTCAGGCGGTTGCTACTTACAGCCTCTTATTTCATTGTTCTACATCAAATGTGATTCCATGTAAATGATAAAATCTGTTCTAGTAAAGTTACTTTTGCTTTAACACAATCTGTTGTGAGGCTTGCTAATTCTCCAAGCAGGTGCCACGGTGTATGCCCAGGTGACAACACAGGTAAAGTGAATATAATCTGTGTCTGATTACTTGTTTTTTTCTATTATTGAGCTTCATATCAGCACTGCACTACAGCTGTGTCAAGGGGAGTGAAATCAAGTTATTGGGGGGTGTCAAAGCAGAGTACAGGCCCAAAAATAACCAGCGGCTCTTCCGGGGGTAGCGCTACATATATATATATATATATATATATATATATATATATATATATATATATATATTACACACACAGAGCTATACAGTATATAGTATATCTTAACAATACTTCATCCTTGTGTTGAGCAATGTAATGCACCTTTATGCTAACGATATACATAAACTATGTCTACTACATATCCAATTCTATTTACACAAAGCTCACATAGAACGCTGTTAATCACTTATGCGTAGCGTAAACAAAAGTGCTTGTTTTCAGGTAAATAATGTTTATTAAGCATTTAAACAACACTTATTTTTCCTTAGGCAAGAATAAAAAGTATTGACTAGCGAGCTGTGCCAGTGCAGCTGGGCAAGGACATAGGGTTGGCTTTGACTGTGCTAAGGGAGCTATGCAGATAGAAAGATATTCACAGGACACCTTACAAAAACATCTGTAAGAGAAATGCAATGTTTATTGAGAAAAAGAAGGCATTAAAAAAAAAAAAAAAAACAATACAGACACTGATCCTAAATATGACAAATTGTCATTGCCATGGCAACAAAAGGCCATCATTAAATAGTTTGCTTTAAATTAGTATTTTACGATTCATGGATGCAGATAATGAGTACATATAAAGTCAATTTCTCCCAAAAGCTACAGCAGAAAAATGCAGAAAAAACAATATATGTTTATACATATCAGTATGTGGCAGTGTTGAACAACAATTTGTTAATGTTGCTAGGTGCCCCCAGTAGTCCATGAAAGACATCTGGCTGTGCCATCTTTGATGATGTTTATCTCACTGAGTGTCAGAATGCAAATTCCAATACCTCATTAGCTTTCTGACTGACAAACATACTGATCTGAAAGCCCATCCAGTAAGGCCACCGATGGACTTCTGGGACACACCCACTAGGCTGACTGTTTCCACTACTGGATGCAATAATATTGTCTGTGACTAAATAGCTGTAGCTGGTGCTTTCAGGGCACACAAGGACTGTAGCATGGCAGGTATAAATTATTTTATACAACGTATATCCTGTATTCTATAGATATTTTGCCATCAAAAGTCTATAGTCTCACACACACATTCAGCACGCATTCTGGCAGCATGACTACCAAGTCAGATGCAAGAAGTCGTTATCTTTCTAAAACCACAACATTGCATATAGTTATTTTTTACCGCTTTTATCTGATTCCCTCCATCTATTAGTATCACAATCCTTCTACTTTGGAGCTGAAAATATAAGTGTGTTTGTACTCATGGTGACCAGAAGTGTGATGCTTCGTACACACAATCGGTTTTCCCAACGGGAAAACTGCCATGTTTGCTTTTGGCCATGTGTAGGCTCCATAGTAGTTTTCCCGACAGGAAAACTGCGAGCAAAAAAAATGAGAACTTGTTCTCTTTTTCCCCGCAGCTATTCTCAGCGTTTTTTTGCTCGGCAGTTTTCCAATGGGAAACACTGCAGTGGAGCATACACACAGCCGGTTTTCCCGTCCAAAGCTGTCATGGCAGTTTTCCTGTTGGGAAAACCGGCCGTCTGTACATGGAAAAAGCAACCGAGCAGGTTCTCAATTTTCCCCTCGGTATTCCTGTTAGACTTTTGACCACCGGGAAAACCGATCGTGTGTACGAGGCATCAATCTTGCTAGTTTTTTTTGTTCATCCCAGCGGGCTGAACGGAAAAAAAACTGACAGCTTACAACGGAGCTATTGTACTAACCAACCAATGTTAGTACAATGATCTCCCCTGCTGTTCTTATGTTTTCTGAGCTAGTTGGCAGACCTTTTGGTCATGCCCCTTTGACAGAAGCTGCCACACCGGCTGATGCCGTCGGACATTCGTCCTGTGTGTACAGCAGAAGCACAGCTACAGACAGGGCCGCCATCAGGAATTATGGGGCCCTTTACACAGCTTCAGGCATGGGCCCCCTGGAGCAGAGAACCGGGGGGGGGGGGTTCTGCCACCTGAAATTGAGAAGCGGGGGGGGGGGGGGGCTGCCACGATTTGAGAAAAAGAAATACAGAAAAATATATATAAAAAAAGGATGGTAGCCAGGGGCCCTGGGGACCTCTGGGCCCTTAAATAAAAAGAAACCTTTGGGCCCTTTAATAAAAAGGAATAAAAATATATATATATATATAAAAGAAATAAACATTTATAAAAAAAAAAACAAGGGGGTTGCCTGGGGACCTCTGGGCTCTTTAATAAAAAATAAATAAAAAAATATAAACAACAATAACATGGGGCCCTGGGGACCTCTGAGCCGTTTAATAATATATAATTATTTTTTTTTATAAAAAAAGGGGGGTTGTCATCTGGAGCCCTGGGGATCTCCGGGCCCCTGGGGACCTCCAGACCCCTAAAAAAAACATTGGCCCTTTAATAAAAAAAATAAAATAAAAATATATTAAATATTTTTTTTTTAAATAAATGAAAAAATGGGGGGTTGCCACCCGGGGCCTTGGGGGCCTCTGGGCCCCTGGGGACCTCAGGACTGCTAAAAAGAAAAAAAAAATTGGCCCTTTAATAAAAAATAAAATAAATAAAATATTAAATAATATATTTTTTTATAAAAAATAAAGAAAAAAAGGAGGTTACCATCTGGGGCCCTGGGGACGCCCGGGCCCCTTACATGTGTACTGCCTGTACCCCCCTGATGGCGGCCCTGGCTACAGGGGTCACCAATTTCCATATAAGCAGTGTTTGTGGTAGGGTCTGTACTGCTGGGCTCTGATGAAGAGGCCCCTGACGCCTCGAAGCGCGTAAGCCAGCAGTGACACACCTCAAAACCCCCCCTACATTCCAGAGTGTGGTTTGAGGGGTATTTACTTCATCGTTTTTGTGACAAGCCTTTTATCACCATTTTCTTGTGAGTAGTTTTTAATACTATTTTTATTTATTAAATTGTCAAATGGTAATACACTAGGCTGGTGCGCCTTTATTTTTTCTTATCCATACTTTAGAGACCCCTGATCTAAACAATTACAAATCTATATGGTCTTCCCAGACCGATCATTTTCCATAAATAAAATTTAAAAGCCTTATAGTTTTGGCAAGGTCGAAACTGAACAGGCAAACCACAGTCTTATGCAGTTCACCATCCGATTTACAACATAGGAAAGGTAATTTAGCTATAGTCATGGGTCAATATACCTATATAAATTACCTAGAATAGAAGGGGTGTGCCTAACAAGGCCGGTTACACGGCTGAGTGCACCGGGTTCATGTCCGGTGCCTATTGAACTGCTTAGTCATATTTAGACACCCTACACAGCTTCTGTATCTATGCAACATCCTCCCTGGATTGTGTCTCATGCACGCACCACGGGCCGTGCCCTGGCACGATCTGTCACCTGCTGAGTCTACCAGACATAGCCAATAGCAGATCACTGTACCAGCCCACTGCTTGTTCCATGTGATCGCTGTAACCAATGACAGCAGATCACATGACAATTGTACACAATGAATGGCTTGTATTCATGCCATTCATTGTGTATTATCGTGATGATCTCTGTGATTGGTCACAGTGAACACATAGTACGGACAGGGTCAATAACAGTCCATCTCTTACCATGTAATGAGTTGTGACCAATCGCAGCTAATCACAATAGTAAACACTGAATGAATAAATCATTCTGGAAAAAATAGTAGCTTTTAACAGAAAACTATATTGTTATAATCAATCATAATGTGTAAAAAAAAAAAATCCTGATCACCTCTCCAAAAAAAGGTAACATTGTATTGCTTTCCAATAGAAGAAGCGGGCACTCCAAATCCTTAGTAAATGGTTTATTAGGTACACATAAAAGGGTACAAGGGTCTAACGTTTCGGCACAACTGCCTTAATCACAACACAAACATTAAAATGACAATCAAAAATGTATACAGACACCCTACACAGCTTCTGTAACTATGCAACATCATCCCAGGATTGTGTCTCCTGCACGCACCACGGGCCGACTTCTCACCCTTTCTACAGAAGCGGAGGGCAAGTTTTATAGATTTCAAACATAAAATGCAGAAATTTGAACTTAGGTATGCCTTGTTATATCCAGCACGGCTACGAGTAGCAGCACTGAATAGGACCTTTTTCATTGATACCCCAAAAGGTGGAACAGCATGGCTGGAGTACAAAAAGGATCAGCTCTCAACAAAATCAAGGGACATTTAAGGAAGAGATACGGGGAGATTAACGGGGGAAGGAGAGGAAATTAAGTAAAATAAAATAAATAAAGTGTATTATAGAGGTGTCAGGTGGAGGGGGACATACACCATATGAGGGAGGAAGAATGGATTGGGAATGTAATGTAAAGGAACTTGGTATGTGGAATGAGTGGGGGAGGGAGGAAGGGAGGTGGATGGGGGGTAGGGGTGTGTATGGTAGTGGGAGGATTGGGGATGTATGGACCGATCACAAAGAAAGCCCTTGGGGATTACCTAGAAAGGTGGGGGAGGGAGTGGGGAGGAGGGAGGGAGTATAGGAAGGTGGGTGGGAGGGGGGAAATGTATTATTGGGGGTTATTTCAGAGAACATATAAGGGTTTGAACACATTGAGGGTAAAGTATATATATATGTATGCAAATAGCGTACATAGATAGGATCCCTAAAAATCTAAAAAAAACTTGCTTCTTATAAAACGATGATAAAATACTCAAGCAAATTAAGTAATGATAGCACATCTATAAAGATGTTTTACAAGAGCAGGATAAAATGTATGAGTAAATAAGTATCAAAAGTGGGGAAGTCATAGGGCTATACCCTCGGAAGACAAAACACAATTAGGAGTACACGTGCACAGATTGATTTAAGAAGGTTTTCTTTATTTTTTTTTTATAGGATGTGACACGGTGGTCACAGGTGTTTTTTTTAGGAAGCCTTAGGCTTTATAGATTTTATGTTTTATTGTTTTTTGTCCCTTTTTCGGATGGTTCCTATGCAATCTAGAGTACTGAGAATAGGATCCTGGAATGTCCGTGGATTGGGCACGCCAGTTAAGAGAGCTACAGTATTTGATATGCTGGATATATACGAGGTAGCACTGATCTGCATGCAGGAGACACATTATACCAATGAAATCAAGAAACAAGCCCAGAGTAAGAAGTTTCAATATCAATACCATTCAGTACATATCTCTTATTTAAGGGGCATGTCTGTTATGGTTAAAGGGGGAGTGTTGTTTACCTGTAGACAGATCAGTATCGATGAAGAGGGGCGGTATATTTTTCTTTATTGTGAAATTGAGAACAGGGAATATGTTTTAGCAAATATATATATCCCACCGTCATTTAAACTGGAAGTTATGTATACATTAATGAATTTTATAATGGATAAACCGGGGATCCCAGTTATAGCAGTGGGGGATTTTAATGAGGTTATAAATAAAGAAAGGGACAGATTTCCAAGGGGAAACAAACCAAATATTTCTGAGAGTCGGATGTCTCAGTTTCTACAGGAAGTAGGATTGTTTGATGTATGGAGAGAGAGAAATCCAGAGGTGTCGCAATATTCTTGTTGTTTTAGTTCCTATATTACATATATTATAATATGGGTAATGCAGAAGCATCTCAAACCATAAAGGGAATAGAATATCAGCCCAGAGGGGTATCACTCCTTGGTTACAATAACGGTGAGCTTAGAGGGGAAGAGGTCTAATAGTATATGAAAAATCAGTCCGTTGTGGTTTGAATTAAAGGGGTTGTAAAGACAAAAATATTTTCCTCTTAAATTAAAGTCTGACAGTAGCTGATAAAGTAAAAAGTAATGTTTTGCATTATAACTAGTTTGATACCTGTTGAAATCGAGCAGTTTTATTCACCTCCGTCACTCCTGAATTGTTGTTCTCACTGACTTCCTGGTTTGCGGTGCGCATTCATTCTTGCTACATCACGGCCTAATGGGAACTACAGTTCCCATTAGGCTTAACCTCCATGCCTATGAAGGTTAAGAGAGCATCTTCACGCAGGTCTGTTGTCATAGGGAGGGGGTGAGCACATTCTGCTTTCCACCATGCAGATGTTGGTGGAAAGCAGGAAGAGGAGAGACTGGAAATGGCATTTTCAAACCTGGATTACTGTATTTTGGAGGTCAAAAGGAAAAACGAGGTTAGTGATATTTAAATGCTCTAGCTTACAGCAATCAATTGATCTAATAAAAAACGAACCTTTAGTGTTCCTTTAATAGGGAAACCAGAGGAGACATTAGGGAAACTAAAAGAGTTTATAGAGTTCAATGAAGGAACTGCGACACCGGATGTGATGTGGGATGCATTGAAAGCATTCCTCAGGGGTTTATGCATTTAGCAAGTGGCGAAAACCAAAAAGGCATCAAGAGAATGGTAAAATAGGATAAGAGAGGAATTAGTGAATGCCGAAAGGGAACATATTGAAAACCCAACATTAGATAAACAAAGGATATGGTTGAATAAGCAACAAGATTATAAAACAGTAATGATAAGAAAATCAGAGAATAAGAAATTATTCCAGAAGCAAGTTGCATTTGGGGAAGGGGAAAATGTTGGGAGAATGCTTAGTGAGAACCAACTCCTCCCCATCCACAATAACTGCAATTAAAAAACCGAGTGGAGAAATATCCACTGGAGTGTCAGCGATTACAGACACATTTAGAGAATATTATGACAAGCTATATAAATCGCAGAGTGCGGTGGGTGCAGAGGAGTTGGAACTCTTTTTTAAGAACTTAAAGACGCCAACCCTTACGGAGATAGAAAAAGAGCAAATGGAGGCCCCAATAACCCTTGAAGAGATACAAATAGCAGTGGCAGAAATGGCAAACCAGAAATCACCCGGACCAGATGGGCTCCCTGTGGAAACCTATAAATATTATGGGAAAATGTTGCTCCCAGAACTCCTTAAAGTGTTGAATTGGGCATTGAAGGAGGGAAAATTGCCTACCTCGATGACTGAAGCAACAATAATAGTATTGCATAAGGAGGGCAAGGACCCGTTAGAGATTACATCATATAGACCTATTTCCCTTTTATGCGCAGATGCTAAAATATTAGCTAAAGTAATGGTGACTAGGTTAAATAAAATTATTGTAAGACTAGTACATCGAGATCAAACTGGGTTTAGCCTGAGCAGATCGACTAGTATGAATATTAGGAGGGTATTTCTTAATATACAAACACCAACAGAGAACAAGGGTACAAGAGCAGTAATGTCCTTAGATGTAGCGAGAATCAGAGTCAATAATGATTATTCAGGCAAGATTCAGTTAGAGAGGGGCACGAGGCAGGGGTGCCCACTGTCACCCCTATTATTTGCTCTGGTAATACAAAAATGGAGGGATTCGTGAGACCGATAGTGGAGGAGAGAATTGCACTATATGTGGACAATGTTCTCCTCTTCCCCGGGGACACGAATCACTCCATTAAACAGGCGATGGCTATATTTAGAGACCTTGGGAAATTATCAGGATTGGTAATAAACTTGGAGAAATCAGCATTAATGCCGATAGATCCAATAGAGAGCCAAATCCTATCAGAAATCCCCCAGATGGAGATAGTCGAGACAATGAAATACCTAGGAATATTTATAACAAGCGATCCCAATAAATATATAAAAAATAACTTAATTCCTCTCCTGTCTAAATTCAAAAAGAAAATCCAAATCTAGCGGTACCTTCCCTTGTCAGTGGCGGGGAGATGCAACTTGATTAAAATGCTGTGGATGCCCCAATTATTATATATACTGCATAATGCACCAATATGAATACAGAAAAAATGGTTTAGGAAAATAGACACTTTGTTTAGAGAACTAATTTGGAAAGGGGGTCAATCTAGAATCAAGTTGCAAACCCTGCAATTACCTACACGAGAGGGAGCAATGGCAGTACCACATCCACAATGCTATTTTTTGCAGCACAGCTGCAGCATATAGGGGTGAGAACTGAATCAGGAGGGGATATAAATGGGGGATTGATGTTTCTAGGGGCACCCCACAAGACAGCGGTGGAGGTAATGGAGGCCAATTATTTTATTAATAGAACTCCTACGGTTACGGCAGTGAGGAATGACAGAATACACGCCAGGAACTGGCGTCAGGAACTGGAGTCAGTTGGGAAAATTAATGAATGGGCAGCCAAGGGGATAGTTAGACTGGCACAACTATATGAAGGAAGAACTATAAAAACATCTGCTGCAATTAGAAAGGAATACGATGTACCCAAACATAAGTTTTATAGATACCTTCAAATTAGACATGCTCTAGACGTTCAGTTTAATAAAGTAGGGTCAATATGGGCTAAGACTCTTATCCTCCAGAAACTGGGTAACTGGAGATAGGCCGCATACAGACGAGGAGACATGTCTGCTGAAACATGTCCGATGGACCGTTTCCAGCGAACATGTCTCCTCGGATATTTGGTCTGATGGCGTGTACACACCATCGGACCAAAATCCCCTATGGCAACAATCTTGAACAGTTCCTAACAATGATTACAATGAACTCTTTCACTTTCCTCACAATCTCCTATTGTAGATCTTCACTCAACTGAGCTCTCAGTCTCTCTCACTAGACTTGCTGATTCAATGCTACTAGATCCCCAGAGCTCTTCCAACCTTCTCACTCAGTATCTTCCTTAAGTGTCACCCCCGCTTCCTTGCTGTGTCCCTAGATTGTCATCCAAGATACTTCTTAAACATCACCCCACTGATCTGCTTGGTCCTTAGCTTGACCCACAAGGCTGCTCTGCAAGAATCACCTCTACTGGCTGGGTCCTTGACTTGACACCTGCTGAAGTTTCCCGATCTTCCTCGTCACTGGTTGGTGAGAATACTGCTTCGGTACTTGCTTCAGCTACTCACAGTGGTCTCTGGTAACAAGGTGGATGGTCCCTTAGTGGCAACAGCTTCCCCTCTACCTCCGACCAGGACAGGTTCTCTGGCCGACAGAACCACCACTTCTGGTTGGACTGCAAACCGCAGTCCCAACCCTACGCTGCTCTCTTGCTTATGGAAAGGCCCTCAGACAGCCTAGCAGCCAGATGTCCCTGGTGATAGGCCTCAGACTCTGGCCTATCAGCCCGGGGCATCACAACACATGTCCACCCAGACAGCCGTTCAGGTGGAACAGAACCCCCAATCACCTGACCTCACCCAAATAAATAGGCTCTCCCAGCAGGCTAAGAACCCTGGAGGCCCTTCCGGGGCCATGGACTCCAGCTCTGTGACTAGCCAGAGTCGTGTGAGGTCACTCTCGCCCATGCGCACAGGAGCTGACGGTCATGGCACAGGCCCTTTAGAAACGTGTGCATGCGTCAATGACGTTGGCGCAAGTGTATATGGTAAAAGTGGGGTGTAAGGGTTTACAACCACTTTAACATTTCAGAATATTTGCCTTTAGCTCAGTCAATGGGCTTTCCATGTGTTCCACCAGGAATGGTTTGAATTTCACTTGGTTTAGTGCAGTCTTACAACTTGAACCCAATGGCCCTGCCCTGGTTGCAGATTTTCATTGTTTGTTTTTTAAGTAATACACACTATTAGAATTGTTCATATATACACCCCTGGCACCCTTCTTATCTGCTGGAGTTCAACTCAGGAGACTCTCAAAATTATAGAGTTAGAACTGACGTACACTGGAGTGCTGTGACGTGGCTACTGCAGCTTACGCATGTATTTGCACATGTGTGCAAATGAAACCCCTTGTGAACTGTTAAACACGGTAAATTCAGTTTGTTGCAGGCTGGCTGGTAAGTGAGTTGGGAATTTTTGTTTTTTGACAAGCATTACCCTTCCATGTGCTCCTTGCTGCAAAGGCCAGTTATAGGTTGGATACAAATTAGTGCACCAAGTGTAAAGTCCACACAGTGAGTAAGAAATACAAGTTCAATGAAGTGCTAGATAAAAATCTAGTTCAGAAATATTATTGTTGATAATCTCAAATCAGAAATCGTGAAAAACTGAAGTGAATAACCCTCCACCGATAAAGATGTAAGCTTACCGAAAATATCAGAGCCCAGAGTAGGAGGAGAAGAAAGGAGCTTTGAGCCTGAAGAGTGTGTGCTCAGTAGGAGGAGAAGCATTTGTGAGAACCAGCTGTATGCCTTCAAGTTATTGGTATATGTGACGGTCTGGATATCAGTGGCTACCTTCTGTGTTCCTGGAGAAATTCCAACGACACCTGTTTTCATTTTTAAGCCTTTCTGACTCACGAAACATATGTTTACCTGAGTCTGATATTTTCGGTAAGCTTACATCTTTATCGATTTTTATCTAGCACTTCACTGGACTTGTATTTCTTACTCACTGTGTGGACTTTACACTTGGTGCACTAATTTGTATATAATTATTTACTTTTGTATTGCTTATTTTGTGTTGCATTTTATGTCATTATATGCAGCTCTTATGTTTGTTTAGCGCGACACTTTATATACACTTGTTCTATTTTTGCTTTATTTCACAGCCGTGTCAGCTGCTTTAAAATACTTTGGGGCAGATTCACGTAGATCGGCGCATTATCATTCCGGCGTAGCGCACCACTTTTCCGTTAGACTTGCGCAATCTAGCCGCGTAATCCGGCGATTCACGTAGCTTTTACGCAAGAGCTTGCGCAAACGTAAGGTTTTTTCCTGAGGCGTAAGGAGGAGTAATACAAATTGGGAAGGACGTGGGCGTGTTACATTGAAATGAGCCGTGACCCCATGCAAATGAAGGGCCGGCCGACTCGCGCATGCGCGCGTGAAGGAAACCATGTCAGCTCCGTTGTGCGCATGCTCACAACTCGGGAGCGGCGCAATCAGTGAAATTGGAAATGGACTAGGGCAACTTTATGAACTACGCAGACAGCATAAATAGACAGACACAAATGCACTTCCTTTGCAAAAGTACATCCCTTTGTATCCCTCCCTATACAGCAAGGTGCTTTTGTTTGTTTGTGACGTGTCTTTGAGATATTTGGGGACTGTTTTGCAGAGTGATTTTTGTCTTTTATGTCTTTGTTGTTATTTTGTTTAAATTATATTTTTGCTGGGCATTTTTTATTTTTGCTCGTCATTTATTTAATTTTTTTGGTTCTGTTTGTGTATGATTTTGGAATGTGGGGGTGATATTCCTGCGGGAAAAGGGGTGTCACCCTCATTTGTGGTGGAGAAGTGATCGCCAGGTCTGTGTGAATGGTGTATGAATGTACAGTGACATAATTGGAGCCGTGGCATGGCGTTGCAGCTCACAAGTCCTGCATGGTGGACTGGTGCCAATCCAATGTGATGAGGATGTGGGGTGTGTGTGCTAGGGACCACAGTGGTGTGCATGCATGCATTCTCATTGTGCCATGATTAATGTGTGTGTTTAACGTGCAAAGATGCATAATGTGAGCTGGCATGAGATGGGGTCATGAGATGGGGTACCAGTGCATATGCAGAGTCACCTTGAAGGGAAAAGACAGGAGGATGTTAGTCATGCATGTGCCACTTGTGAGGTGTGCATCACGGGAGGGGATAGTCATGCCTGCCACCCATGTCACTCACCAACCAGCCAGCTGTCCCCATACATGTTCTGTTGGAAATCTGTGGGGATGGGGCTCTGATTGTATATGTAGCTGTCATGGGTGTCATGGGTGGTGCCATGTGTTGGGCTGGTGATGTCCTCCTGCAGGGTTGTGGTAATTCCATGATGGCATGAGGGGTGAATCTGAAGATGCGAGACACCTCAGAATCACTCATGCCATAGATGTCTATGCGTGTGTGATATATCAAGTGAAGAGTGAGGGGCTTGTATCAGATAAGAATATTGTATTAGATTAATTTAAATTGTAAATTTTATATAAGCAAATAAAAAAATTAAAAAAAACATCTCCCGTGCCCTCCTTAGTGCCCTCCTCAGTGCCCTCATCCTTCTTTGTTCATCTAAAGTCAGTAGTATAGCTATGCGCGACGATGCCCCTGGCATGTTGGCATACAGATTGTTGGGCAACACGTGTGACTGCTGAACTCCTCACTAACAGTGTTGCTTTATCTGACAATTAGACTTTTTTTCAAAATTTAGACCAGCTTTTAGGTCCTCTAACTTTAGACAGAACATTTTGCTGTTGCGCACATTGCGTAGCCTGCGCAGCAACTGCGTTTTTTTGTGGATCCCCGTAACTCCCTCATTAGCATATTTGACTAGCAAATCAATGGTGTGTCTAGCGCAGTTTTGCACGAAGGGAAGCGAATGTCTAATTCAATTACGCCGGACCAAAAAACGTAGATTTCTGGCGTATATTGTTTTGTGAATCGCGTCCAACTATACGCACGCGCACATTTAGACTTACGCACGCGCAACAGCAGTTGCGCAGGCGTAATCGCTCTGTGAATCTGGGCCTTTTTGACTAGCAGCGCGGTGTTATGCACCATACCTTTTCAGTTATAGGTTGGAGGTGTTGCCATTTGTTTGTACTGTTGGTAATTGGTGAGGGGATGCACTGGATACCTTCATTGCCATTGTGCTATTGCTTGGTGTCCAGTGCATCCCTGTACCTTTAGGGAGGAATCTGCCCCCTCCAGGCATACCTGTCCTTAATCTATTAATCACTAGTGTTGCTCACGAATATTCGCATTGCGAATATTCGCTACGAATATTGCATATTCGAGTATTCGCGAATAACTCGAATATTGCGGCGAATATTCGTATTTTTTCAAATTTATTTTTAAAACAGATCACATCCTAGTGATCTCCATCGACGTCTAAAAGCATTGCTGGTATGATTAGAGAGAGACCCTGGGCCGAGTAGCTGATGCGACTCTTTTATGTTGCCGAAAATTCGCATTGCGAATTTTCGGCAACATAAAAGAATCGCATCAGCTACTCGGCCCTTCTTTTGCATCAGAGCCAATCAGAATAACTCGAATATTCGGCAAAAGGAATATTGCGCGATTTTCTTTTCCGCCCTTCTTTTGCATCAGAGCCAATTCAGAATAACTTGAATATTCGGCAAAAGGAATATTGCGCGATATTTCTTTTGTCGAATATTCAAGTTATTCTGATTGGCTCTGATGCAAAAGAAGGGCGGAGAAGATAATCGCGCAATAGGAATATTGCACGATTATCTTCTCCGCCCTTCTTTTGCCCCCTTATTCTCCTTTCTTTTAAGTAGAGTTAGTGTAGAGTTAGGCCCAGATTCACAGAGCGATTACGCGTGCGCAACTGCTGTTGCGCGTGCGTAAGTCTAAATGTGCGCGTGCGTATAGTTGGACGCGATTCACAAAACAATATACACCAGAAATCTAGGTTTTTTTGTCCGGCGTAATTGAGTTAGACATGCGCTTCCCTTCGCGCAAAACTGCGCTAGACACACCATTGATTTGCTAGTCAAATATGCTAATGAGGGACTTACGGGGATCCACAAAAAAATGCAGTTGCTGCGCAGGCTACGCGATGTGCGCAAGTGCAAAATGTCCTGTCTAAAGTTAGAGCACCTAAAAGCTGGTCTAACTTTTGAAAAAACGTCTACATCTCACAGAAAGCAACACCGTTACTGAGGAGCAGACCACACACACGTGTTGCACTACAATTTGACTGCCAACATGCTAGGGGCATCGTCGCTCATAGCTGCACTAGTGAATATAGATGACCAAAGAAGGAGGAGGGCACGGAGGATGGCACGGGAGAGGGTATACCGCACCCGCATACACCTGTTTGGCATGAATGATTCAGAGGTCTTTCGCATCTTCAGATTCCCC
Source organism: Rana kukunoris (assembly GCA_029574335.1). Classification (NCBI taxonomy): domain Eukaryota; kingdom Metazoa; phylum Chordata; class Amphibia; order Anura; family Ranidae; genus Rana; species Rana kukunoris. The sequence goes on along the minus strand of CM056051.1, from coordinate 287,736,541 downwards.
CCTCATGCCATCCTGGAATTAACCACAACCTTGCAGGAGGACATCACCAGCCCAACACAACGCTCACATGCAGTGCAGCCACTGGTCAAGGTACTGGCAACACTCCATTTCCTTGCCAGTGGCTCTTTTCAGCGTACAAGTGGAGTGGTGGCTGGGATGTCACAATCCTCCATGAGCAGATGTGTGCACCAGGTTGTCCCTGCAATCCTCACACGCTTGGCCAACCAAATCATAAAACCCACCACTGAGGAGCTGCGGCTGAAGGCAATGGCAGATTTCTACCGAATTGCCAGATTCCCACGCACCATCGGGGCCATAGATTGCACACATGTGGCACTCCAGCCCCCCCATGAGACCGAGCACATGTACCGCAATCGGAAGAATTGGCACTCCATCAACGTACAGGTGATAGTCGATGCCCAAGGCCTCATATGGCACGTCCGTGCCAAGCACCCCGGATCCACCCATGACAGCTACATCTACAATCAATGCCACATCCGAACGGAATTCGAACAGAACGTGTATGGGAACACCTGGCTGGTTGGTGAGTGACATGGGAGTCAGGCATGACTATCCCCTCCCGTGATGCACAACAGAAGTGGCACATGCATGACTAACATTCTCCTGTCTTTTCCTTTACAGGTGACTCTGCATATGCCCTGGGACCCCATCTCATGACTCCTATCCGGAACCCCCAAACCCCAGGAGAGGAACGATACAATGAAGCACACATCAAAACCCGTGCAGTGGTGGAGCGCACCTTTGGCCTCCTGAAGTCACGTTTCCGATGCCTGGATAAGTCTGGGGGTACACTGTTGTATTCCCCAAACTTCGTGTGCCATATCATCGTTGCATGTTGCATGCTGCACAATCTCGCAGTGAGGAAGGGCCTGCAGATAGAACGTGATGACCTAACCCCCCAACCAGACAATCAACCCCTAACCGAGGATACCCCGTCTTCTGAGGGAAGAGCAGTCAGGAGACAGCTCATATTGGGCATCTTTGCACGTTAAACACACACATGAATCATGGCACAATGAGAATGCATGCATGCACACCACTATGGTCCCTAGCACACACACCCCACATCCTCATCAAATTGGATTGGCACCAGTCCACCATGCTAGACTGGTGAGCAGTAACGCCACGTCAAGGCTCCAATTATGTCACTGTACATTCATACACCATTCACACGGACCTGGGAATCACTTCTCCCTGGTCCTGGGGAACCCTTCTCCACCAAAATTGAGGATGACACCCCTTTTCCAGCAGGAATGTCACCCCCACATTCAAACATCATTCACAACCCAAAATATGCCAAAAATGTCAGGGGAAAAAAAAATGCATAGAAACAAAAAATGCATCGAAAAAAATAAATAAGCAGAGAACAAAAATAAAAATGCTTTCAAAACAAACAAAAGGGGGAAAAAAAAAATTAATGCCCTCTGCCTGAGCCACGCCTGGGGCGCCCCCGGCCACGGCCCCGGACCCTCAGGGGAGACGCATGGGGGAGGGGAAAAGCCGGGGAAGGAGGAGCAGCCCCTGAGATCTGCCCACCTGGCGGCCTGCCCTCCAAGGCCACGGCTATTCTGTCCAGGGCAGCACCAAGTGTTGCCGTGTTGCCCTGGATAGCCTGGGTAAGGGCCCTCACATCCTGCCCAACGCCTGCTGCTGTAGTTTGCAGGTCATTTAGGCAGGTTGTGGAGGCCCGGGAGTGGGAGTCCAGGTTACCCAGGCTATCGTTAATGGAGGACAGGCTCTGATCCACCCGCCCCATAGTCTGGCAGAGCTGTCTCAGAAGGCGGGTCTGGGTGGCCAGGTTCCTTCTCAGACAGGCGGGCAGGAGATTGGGCGCCCCCCTGGTGCTCTGGGATGACCTCCTGGCTCCAGCTGATGGTTGTGGCCGGGGAGAAGGGGAGGCCCTTGTGAGGGGAGCCATGTTGGGGGAGGAGGGGGGGGGGGCTCACCCTTAGGGAGGGCAGGCTTCTTGCAGCCAGAGGGGAAGAGTCCGCAGAAACCAATTGTCCAGTGCCTGCCATGGACTCCTCCTCCTCATGATTATCCTCCTCCTCATGATCGTCCTCCGCATGATCCTCCTCCTCCCCTTGTTCCTCCTCCGCGGACTCTGGCCTTGTTGGGGGGGCCTCATTAGTCTGCTGTCCTGGCGTTGGAGCGGTCAGGCCAGATGGCCCTGCACCCTCCTGCACATCTGTGGATGACACAAACCATTCACAGGTTGGAGGATCCACACACTTGCCACATATTCCCTTTCACCCCCTCCCCCACACATGCTACACACCTGAGAGAAATAAAAACCTTACCTGGCACCGCGGGGACCGGACTTGTGTCAAAGCCTGGCAGGCCCTCCACTTCATGCCGGTGAAAGGTCAGGGCCACCACACGCTCCGTCGCTGTAAATTTAACCCGGCATGGTGGGCCCCCTCCTGTGCCCCTGGCATGGGCATTTATTGCGGCCAGTTTTTTTTTTCACCTCACGCCGGAGGTCATTTATTTTCTTTTCAATCCCAGAGCGGGTCCGTGTCTCCCCCTCCCCCGATGAATTGACCTGCTCCGTGATCATATCCAATATCTCCCTCCTCCTGGCCGGGGTGGTGGTGGCACTCTGCGGGCCGTGGAGAAAACGCCCATAGTCGGTAATGGCCCGGGCAAGAATTCTTTTTTCCCCCACAGTAAAATTCAGCTTTCTTTTTCTCTCAGTCATACTTCCAAACAAACTCACTAGCAGTCACCAAAAATCTGTCACAAATACAAGCACAACCAATCAGACAAGAACACACACAAAGAGAAAAAGAACAGCCAAAAATCACACTAGCACTCAGCAAGAAACAGACACAAAAAAATCAGATGAAAAAATAAAGCAAGAAAACAAACGCTCAGAAATCTATCAATCAAACAAACAGTCAAAAAACACTTATCAAAACACACTTTCACAAAACTACCAACAAGCACTATATCACACAGAACACTAATCTCACAACTACTGTACAAAACACACTCTAACGAACAACAGAGCAAAAACACTTGATTCAATGGGAAGGGACACAAAGGGATGTACTTTTGCAATGGAAGTGCGTTTGTGTGTGTCTATTTATGCTGTCTGCGTAATTCACAACATTGCCCTAGTCCATTTCCAATTTCACTGATTGCGCCGCTCCCGAGTTGTGAGCATGCGCACAACGGAGCTGACATGGTTTCCTTCATGCGCGCATGCGCGAGTCGGCCGGCCCTTCATTTGCATGGGGTCACGGCTCATTTCAATGTAACACGCCCACGTCCCTCCCAATTTGTATTACTCCTCCTTACGCCTCAGGAAAAAACCTTACGCTTGCGCAATCTCTTGCGTAAAAGCTACGTGAATCGCCGGATTACGCGGCTAGATTGCGCAAGTCTAACGGAAAAGTGGTGCGCTACGCCGGAATGATAATGCGCCGATCTACGTGAATCTGGGCCTTAGTGTTTAGTGCATATTAGTTTAGTAATACAGGAAATGATCTCCGTTTATGAGAATTTCGCAATCATTTTCGCATTAGCGAAATTTCGCAAAATTTTTTTTGGATAAAATATCACGAATATTCGATATTAGCGAATATTCGCGAATATTCTTCTATATATTCGCGCAATATCGCAAAATCGAATATGGCGTATTCCGCGCAACACTATTAATCACTATGTACTGTATGTTCTACAACTCAAGAGTGTCACATCCGGTTTACCAGGCAGCCAACAGCGAGTTTAAAAACACTGATTTTGGCGAAGGAGGGGGTTTGGGGTCCCAGATCCCTCCAAAAAGAGTACCTGTTACTGCCTATTACTGTCACAAGGGATGTGTATTTGTGCAATAAATATTCTTGAAAACATTACAAATTTGTGTAGGTGTTTTTACATTTTAAAGTGGGGGGCAGATATAGGATCCACCTTGGGTGCCACATGCTCTAGGTATGCCCCTGCATATGAAGGATAAATTGTGTATATGTGACATATACTACCGCGCTGATTGCATAGACCCAATTTTCAAAAACATATAAAATATATATAAATTAACAAAACATCCATAAACACCTATGCTGACTAAATGTAAAATGTAATATATAATCTTTTAGCAGTCCTGTTAGTGCGTGCTGTTGCACCTATATAAACAGTGCCTTTAAATTTCCAAAGTGTCAAAAAAACTGTGCTCTATGCTGTGGTAAAGATGATCTCCGTGACTGTACACCCTTATAGTGTCACCACCACCTCTATTTAAAGATTGCGCTCACCAGATCACAGAAAGGAGACAGCATATAACATCCTTAAAACAGCGGTTCCACACGATCCTCAATCATAAGTGTCAGACCCAGATAGCTCTTTACGTACACCTCTTTTGGCTCCCCCAAAAGAAAAAAAAGCCTCTTATGGTGTAATAAAGTTATGACCAATTTATTTAAAAGAAAGCTTTAAAATCACACTCACATGCTCCAATGCCCGGCCGGCATTAGCTTGTCCAGCGTTACTGTTTGTGCAGTGTGCGTTCCAACCCTCGTTCGTGTTGCGGTTCAGCGGGCGGAAGCAACAGTATTAAACAGTGGAGAAGGCTGGTGACACAATTCCGTAGGTGTAAGAGATAATGCCCATATGCCTCTACATGTTTCGCATGCACGCATGCGTCATCAGGAAGCTATGGGCACGCCTCCCTTGGTTGTTATTTATGTTCGATTCAATTGTTTGTGGCCGGTAGTTTTACTACAAAACCGGAAGTACCTATAACCCCATCTTTGATGCTGGTATGCTTGTTCTCTTTGCCAGACAGTAACCCTGGACGAGCTTCACAGTTCATTACGATGTACCTTCTCAAGATTATATATAATTAAAACATTGACATGTTTAAAACATTAATATCATATTATTACTAGTATTATTAAAATTTAAATTTAGTTTGCGCTAATATTTAAAACTAGACTGGTGGCTTTAATAAAAATAGAAAAATTGTATAATTAATGAAGGAGAAAAATATATATATATAAAGAAAAAAATATATATATAGAGAAGAATAGAATAAAAATAAAAATGAACATGAAAATAAAAATAAAAATGAAAATGTAAATAAAAATAAATTAATATAAAAATAAATAATACAAATACAAATAAAAATAAAAATGAAAAAATAAAAATAAAAAATATAGAATAAAGAAAAATAAATAAATAAAGAAAAATAAAGAAAAATAAATAAAGACGAATAAAGAAAAAAGAAAAGAAAAAAGAAAAAAACTAAAAATAAAAATAAAATAAAATAAATAAAAATAAAATGATAAAATAAAATAGATGGTATCTTGATCATTTGGAAAGGAAGCAAGGAAGAACTACAAGGTTTTGTTGATCACATCAACAATAACCAATATGGAATCAATGTTACAGTTAATATTCAGAGAAATGCCACGCAATTCCTAGATCTGGAAATTTTTAAGATGGGGAATAAATTACACACTAAAATGTACTTCAAGGATACCGACAGGAACGGATATATCCCTTATAGTAGCTGCCACCACCTGCAGTGGAAGCAGGCCATCCCAAAGGGACAATTCATCCGAATAAGGCGCAACTGCAGTTCCACTTCAGATTACACCACACAAACCAACATCCTAATCGAAAGGTTTATGGATAAAGGTTATGACAAAAGAAAACTAGAAGAAACTAGGGCTAAAGTTGGATTGATGTCCTTCATAACAGGTTTCAACACAGAGTATAGACAATTCGAGCAGATAGTGTCAAAGTATTGGCCAATTATTCTAGAAGACCCGCAGTTAAAGGACATAGTACCTAGGAAACCAAAATTCATATATAGAAGAGCCAAAAGGATTCGGGACACTATCGTAAAGAATGTCCCAGACCCTCTAAAAACCTTGAGAACCTTTCTGGACCAAAAAGGGTTCTATAGATGTGGGAGATGCAAACCTTGTTGCATAGTAAGAGGCCCCAGGAAAACCAAAGAGTTCAAATCTAATACCAATATGGCAGAATACAAAATAAATAAATTAATAACATGCAGTAGTACCCATGTCACCTACGTTCTAGAATGCAAATGTGGACTACAATATGTGGGTAGAACCACAAGGAAATTATTGATAAGATTGGGGGAACACATCAAGAATATTAAAAAGGGTTTTAAATACCACAGTGTCTCTATGCATTTTAGAAGAATGCACAACAGAGATCCAACAAAACTGAAAATTTATGCCATAGATAAGGTGGAAAAAAATTGGAGGAATACCAACTTAAGAAGGGAGATTTCTAAAAATGAAACCTATTGGATATTCAAATTAGACACACTCAAACCAAAAGGAATGAATATAGAGTTGGACATCAATTGTTTTCTGGAAAATTATTAAAAATTGACTAATCCTATTTTTATTTTATTTTAATTCTATTTTTATTTTTATTTATTTTATTTTTATTTATTTTTATTTATTTTTCTTTATTTATTTATTTTTATTTATTCTATATATTTTTTTTTCATTTTTTTTTTATTTGTATTATTTATTTTTATATTAATTTATTTTTATTTACATTTTCATTTTTATTTTCATGTTCATTTTTTTTTATTCTATTCTTCTCTATATATATTTTTTTTCTTTATATATATATCTTTTTCTCCTTCATTAATTATACCATTTTTCTATTTTTATTAAAGCCACCAGTCTAGTTTTAAATATTTAGAGCTGCGCCTTGTCACCCGGACTCAATGTAGTCAAAAGAGTCCATATGTCACTCGTGTGGAGATAAACAATCCTTCAGACAAAAGAGATGTAGCAATGAACATTGACTCCAAAAAATCTCTGCTGATCTTAATTCAGGATGGACGTATATTAATCACCAATGTGCTCAAACTTGGCTCTTCAATGTGGCCCACCACCAGAAGTATAAGCAGCTTACCAGAGGAATGGCTGTAATCAGCAGTCGGCTGTGACCCAGCCGCGGCCTTTGAGGGAACCAGGACGAATCCCAAATCCTAGGGCAGTGCCTACACCGGGGCTCCACTCAGCAACTCCACATTGGAGATGAGTTAGACAGGCATATAAAACATGTGTAATCACGCTCTCTTTTTGCTCGACGGCCCGCCTGGATGAATGGCTGGTTGCCATTCCCGACGGGCGGGTCGCCGATTTCGACGGCCGGCAGAGAACCTCGACGGGCGGAACGATGTGTTTTTTTTACTAAAGACATGTGGCTGAATAAATTGTGGCCTAAATGTTTGACTAAAATTTAGATTATTAAATTTTTCTTATAACAAAAATTAAAAAATATTGTTTCTTTTTCAAAAATGTCGCTCTATTTTTGTTTATAGCGCAAAAAATTCAAATCGCAGAGGCAATCAAATACCCTCAAAAGAAAGCTTTATTTGTGGGAAGAAAATGACGCAAATTTTGTTTCGGAGCCACGTCGCACGACCGCGCAATTGCCTGTTAAAGCGACGCAGTGCCGAATTGTAAAAATGCCTCTGGGCATTTAGCAGCATATTGGTCCGGGGGTTAAGTGGTTAAATAAATGCCTGAAAAGTGTGGGGTGCATTAGTATTCTGATATCCCTAGCTAAAATCTAGTGGAACCAATTGTCTTCAGAAGTCACCTAATTAGTAAACAGAGTCCACCTGTGTGTAATTTCAAATTTCATCTCAGTATAAATACAGCTGTTCTAAGCCCTAAGAGGTTTGTTATAGAACCTTAGTGACAAAACAAACAGCATCATGAAGGCCAAGGAACACACCAGAAACGTCAGGGATAAAGTTGCGGAGAAGTTTAAAGCAGGGTTAGGTCATAAAAAAAAAACTTTGAACATCTCACTGAGCACTGTTCAATCCATAATATGAAAATGGAAAGAGTATGGCGCAACTGCAAACCTACCAAGACATGCCCGTCCACCTAAACTAACAGGCTGGACAAGGAGAGCATTAATCAGAAAAGCAGTCAAGAGGACCATGGTAACTCTGGAGGATCTGCAGAGAACCACAGCTCAGGTGGGAGAATCTGTCCACAGGACAACTATTAGTTGTGCACTCCACAAATCTGGCCTTTATGGAAGAGTGGCAAGAAGAAAGCCATTGTTGAAAGAAAGCTATAAGAAGTCCTGTGTGTAGTTTGCGAGAAGCCACGTGGGGGACACAGAAAACATGTGGAAAAAGGTGCCCTGGTCAGATGAGACCAAAATTTTACTTTTTGGCCTAAAATCTCTATGCGTGGCTGATAACTAACACTGCACATCACATTGAACACACTATCCCAACCATGAAACATGGTGGTGTCAGCATTATGTGATAGGGATGCTTTTCTTCAGCAGGGACAGAAAAGCTGGTGAAAGTTGATGGGAAGATGGAAAAAGCTAAATACAGGGCAATCTTAGAAGAAAACCTCCAGAGAGTCTTGCAGTCTAGAGTCTGCAAAAGACTTGAGACTGGGGTCACCTTCCAGCAGAACAACGACCCTAAACATACAGCCAGAGCTACAATTGAATGGTTTATATCAAAGCACACTCACGTGTTAGAATGGCCCAGTCAAAGTCTAGACCTAAATCCAATTGTGAATATGTGGCAAGACAGATACAATCCAATCTGACAGAGCTTGATCTATTTTGCACAGAAGAATGGGCAAAAATGTCCCTCTCTAGATGTACAAAGCTGGTAGAGACATACACAAAAAGACTTGCAACTGTAATTGCAGTGAAAGGTGGTTCTACAAAGTCAGTGGCGTAACTAGAACCTTCAGGTCCCAAGTGCAAGAAACCATGAAGTCATTCTGGAGGCGGAACTGAGGGATCACTCTGGAGGCGGAACTAAGGGATCAGTCTGGAGTATGAACTAAGGCCTCACTCTGGAGAAATAACTAAGGAATCACTCTGGAGGCAAAACTAAGGGGTCACTCTAGAGGAGTAACTAAGGGATCACTCTGGAGTAGGAACTAAGGGATCACTCTGGAGGCAGAACTAAGGGGTCACTCTGGAGGAGGAACTAAGGGATCACTCTGGAGTTGGAACTAAGGGGTCACTCTGAAGGTGGAACTAACGGGTCACTCTGGAGTTGGAACTAAGGGGTTACTCTGGAGGCGGAACTAAGGGGTCACTCTGGTGGTGGAACTAAGGGATCACTCTGGAGTTGGAACTAAGGGGTCACTCTGGAGGAAGAACTAACGGGTCACTCTGGATGAGGATTAAAGAGGCACTCTGGTAACTCCAGAGTGCCCCCTGCAGATAGCCCTGAGGAGTGATGGCTGCCATTGATGCATGCCTATCCAAACCAGCCTGTTACCATTATGTCAGTGTTAGGAGGACACTGGTAAAATCCCAGGATTCTCTCACTTTGGGGGGATTTCCTCTCACTTCCTGTTTTGGCTCTGGGACAGGAAGTAAAGAGAAATCTCTTCAATGGGACATACTGTATATGACAAAACAGTGCTATAACCATCCTTTTACTCTATGCAAATGAAAGAAGAAATTTCTGCCTTAAGTTCTACTTTAAAAGGCATTTTTGTCTAATTTATCAAGCACCATAAGCAATCAGTCAACCTTCACTATAAATATCCTTGCACATGTGTGATGAAGCAGTAATTAGTGTCTTTTGTTGTACCGATTAAGTTTATTTTAGATATTTCCGAGGCTCTTATTGAGGCTCTTAATGAGGCCTTAGAGCTTATTTTCACTGCAGAGGTATATATATATAAGTGTGTTTGCACTGCTCTATGTGAATGGGGTGGTTCTGGGGGTTATGGTAGTGAAGCTACCTCTCAACACATTTAAAATGATGGGGGACATTTCAAAAGAACATTCACAATGCTACACGACTCTCCCATTCCCAGCAAGCTATTAACCTATGTTGCATCAAGTGAAAACTGTTCCTATTCCATGAGAGGAGTATGGAAACATAGGTAAGAGCCCATGTTCTTTTCTTTTCAGTAGGATCTCATTCCTACATCTGCTAGCAAAGATTGGCTTTCTATATGAATTTCAATAAACTCTCTGAAAATGCTACGGTAGCAGATCAATTTATTGTAATAGAATTTCACAGTTTTGGGTTGGATTATTAATTAGCATCTCTGTTGCTTCATGGCCGGTGTTTCTAATGAAGTAAATTTCAAATGCTAATTATGCTTGATCATAAAAATGTATTTAGCCCCAAATAATTGTCATAATAAGTAGTCGGCTTTATGCAGCCTTTTGCAATGCATTCACCGCACTGGAGTAGAAAATATTTACATGAGGTACTAAAAGGCTTCATATAATTGGATCTTGGATGAAGCAGAGGTAATTACAAGATAATATTTTGCCAAATACACCAGTGTGAGTTTCACACTGTCCTGACTAATAAAGTCGCTGTGGGAGAGAGACAAGAAGGTCTGTTTCTATGCTTCAGTTGCAGTTTAGATATTACCTTATTGCTTAAAATGATTTTGGATCCACAAACAACCCACACTACTAGATTTTGTTCTTATAAATTATTGCTATTGCTATTATTTCCCTACTTCTTTTCCATTCATTCAATGTATTATATAGTTTCATGACTCTAGTAAAAGGGGGCTCTGGGGGGCTGCTGCATCACAGGAGTTCTCAGCGTGACTATCCCAGTGCTATGCCTCCTTGAAAAAACGCTTTGGGTGATGATGGAAGAGGATGTGGCACAGGAGAAGGAGGAGGAGGAGGATAATTTCCAAGGCTTTCAGGGCAGTCATTCGCAAGTGGCTCCGAGGGTGGGTTCCTGCACCAACAAAGGCCAGGTACACAATTGTCCAGCAAGGGCACAGTTCTGGAGGATGACAAGGTGGAGGATGAGGAGGAGGAGGAAACATGTTCACAGCAGGGTGGCACCCAGACCAGCTCATGGACATCACTGGTGCGTGACTGGGGGGATACAGAGGAAACAGACGATACACCTCCCACAGAGAACAGTGTCTCCGCTATGACCGCCGTGTTTCGCACATTTTAACAGGTGCTGATTACTGGGTGGCCACACTGCTGGATCCCCATTAGAAGGACAATGTACCATCCCTAATTCCCTCACTGGAGCGTGATCACAAGGTGCGTGAGTACAAGCGCACGCTGGTAGATGCCCACCTGACAGCGGGACCACAGTGGAAGCACAAGGCGAAGGCAGAAGAGGAGGAAGAGGTCACCAACGCAGCCGGGGCACCGCCAGCACCTCAGAAGGCAGGGATAGCATGGCCGAAATGTGGAAAAGCTTTGTCAGCATGCCACAACAAGCAGCACCACCAGCTGATATGAAACGTCTTAGCAGGAGGCAGCATTTCACCAACATGGTGGAGCAGTATCTGTGCACACGCCTACACGTACTGAATGACGGGTCTGCCCCCTTAAACTTCAGGGTCTCAAAATTGGGCACATGGCCTGAGCTTGCCCTTTACGCCTTGGAGGCGCTGGCCTGCCCTGCAGCCAGTGTATTATCTGAACGTGTATTTAGCACGGCAGGGGGCGTTATCACAGACAAGCACAGCCGCCTGTCCAGAGCCAATGTGGACAAGCTCACGTTCATTAAAATGAACCAGGCATGGAACCCACAGGACTTGTCCGTACCTTGTGCAGAATAGACACGTATACTGGCCTTACCCAGCCATTCTTGTATTTCTGATCTTTCTCACTCTTTTGGGGTGTACCCTAAATAAAAAAATAAAAATTAAATCGAAAACCTGTGTTGGCTACCTCGTCCTCCTCCAACGCCACTTCCACATACATCGCCACATCCACCGCCACCTCAACCTCCTACTCCATATGGACATCTTCCTCCTAGGTCAAGATTATTTTATTTTTTTATTTTTTATTTTTTTATTTTATTTTAAGTTACTTCCCGATCCACATTTATTTGCAGAGTACTTGCCATGCTCTTCCCGACATTTTGCTGCCATTTTCAGCCCTCTAGTCAACCCTAACCCTAACCCCCTATCCCTAACCCCTAACCCCATATGGACCTTGTCCTCCTAGGTCAAGTTTTTTTTTATTGATTTTTTTTATTGTTTTTTATGTTATTTTAAGTTATTTCCCTATCCACATTTATTTTCAGAGTACTTGCCATGCTCTTCTTGACAGGTTGCTGCCATTTGCAGCCCTCTAGCCCTTTCCATTCGTTTTTTAGAGACATTTTAGTAGTCAAAAGTCCAGGTCCCCATTCTACTCTCCACCTTTTAAAAATTTCTGTATATCACCGTTAGGATTAATACCAACTAAAGAACCAAATGCATTTAGACTAATCCATCATCTTTTATGTCCAAAAGGAAAATCAATAAAAGATAAGATAGATGCATCATTGGCTTCGGTTTCATATGAAAGTTTTGATGATGCGGTAAAGTTAATAAAAAAAAATGGGATTGGCACTTTATTAGCTAAGTCTGACATAGAATCTGCATTTAGGTTGCTACCAATCGCTCCAGAATCTTTCAATTCATTAGGTTTTTGTTTTGATAAATATTTATTTTATGATATGTGCTTGCCAATGGGTTGCTCATTGTCATGTCAATATTTTAAGACATTTGCATCCTTCCTGCAATGGGTAGTCATGAGTCAGGATGTGAAGAATTTATACATTATTTAGATGACTTTTTGTTTATAGGTCCTCCGGATTCAATGGTATGTGAATTAATATTAAGATTATTTCTGGCGATGGCAAAGAATTTTGGAATTCCAATTGCATTAGAAAAAAACGTTCTACCTGTAACAGTAATAGAATTTTTAGGAATTGGTATTGACACCAAGTTGTTTCAATATCAGCTCCTGGATATTAAAGTGGAAGTAAACCCTTCTATCATTTTCAGCCAAGGAAGCTGCCATCTTGGCCTATGTTTAATCTACAAACAATAGAAAATAGCATTGGAGAAATACAAAAATTACTGACACCATTTGTGAGTCAGCAGGATTACAAGGATAAAACCAAGGAACTACAGGAACTGATTAAAAAATACGATACTGATATTCAGATCAAGAAGCAAAAGAAATTTAAGAGAGATGTCTTGGACTATAATAATATGCAAGTATACAAATGGCATGCCTCTATGTAAGACCCCACAAAAGGTCTTGATGACACATTAACGGATGAGAATGAACCTATCCTAGTCACTGGAGGGGGTGGGTTTAGTACCAACCCCTTACCAGTATACGACCCTACAGAACCCACACAAGGTCAAGGCCGTACACCTAGATGGGGACAAGGCAGACCTTACCAAAGGAGGGTCAGATACCAAGAACCACAATACCCTAGAAGTCCGTACTCCCCAAGATGGAGATCACAAAGCCGTAATAGGTATTCACCAGGAAGAGACCATTATCCATCATACCAATATCAAAACCAGGAAAGACCAAATAGAGACAATAGGGATTTTCACAGGGGGGGATTCAATACCCGACCACCGGGACGATGGAGACCACGAACCAGATATGGAAATCCAGGTCGGAGAGGGGCGAATGGCAGCCGAGAGGATACCCATGGAAGAGTGGCAACAAGAGGAGACCACCAAAGAAACCAGGATTACCCAGATCAAGGAACCTACATGAACCAACGGGGCAATCGACAACAGAATCAGGACAGGGAAGTGGAGCCCAACCAAAGAGAAAGCGTACCAGAGGGTGTAGGGAAGGGCAGAAGAAAGCGCCCAAGGCAGTATTAGGAAGAGGTATCTTTAACCTTAGCAACACCCAATTGACTAATGAGGAACATCAGATCTTGGATTTATGGTTAAAGTATGCCCCAGAAAAGGCTTTAGATCAATTTGAAGTTTTTATTGACCTTCAAACATTTCTCAGAAAACTAAACCTAAAAAAATTATTTTTGAATATAAGAGAAGCAATGTGAAGTAAGATCATCAGAATACACACAAACCAACTTAAGGAATAATTCTGTCTTTAACCCAAACACACCAGGCAATCAGTGTATTGGGGCCTTTAAGAAGATGGTGGAAGGTGATCTCAGGAAATTACAGAGAAAATTTAAAAACAAAAACAAAAAAGTCTGGGAAACTATTAAGGAGATCGGAAAGAAAAATTAGGTCATCATCAGGCCAGCAGATAAGGGGGGTGGGTTAGTCGTTCTTAACAAAATAGATTATGAAGAAGAGATGGAAAACTTGCTCGGGGTTGCAAATACTTATAAAAAGTTGAAGGGGAACCCTAAGGTGCGGTTCAATAAAAAACTTGCCCACTATGTGAGGAAGAGCAAAAGTATGGGGATACTGAGCCAAAGTGAGGCCGACTACTTAGTGTCTAACTCCACAAAAACACCGGTTATCTATTATACACCGAAGATACATAAAAGGTTAGACAAACCTCCAGGAAGGCCTATCATAAGTGGGATCAATTCCATCTTCTCCCGGTTGGGGGAATATCTTGACACTTTTCTAAAACCAATTGTCAAAGAAGGAAGATCTCACCTACGCGATAGTCTACAACTGATCAACGAACTCCAGCATGTGGAAAACACGGAAAATCTCCTATTGGCTACCATTGACGTTAATTCGTTATACACTAGCATCTCCCAAACAGATGGGGTGAAGGGGTGGTAAAACCCCTCCATAGGAATACCAGGCTCAGACAAGAACAGATCAACTTCATCCTGGAAGGTCTCAAAATGGCGATGGGGTGTAACTATTTTTGGTATAAGAAGAACTACTATGTCCAAACCAGGGGAGTGGCAATGGGGGCTCGGTATGCCCCTAGTGTTGCCAACAGGGGCGTTGCTAGGAGTGAAAAAGACCAGGGGCTTCAGCCCGAAGTCCAAGCCTGGTGACGGCGCACGCGCGCGCGGGGGGGGTATGTTGGTGAATTGACTCCTTGGCGGGGGGGGGGGGGCTCACTTGCTGGATGCTGCCTGGGTCACCAGTGCCCATCCATGCTGACCTACCAGACCCCTACACTGATCCCCCCTGGTGACACATATATACACTGATCCCCCCTGGTGACACATATATACACTGATCCCCCATGGTGACACATATATACACCGATCCCCCCTGGTGACACATATATACACTGATCCCCCCTGGTGACACATATATACACTGAGTCCCCCTGGTGACACATATATACACTGATCCCCCCTGGTGACACATATATACAATGATCCCCCCCATGGTGACACATATATACACTGATCCCCCCATGGTGACACATATATACACTGATCCCCCCGGTGACACATATATACACTGATCCCCCCATGGTGACACATATACACTGATTCCCCCCATGGTGACACATATATACACTGATTCCCCCTGGTGACACATATATACACTGATCCCCCCTGGTGACACATATATACACTGATTCCCCCTGGTGACACATATATACACTGATCCCCCCTGGTGACACATATATACACTGATCCCCCCATGGTGACACATATATACATTGATTCCCCCTGGTGACACATATATACACTGATCCCCCCTGGTGACACATATATACACTGATCCCCCCCATGGTGACACATATACACTGATTCCCCCCATGGTGACACATATATACACTGATTCCCCCTGGGCTCCAGCCTCCTCAGCCAGGGCCTAACGACGCGCCTGGTTGCCAACCTACTGATGGACTGCTGGGAGGAAGAGTACATCTACAGCCAAAACAATCCCCACATCAAACTGTATAGAAGATACATAGATGACCTCATCATTCTATGGGACGGCACCACCGAGTCATTTCAAGTATTTTTGCAACACCTAAATACTAACAGGTATGGACTCAGCTTCACCGGAAAGTGTGATATGGAGTGCATCGATTACCTTGATTTACAATTTTCAAATCTGGTTCTAAGTTGCACGGAACGGATTGGGTACATACCATCCACTAGCTGTCACCATCCTAGGTGGAAGGCGAATGTACCCAAAGGGCAACTGATGCGCCTCCGCAAAAACTGTAATTCCATCACAGATTTCGAAAACCAGGCAGATGTGGTTGTCAGTAGGTTTAAGGAGAAGGGATATAAGGAAGCGGACCTAATCAAACTGAAAGGGGAGGTTCTGAGAATGGATAGGAATAGTATGTTGGTGCCCAAAAAGAAGAACAAACAGAGTGAACCAGAGGAGGCCTTCATCACTGGGTTTAACTCACAATACAAAGACTTTGAGCACATAGTCAAAAAATATTGGCCTATACTACAGGAAGACCATGCCCTGTCCAAAGTCTTGAAACATAAACCAACCTTCATCTACAGACGTGCCCCCTCCCTACGGCACCACCTTGTGCACAACGCTATAGATCCACCTGTGCCTGCCAGCTTATGTCCTGAACTCAAGGGCTTTTACAAATGCCAGAAATGCCTTCCCTGCAGGGTCAGTAAGAAACAGCCCAGAAGAAAGATTAGTTTCAAATCAAGATTTGACTTCAAAGAATATAAGATCAAAGAACTCATCACATGCAATATGACCCACGTAACTTACGTTATTGAGTGCCCTTGCCACCTGCAATATGTGGGCAGAACCACCCGACCTTTGAAAGTCAGAATACGTGAACACATCAATAGAATAAAGAAAGGATTCGACAAACACCATCTCTCACGCCATTTTAAAGAATTCCATAATAAAGACCCCACGGGCCTAATTTTTTACGGCATTGACCTGGTAAAAGATAACTGGAGGGGTGGTAATAAAACTACTGCCATCTCACAAAATGAGACTAGTTGGATTTACAGATTAGGATCCCTAAGGTCGCATGGGTTAAACGTAGACATCGACCTGAACTGTTTTCTGGCCAATCCCTAAAAACGTATGTGTAACCACCCTCTTCCTAGCTCCCGTATTTACTATATCATTATCTTTCACTTCCATATTGTAATATATGGTAGGACCCATAAGGGGAGGGTAACTTACCTTGGGGCCTGCAGTGATCACCTGCCCCTCCCTTTTATTCATATTTTCATACATATATTTTTTATATTTTTTATAATTTTTTATATATTTTTATGACCTCTACATTTTGTAGGTTTACTAGCCCCCGTTGACATGGGGGCTAGCACTATAAGGGCTACTTTCCTATAACGGGGTTATGTTAGGGCCATATGGTAATCACCTATATTTAGTGTGAATTAGGCAGGAATTATGCTTACACATTCCATTATATTACCCCTTTGCGCCCCCTACACCACACTTCCAGGTCATACCTGTTAGGATCAGTGGTACCGGCATTTACTAGCACTCCGTTATTATGATTTTCTATAATGGGTATGTGGGTTTTCTCTCACGTTGCCTTTAACATCTAACATTACTTACTGATATTTAATCATGTATTAGCTAAGGCTAATTTTTTGTTACCAGTCCCCTTTTTTAGTTCCTTTTCTAGTCCCGTCTGCTTTTACTAAGGATCGACGATTGACAGTTTACATTAACTTGCTGACATTAACATAGACATATATAATTTTCTAATGTATTCCGGCCCTTTAAGTAGTTTCTGCCTGATGCGCCAATGCACAGAGCTTATTGCTGTCATCTATGGTTTAGGCTAATATGATTTTTTACTGTCCTTATGTTCTCGTTCCCAACTCTGTCTTAGCCTGCTCGGTACCCCCGAATTTGATGTTATGTGGCCATCCTGGGTGCTGTGGCAATAGACGTCTACATGGCAACAAATTAAACATTGAGGATATCTAATAGGTCTAACGGGCCGGATCCATATGTAAATAACTCAGATTGGGACCTTCCTGATTGGCTCAGCCGTCTAATGGGAGTTAGTTGACATGGAGATGTCTGCTACTTATTCGATAAGCTAGGTATGCGTGTACCCGCTTCAGAAGACGTAACTAAACGAAACGTGCGTAAAGCGGATACACGCACACTCATGCACACGCTCCCGGATCTACCAGCTGGACCGCAAGTGGAACGCACGCCATTCCCACGCTGGTTAGACACTCCAGGCAGTGGTGTGCTGCGCTGACCTACCAGCCAGCGGTTTTTAGTCTTATTACTTTTTTATTTCATTTGAAGTACTGGTAACAACCATGGACCAATGCTAATTTTATATATTTTTGTATTTCTGGATTTTTTCTTGTTTGGTTTTGTGCACCCCACCGCTGAGTGGTAGTGCTAATAAACACATATTTTTACCATCTACTACGCTATGCGAGTTTTTTGTTCCTCTGCTTTGATGACTTAGGAACAGTGAATGATATCTGGCACCCAGAACTAGAGATCAACCTTAAGCCCTGGTTCACACTGGGCTGCGGGAGTGAAATCGCGCGATTTCAGCTGAACTCGCGCGAATTCACTCCCTCTGGCAGTCCCGATTTCGGCGCGATTTAGGAGACATTTGTGCAGGGTTCTGCACAGATGTCAATGTAAATCGCGTCCTGAAATCGCAAAAAGTAGTACAGGAACTACTTTTTGAAATCGGTGCAGCGCCGCAGATGCGGCGTCGCACCGATTAGGACGGTGTTATAGCCGGCAATTGCCGCCGATTTGAGATGCGATTTCACATGTGAAATCGCATCTTAAATCAAACTAAATCGTACCCAGTGTGAACCTGGGCTTAGGAGAACAAGGACGATAGAGTCGTTTGGAGGACCAGCCCTGGTTGATACGTACACTTTACCCCTGCAGGGGTGAGTGTCTCTGGTGAGTGGGGATACAGGAGGGGGGGCACCGGACCCACTGCGGATAGCACCAACTGTGAACTGTGATTTTCATTTACACCAGGAATACCTGGAAGTTTTCCCCTTATTGCTGGATCTCTGGAATTGATTATGGACTAACCGTTTTTACCATTTATTCACTCATTTTCTCACTGAATCACTTTTTATGTTAATATTGTTTATAGTTTTTTATGTCACTATATGATATAGCACTGTGTGTATACATAAGTATATTGGATGTTTCTGACTGTCACCTTCATCGGTTACACAGGACCTTAATTATTTTCACACAAGTTTACCCTCTTTAGGTGACTCTCTACTGCACCGGTTTTGTAATTATTGCCCTATGAGTCATTAGGACTCAGAGCATATTATTATCACTTTTTGTCAGATTTACTCCTTGTACCTAGGTACTAGTATAATACTGACCAATACAGACAGCGCCACCACCCCCATCCTTTCTTCATATCCTTTACTTACCCCTTTTAGGGGTACGTGTTAGGGGGGGCAGCAGTCTGTTTATTCACTTTTATTATCACTTTAGTTCTCACCCCCACACCCGTCCAATTCCTAAGCGCGGATTCCCACTATTTAATTATGTTTTATCTTCAACTGCCGTGGTGCTGCACATGTGATCAGTTATGACACCAGCCATTGGATGGTTTGACAGTTTGGTTGAGAGCACAACCAATGTGACAGTTGGCAATCCCAGCATGCCGGAAATTTTACTTCTTTTTGAAACTGTTAAATCGATGGGTTTACTTCCGCTTTAAAATTGCTGTTTTTTACGTAAGAAAAAGGTGATTTTAAAAGAGCTTAAATCTTTTTTGGGACTATTAGCTTTTGCGTCACGTATCATGCCTGTTGGCAAAATCTTCTCTAGGAGATTGTCAATGGCCACGTCCGGTTTTAAATCGCCTTTTTCCCACTTCCATCTCACTACTGATCTAAAGGATGACTTATTGGTTTGGTCTCAATTTTTGTTTGATTATAACGGTAGAACAATGTTTCAGGAAGATTTCATTTTTTCATCTGACGGATGCGGCGGGTTTCGCTGCGATTTGGCACACTCATTGGAGCTATGGGTCATGGCCTCAATTCTGGATTGATAGCAAAGCAACAAAAAATATTGTCTTGTTGGAATTATTCCCTATAGTAGTAGCATTTGAATTGTGGGGAGAAAATTTTTCTAACAAGAGAATATTAATTCATTCAGACAATAGAGGCGTGTTGTTTACTGTGAATTGTTTGTCATCAAAATCAGAAAGTGTGATAAAGCTGCTGCACTATTTTCTGCTTCTATGCCTGAAATTGAACATTTAGGTTAAGGCAAAACATGTACCAGGTAAGCAGAACACAGTAGCTGACTCATTATCTTGTTTGCAGAAGACACGTTTCAGACAACTTTTTCCAGAAGCGGACTTGATTGGTCACAAATGCCCAAGTCATCTATGGGACCTGATTTGACCCTAATAGTGGAATCTATAAAGAATTCTGTGCCCCCTAAAACATGGATCAATTATTCGATTGCATGGAGGAATTGGCTGTTGTTCAATAGTAAATTGGGATGTTCTGGATTATCTCCTACAGAACATACTATTTTAGCATTTATGGCGTCATTGATGGAAAGGAAATTATATTTTACATATATTAATAAAGGTTAATGGTAAAGGTCATTGGCTCACTTTAAATGCTTGTGGCGACTCATTCCTTTGCCTTGTTGCTGTTCTTTCCAAATATCTTTCAGTTAGGCCTCCAGGTTCAGGTAAGTTTTTGGTCCGTTGTGATCTTACCCCACTTACCAAATTCCAGTTTTCTGCCATTTTACATCGGTGCTTAGCCAATGTAGGCCTTTCACATTTTAAATTCTCCTCTCATTCCTTCCGAATTGGAGCTGCCACAGAGGCAGCTAGAATGGGCCTTAAAGGATCAGTAAAGGAAAAAAAATCTAATGCTAAATAGCTTGCTTTACCTTATAGCAGTCCTGATTTTTTTTATTGTTTTTTATGTTATTTTAAATTATTTCCCTATCCACATTTATTTTCAGAGTACTTGCCATGCTCTTCCCGACAGGTTGCTGCCATTTGCAGCCCTCTAGCCCTTTCCATTCGTTTTTTAGAGACATTTTAGTAGTCAAAAGTCCGGGTCCCCATTGACTTCAATGGGGTTCGGGTTCGGGTCAGGTTCGGGTCCCGAACCCGGACTTTTTTCCAAAGTTCGGGCAAACCCGTCGAACCAGAACATCAAGGTGTCCGCTCAACTCTACTCTCCACCTTTTAAAAATTTCTGTATATCACCGTTAGGATTAATACCAACGAAAGAACCAAATGCATTTAGACTAATCCATCATCTTTTATGTCCAAAAGAAAAATCAATAAATGATAAGATAGATGCATCATTGGCTTCGGTTTCATATGCCAGTTTTGATGATGCGGTAAAGTTAATTAAAAAAATTGGGATTGGCACTTTATTAGCTAAGTCTGACATAGAATCTGCATTTAGGTTGCTACCAATCGCTCCAGAATCTTTCAATTCATTAGGTTTTTGTTTTGATAAATATTTATTTTATGATATGTGCTTGCCAATGGGTTGCTCATTGTCATGTCAATATTTTGAGACATTTGCATCCTTCCTGCAATGGGTAGTCATGAGTCAGGATGTGAAGAAATTATACATTATTTAGATGACTTTTTGTTTATAGGTCCTCCGGATTCAATGGTATGTGAATTAATATTAAGTTTATTCCTGGCGATGGCAAAGAATTTTGGAATTCCAATTGCATTAGAAAAAAACGTTCTACTTGTAACAGTAATAGAATTTTTAGGAATTGGTATTGACACCAAGTTGTTTCAATATCAGCTCCCGGATATTAAAGTGGAAGTAAACCCTTCTATCATTTTCAGCCAAGGAAGCTGCCATCTTGGCCTATGTTTAATATTCAACTGCCGTGGTGCTGCACATGTGATGAGTTATGACACCAGCCATTGGATGGTTTGACAGTTTGGTTGAGAGCACAACCAATGTGACAGTTGGCAATCCCGGCATGCCGGAAATTTAACTTCTTTTTGAAACTGTTAAATCGATGGGTTTACTTCCGCTTTAAAATTGCTGTTTTTTACGTAAGAAAAAGGTGATTTTAAAAGAGCTTCAATCTTTTTTGGGACTATTAGCCTTTGCGTCACGTATCATGCCTGTTGGCAAAATCTTCTCTAGGAGATTGTCAATGGCCACGTCCAGTTTTAAATCGCCTTTTTCCCACTTCTATCTCACTACTGATCTAAAGGATGACTTATTGGTTTGGTCACAATTTTTGTTTGATTATAACGGTAGAACAATGTTTCAGGAAGATTTCATTTTTTCATCTGACGGATGCGGCGGGTTTCGCTGCGATTTGGCACACTCATTGGAGCTATGGGTCATGGCCTCAATTCTGGATTGATAGCAAAGCAACAAAAAATATTGTCTTGTTGGAATTATTTCTGATAATAGTAGCATTTGAATTATGGGGAGAAAATTTTTCTAACAAGAGAATATTAATTCATTCAGACAATAGAGGCGTGTTGTTTGCTGTGAATTGTTTGTCATCAAAATCAGAAAGTGTGATAAAGCTGCTGCGCTATTTTCTGCTTCTATGCCTGAAATTGAACATTTAGGTTAAGGCAAAACATGTACCAGGTAAGCAGAACACAGTAGCTGACTCATTATCTTGTTTGCAGAAGACACGTTTCAGACAACTTTTTCCAGAAGCGGACTTGATTGGTCACAAATGCCCAAGTCATCTATGGGACCTGATTTGACCCTAATAGTGGAATCCATAAAGAATTCTGTGCCCCCTAAAACATGGATCGATTATTCGATTGCATGGAGGAATTGGCTGTTGTTCAATAGTAAATTGGGATGTTCTGGATTATCTCCTACAGAACATACTATTTTAGCATTTATGGCGTCATTGATGGAAAGGAAATTGTCTTTTACATATATTAATAAAGGTTAATGGTAAAGGTCATTGGCTCACTTTAAATGCTTGTGGCGACTCATTCCTTTGCCTTGTTGCTGTTCTTTCCAAATATCTTTCAGTTAGGCCTCCAGGTTCAGGTAAGTTTTTGGTCCGTTGTTATCTTACCCCACTTACAAAATTCCAGTTTTCTGCCATTTTACATCGGTGCTTAGCCAATGTAGGCCTTTCACATTTTAAATTTTCCTCTCATTCCTTCCGAATTGGAGCCGCCACAGAGGCAGCTAGAATGGGCCTTAAAGGATCAGTAAAGGAAAAAAATGTAATGCTAAATAGCTTGCTTTACCTTATAGCGTTCCTGCTTTCATGTCCTCTATGTCCGTTTTTGCTTAGAAGTTGCTGTAATCCCTTGCTGAACTCCACACTTCCTGCTTGTCTGGCTCCTTATGAAAAAACTCATGGTAGCTTTTCATTGTGGTCCATGATCAAGTAGATGTGATTACTATGGGCCAGATTCAGGTAGAGTTAGGCTGGAGTATCAGTAATACTCCAGCCTAACTGTCACTTTAAGCTGGCGTTTCTGTTTTCTGTAACCAGAAAACAAGAAACGCCGGGTTGGAGTTCCGATGCGAGTGGCGTAATTGAATTTCGCCATTGCATCGCAACTTTAATTTAAAAATGGCGCCGGGGGCGTTCCCGCTGAAAATATGTTTATCAGCGGGAATCGGCAATTCACGATCGTATTCGGGCGCGACACAGTGACATTCCGACGTTTCCATAAGAGATACGCGGCGTAAATAAATACATGCCCCCTAGGTGGAGTATCCTATGTTAAGTATAGCCGTCGTCATTGCGTCAAAAAAAAAAATTCGCGTCGCTTGCGTAAAACGTCCATGAATGGGGATTTGACGTCATTGACGTTCACTGACAGAATTTCGAGCATGCGCACTGGGATGCATTGACAGTCGACGCATGCGCAGTACGTTCGCCGCGGGATCGCGCTTAGTTTAAATAATACACGCCCCGTACCCGCCCAATTTGAATTCCGCCGGCTCATTTACGATACGCTGCCGCAACTTTAGGAGCAAGTGCTTCATGAATAACAGCACTTGCTCCTAAAATTTCGCCAGAGTAACGTAAATGAGAAACGTTACTCTAGAGTAAAGATGCTCCCATCTACCTGAATCTGGCCCTATGTGTCTAAAACTCCTCAGAACCAATCAGATTAATTTTAAAAACAAACACTGCCCTGTGTTTGTTTGTTTTTGTTCTGCGTGTCTCTGTACACACAGAACAAACAGAAACATTATATGATTGATTTTTATCTATTTTTAATCATTTTTAAAAGGAATCAGTAAACTATTATGTCTCTATACTCTGTAAACAGTCATTTCAGCAAAAAAAAGATATTTCTTTTACTACTCCTTTAATGACTCAGTGATTAAGAAATTAGGAAGATGGGAATCCAAGAGATTTAACCTGTACATCCGCCCTAATTTATCTATTTAATTCCCTTAGGTTACAAGTCAGCTATATGGATCATTGGACATTCGTTTGTTCATTGGGCTCATAAAAGAGCTGGTCAACGATGCTACACTTCTAATTTAGCCTTATCTCCTGAATTTTTTCAAGTATTATGGAAAGGTATTCATGGGCTTCAGTGGGATATTCTGTTGTTTCATCTGTTTAAGTTGGCTCAACGTTGGCCGTCCTCCGACATTTTGATAATTCATGTAGGTGGTAACGATGTTGGTAAGCAGTCAACTTTAGATCTAATTTTTTCCTTTCAATAAATTTTTATTGAGTTTATGGTTAAGGTTACAGCAAGTACATAAGCGTCAGAAATTACAATAGCCCCAAGGGGCGACGCACACAATTTTACAAACAAAGCAAAGAATATAATGAAAACAATAATAACCTATAATGGAGAGGTAATTCAAATATTATGACTGCCTGGAAAACAGTCTGATTGGGATATATTAGAGCTCTCACAAATGCGGAGCCTCATTACCTTGTAGAAAAAGCCCGGACCCAAGGGCAATCCGGAACCCACACCCTCAGCACCCCTCTTGGGAACATGCTGCGCCAAGAGCAAGGTCCCCCACTCCCCCAGCCCCAGCCTGATCCCATACTACCCTTACTGATGTGGGTAAGAAAAATATATTATTGTAAGGGTCACACAAGGAATACCCCCCCAACATTTTTTTTTTTTAAATAGAAACCATGCAACAATCGCTTATGTAGATTGTTAAAAATACAAAAACAAACAGGGATAATAAGAGAGGCAAAGAAAGAAGGAAAGGAGAGGAAGAAGAGGGGGGACAGGGGTAAGGGGAGGAGGGGAAGCATAGTGCCTAACTCCAATCAAAAATTCAGTCAAACGCCATTAGGTTCAGGGGCAAGGTGAATACCAACATATTCAGCCCAAGGAGCCCAAATCTCATGGAACATCACAGTGGTATTAGCCAGTATGCTGGATAATTTTTCTTGAGTCATGATCCATGAGATTTTCTTTTTAACAACCGAAATGAGCGGCTTGGGCTGTTTCCAAGATTTGGCAATGGCAATTTTGGTGCCAAGTAAAATAAAGTGGATCAGCTTTTGTGTAGTTCTAGAAAGCTGTGGGATATGGGCATTCAATAAGGCTACATCGGGGGTCCTTGGGATCCGACATACGGTCACTCCGTAAATCATGTTGAAGATGATTCTCCAGAAGGAGCGGATCCTGGGGCACTCCCATCAGATGTGGGCCATGGTGCCCCGAAGCTGGCAACCCCTAAAGCAAAGGGGATCTGCATCTGGAAACATGGCGGGCAATCTGGAGGGAGTGAGATACCATCTGGTAATGACTTTAACGCTTGCCTCGACTAAGGAGACACTTTGAATGCCCCGGAATGATCTGGAGACGGCTTTGTGCCAAGTCTCCAAGCTAATGCTGCTCTGAAAGTCAGACTCCCAAGCCTCCATATAAGATGTTTTATCTGTGGGGTGAGTGAGGGCTGAGTAGACCACCGAAATGCCCCCCTCCGCTCCATGGCTTGTCCGCACCAAATCTCATATGAAGTGAAATTAGGGGGTAGGGGTTTGGACTTCCAGATACTATGTAGAAATTGTGAAATTTGTCTAAAGTGGACCTTCTCGGAATCAGGAAGTTTCAAAGTGTGAATACAGTAGTCTAGGGAGATGGGACCACTGGAAGTAAAATATTGACCTATCCGAAACAGCCCCTTGTCTAGCCACCACCTAAACTCTGTGGTTCGTAAGCCTGGTGGAAAGTCAGGGTTATTAAAAATGTGTGCGAAAGGACGAGCAGTAGATGTTAGGCAGGGATTGCGTCTGAGTTAGTCCCACATGGCAAAAGACTGAGACAACACTGGGGAAAGGATGGGTGGGCGGGACTTGGTGGGGGACCATAGGAGATAGTCTAGAGGAATATTGGGGACAGCTTGCTTCTCAATATTGACCCAATCCGGTTTATCGAATCTGGATATATAGGGTGGAAAATTGCGCCAATCTAGCTGAGAGATAGTATTTGTGAAGGTCAGGCAATCCCAGACCCCCCTTGCTTCTGTGGCGAAAAAAGTGTTTCCTGTGGAATTCGACAGCCCGATGTACCCCAAATAAACTTAAGTAATTTACTCTGAAAAGATTTTAGATGATTTCTCCTGAGTGGGATTGGAAGGGAGCGAAATAAGTATAGCATTCTCGGGAGCAGGGTCATTTTAATTGAGTTGATCCTTCCCAGCCAAGAGAGGATATATTTGGACCACATAATAAGATCAGCCTCCAGTTTTTTATAGATAGGGGGGTAGTTAAGGTCGTATAGAGTCTCTGTCCTAGCCGATAGGGCGATACCTAGGTACTGGATCGAGGTGACACTCCAGACAAATTTAAAGGATTGTTTAAGGTCCGACATCATTTGAGGGGGTAGAGAGATGTTAAGTGCCTGCGATTTGGAGAAGTTGACCGATAGGCCTGATATTTTAGTGAAATAGTCAAGAGTGCGGCACAGGTTGGGAAGAGTGGAGATGGGGGAGGTCAAGAATAGCAGGATGTCGTCCGTGAAGAGGGCACATTTGTGGTTCTGTTCCCCGCATTGGACTCCTGATATATTAGGGTTCTGTCGTATAGCAATTGCCAGAGTCTCGATTGCAATGGCGAAAATTAGTGGAGATAAAGGGCATCCCTGTCGAGTGCCTTGTTTAATTTCAATAGGTGTGGAGTAATGACCTTTAATCCTAATGAGCGCTCTAGGGTTTGAGTAAAGGGCCCGAATAATTCCCAAGAACCCGGCCCCAAATTCCCAACGCTCTAGTATATTGAAGATATAGGGCCAGGAGTCAAAGGCCTTCTGGTGGTCCAGTGACAATAAGAATCCCTTCTGAGGGTTCCCCCCCGTCCAATTGGTTTGTAAAATTGATACCAGGTCTATTGCTCGTCTAATTTGGTCTGGGCCTTGTCTGCCGGGTATAAAGCCTACTTGGTCTTTATGTACATATTGCCCGATGAACCCTGCCATTCTATTGGCTAGAATTTTAGTGAGGACCTTAAGATCGTTGTTGATAAGGGAAATCGGGCGATAATTATTGACATCTTCTGGATTTTTGTCTGGTTTGGGAATCACCGTGTTAAAGGCTGTGTTAATCTGGGAATCAAAGGGGTCGCCTTTGGCTTTAGAATTGAAAAATCTGGCCAGATGTGGGGTTAGTATGTCCAAAAAAGTTTTGTAATAAGGAATAGGTAGTCCATCCGGCCCCGGGGCCGACCCACTACGGAGACCTTTGACTACTGCCATCACCTCATTCTCTGTGATTGGGGAATCCATTATGTCTCTGTGGGCTGTTGACAGGGAAGGGATAGGAAGTCCCTCCAGAAATCGTGAGGTTAAGTCAGCAGTAGGTAGGGTGGTGGAATCATATAGGCGTGAGTAGAAACCTTGAAAAGCTTCTAATATCCTGGTCGGGTTTGTCATAGGAGGGTGTTCCCCTATTTTGATTTTGGGCATGGAAAGGAGCTTAAATTTAGGGGTGAGTTTAGACGCAAGGAGGGGGCTGAATTTGTCTGCCTGGGTGTGGAATTTGTGTTTACTCCACCTGATCGATTTCTCTGCCCGGGTCGTGAGAGCGAGGTTAAGAGCTAACCTGGCATTGTCAAGTTGGTTTGTGGGGATTCCGGAAGTTTTATGCAAAGCCTTAAGGGAAATATATTCAGTTTCCAATTAGTCTATTTCAACTTTTCTTTCCCGCTTTACTTGCGTGGAGATCTGAATGAGTCTACCCCTGACGAAGGCTTTGTGGGCAGCCCACAGCGTTTCAGCGGAAATTTCCCCTGTGTCATTAGGCGTAAAGTATTCCGTCATGGCTTTTCCTATCTCCGTGACTCTGGCTGGGAAGCCCCAACTTAAGAGATATGATCACTAAGGAATGGTCGGATAATGCAGAATCCCTGATAGAGGCGGAAAGGACTGCCGGGAGAATGGTAGAAGGGGAGAGGATGTGATCTATGCAAGCATATGTAAGGTGAGGATGAGAAAAATTAGTGTAATCTCTCTTAGAGGGGTTGAGTTCTCTCCACGTGTCAGCAAGGCCATATTCGTGAAGAATCTTTGCAATTTTAAGGCTCTCTCTTGTGGGACGTATCAATCTAGACCCTGGCGGTTTCGTTTTGTCCAAGCCCTGATCCAGAGCTGTATTAGAGTCTCCTCCGAAAACAATGGTGCCCTCTAATTCGGGAGATAGGGTGTTAAGCATTGAGTCGAAAAATTTAGCCTGTCCCCTGTTAGGTGCATAATATGAAACTAGAGAGAATAATTGGTCCCCCACCTTGCCTTTCACCATGATAAATCTCCCGTCAGGATCAATAATATCAGATATTTTGACAAAATTACATTTCCTGGAGAACAGGATTGCCACCCCTTTGGTTTTGTTTTCGGCACTGGCTAAATAGAACTGAGGGAAATATGAGTGGAGAAAAATAGGGCTATAACGGATAGGAAAATGTGTCTCTTGTAACATAATAATATCAAGATGAAGAGATTTGTAGTGGTCCATCACCTTTCTCCGTTTAATTGGAGAGTTGATGCCTTGTACATTATGGGAGGCAATGCGGAGTCTAATGTCAAGCGTGTCAGCCATGGAGCACAGAGTGAGCATCTCGGCCAAAGCAACCCCCACTCACCCGTCGAAGTCTTGGGTCCCGGAGGAATCTGGGTCCAGAAGCAGCTGAAGCCTCGAAGGCTGTACCCCTGGGGATAAGGCGAAGGAGTAAGGAACCTGCAAGCATAACAGATGTTAGGCACATTTGTGAATAAATAGGGAGAACTGGGTAAGGTGAGGAGGGACAGGAAAGAAAAGAATCAAAAAGATCTCCCTGAAATGAAAAAAGGAGCGCCGGGGGGGAGACTGCCCAAGCGCTCTGAAAATAGAGACCATATTCAGCTCCTCCTAAATGGGAGCGAGCTGTCCAACCCTCGGAGACCATCAGGTGTCCAACGGCTGGATGGAGGCACAGTGGTTCCAGGCCGGAACCGGGCGCCCATAATCTTAAATATGTCAAGCTAATAATCAATTAAACGGTACACAGCAGTAAAATAGTTCTCTAGCGTTATTCAATTAGCCCCAATCAATCGCTGCGGGCGCCCGTCACCCCACTAAATGAGGCGGGGGGAACCCGCAGGGACCACAGAAGGGTATCAGTGATGAAACAGCGTCACTCCTCCAGAGAAATACAGTAAATCATATATAAAAAAAAAAACATGTGGTGATCAAAATAGGTGGCCATGCATGATGCCCCCCCCAGGATCAGTAGGGAGAGCTCCGATACAGGGCCATAACAAGGTAGATAGGAAGAACCTGTTAAGTCTAGGTTAGACCGAGAAAACATCACAGTCATCTGGGGTAGCCAGTTGAGGAAAAGCAAAAAGCTCATAAGACTCAGAACGATAAATGGGTAAAAACACCAAAAAGATGTAATCAAATCATGGAGAGGATCAAAATGGTTTGTTCAGCCCATCCAGGACCAAACACTAAGGCAAGCGAGGCTACGCTGGTAGAGCAGGAAAAACAGATCTTCAGGTGGCTCTATTGTCTCTTGCTTTCTTAGTCTTGCCCTTAAGCCACAGGGGAGATTGAGGACTGGTAGGGACAGCACGTTTGTTAGATCCCTGTCCAACGTAGGAAGTATCCATGTCAGCTTCGTGTGCA
Organism: Rana kukunoris; assembly: GCA_029574335.1. NCBI lineage: Eukaryota > Metazoa > Chordata > Amphibia > Anura > Ranidae > Rana > Rana kukunoris. The sequence continues at coordinate 287,706,777 of CM056051.1, read as the reverse complement.
ATGAGCTTCAAGTGTAGGAGTAATTTCTCACCTTCAGAAAGGGTGGAAAAAGCATAAGGTTTACCATTGACAGCGAACTTGACCACAAATGGGAAGGCCCACTTATATTTAATGGCTTTCTGGGTTAGGGCTTGAAGCAGTGGCTTTAGAGATCTCTGTCTTTGTATAGTGGATGGAGATAGGTCCGCAAAAAGTTGTACCTGGTGTCTCTGGCACATCACAGCCTGAGCAGACCTTGCTTGACTCATGATTTCCTCCTTAACGGAGTAGTGGTGGGGTTTGACAATGATGTCTCTCGGGGAGCCATCTTTCCTAGGGGGCCCCATAGCCCTATGAGCCCTGTCCAGTTCCAGTCACCGAGGGGAGATGTTAGGAAGGAGATTTTTAATTAGATCTTGCACTGCCTCAGGCACATTAAGAATGGTCTCGGGGAGTCCACGAATTCTAATATTTGACCTCCTTGACCTGTTCTCAAGGTCATCTATGTGGGACATTGCCAAATCTAGTTGGTCCTGGAGTGTATGTATGTGCTTGTAGTTCTGAGATGTAGCGGCAATCGTTTCCTCCATCTTGTTTTCAATAGCTTCAATCCTAGAGCCCAGAGATTGAAAATCCGCTTTTAAATCACCTGTGATTTTAGCTGCAGTTTGAGACAATCCTCTATCTAGTAAGGTTGAAAACTTGAGGAATAGGTCCTCCATTAGGATAGCAGGATCCAGTGAACATGTGTCATGGCTGAGGTAACTTTGCTGCAGTGATGCATTAACTCCCAGTGATGAGGGGGATAATTCAGTCACAAAATGCTTATTCATTAAATCAGTGGGAGCAGAGGACAGGGAGCATATTTGTGGGGGATTCCCCATTGTATCAGGGGTGATTTGTTGAGGGAAGAGGGATGGCTCTGACCTGTAATTCCTTTGGTTGTTTAGGCTGAGCGTTTGAGCCAGAGGCAGCTGTGTGGCGGCAATCTTGGATTTACCTCACGTTTCCTCAGCTTCATAAAACGGCTTCCAAACCTCGTCTAACAGCGGACCGGGAGGTGTAGAAATGTGCCCGCTAATGTGAGGAGTAAGCCTGCGGTCTTTCGCTGTCCTGGGGAAGCCGTGTACCGAGCTGTGGGCGCCGCGGTGACAGCCTGTAGCGGAGCTCACGGATCAGACGTCCACATCCGTAGCCCGCCTTGGCTCCTCTTAGATCTCATTTTTATGATAAAAAGAGATTTACATATCATTTACCTTTCATTTCCAGGTGTAAAGATAATTTTCTCTGAAATAATTCCACGTCTAATTTGGTTTTCATCAGCAAAGGATTAAACCGTTGGAAAAAATCAGGCGGCGTGTAAAATTGAGAAATATATATGCCTAGTTTGGATAGTTTTTCTTTTAGGCATTTTGAGTTAGAGGGAGGTTTTTCAGGCCTATATAGACGAGACGGAGTTCACTTGTCAGATATAGGTCTAGATATATTTAATCTTGGTCTCCAAATCATGATAGAAAAGGCCGCGGTGGTGGGGTAGGCCGTTTTCTTTCTCATAAACAAAAAAACGTCTGTTGGGGGGACTTTGTTGAATATTTATTGAATATTTTATTTATGATATTCGCTTGAGTTCTATTTTGATAAATATTTGTAGTTATAGAATTTATGTATTGATATACTTAATAATGATAAGGTTGAAATGAAATGTTTATATTATAATATACCAATAAAGGTGCCGCGGCCATTTTATTACCATCTTGAATGGTTTTTGGTTTGGTGTCTTATTTATTTATTTACTTCTTTTGTATAGCCTACATTCCCATGAAATAGGGGGCATTAGAATAGTGCCCACAGCATGGGAGTGTGGCTTTAAGAAGTGTAGCTTTCAGGCACATGCAGTGTAAGCGGGAAACATGTGAATTTAGGTGGGATTATCACGTGGATTAGGGTTCTGATACACGTGAGGAGAGGGGTATATAAGACCCCCCCTCTGGTAAGTTTAGGTCACAATTATCCTGGAATGACCTGTGAGCTCCCCTTCCCTCCCACCCTGTCGCAGCACCTTTTATGTGGTTTGTCACCCTTGGATCAAGGGGAGACTTTATTGAATATTTATTGAATATTTTATTTATGATACTCGCTTGAGTTCTATAACTGAGTGAGATTTGGATTTTGATAAATATTTGAAGTTATAGAATTTATGTATTGACATACTTAATAAAGACAAGTTTGAAATGAAATTAAATGTTTACATTATAATATACCAATAAAGGTGCCACGGCCATTTTATTACCATCTTGAATGGTTTCTGGTTTGGTGTCTTATTTATTTATTTACTTCTTTTGTATAGCCTACATCCCCATGCATTAAAGGGGTTGTAAAGGTAAAAAAAAAAATCCTAAATTGCTTTCTTTACCTTAGTGCAGTCCTCCTTCACTTACCTCATCCTTCGATTTTGCTTTTAAATGTCCTTATTTCTTCTGAGAAATACTCACTTCCTGTTCTTCTGTCTGTAACTACACACAGTAATGCAAGGCTTTCTCCCTAGCGTGAAGTGTCGTGCTCGACCTCTCCCCTGGAATACAGGAGAGTCAGGACTCCCGAAAATCGTTTCTATTCATTTAGTTTTTCCTTAGAAATTGCATTCGTCCGAAAATCCAAATGAAGTAAGGTTGAATCTGCCATTGAATACTTATGTTATCTGTCAAATGTTCAATGAAGATTCGACGGAACAGCAAAACTGTACGTCGAATCGTACATTTCCGGTCGAATATGTTCCGCCTACAAGCTATAGAAGAATTCTAATGTTGTATGATTAGTAATAATTATATTTATTAATTATTATTACTAGTCAACCAACATTAGAATTCTTCTATAGCCTATGGGCCGAGCATTTGATCGGAAATGTACGATTGCGGCGTCGTACAGTTTAGCTGCTCCGTCGAATCTTCTTTGAACATTCGACAGACACCATAAGCCTTCAATGACAGATTCGATATTTGTATGTTTCTTGATGCTTTGTCAAATCTTCGTCGTTCATGTTGAATTGTCAAGTTAGTTTTAGCTATTTTACTGCTCCTCCTCTTTGGTTACAATCCCCCACCCAATTCCAGCAGCGATCTTTTCTCTCTATAATGTCAAATCTTTTCTCTCTATAATGTCAAATCTTTTCGCTCTATAATGTCAAATCTTTTCTCTCTATATCTATAATGTCAAATCTTTTCTCTCTATAATGTTAAATCTTTTCTCTCTATGTAGAATAATCTTGGACTAATAGAGTTAAGGTTTAGGCACATTCGACCAACGAAAATGAAAATAAAGCATTTGTTTATGTCGGATCTTTCGATTTTCGTATTCTGCACTTTCGTTTTGGAATAACGAAAATAGCTGAAATTTGGACGAAAATGTATTCGGACAAAAACGAATGCACATGTCTACAATTTTGCCACTGTACAAATCATTAGTAAGACCTCATCTGGAATATGCAGTTCAGTTGTGTGCCCCTGTTCTCAAAAAGGATATTGGGGAACTGGAGAAAGTGCAGAGAAGGGCAACCAAACTGATAAGAGGCATGGAGGAACTCAGCTATGAGGAAAGATTAGAGGAACTGAAGTTATTCACTCTTGAGAAGAGGAGAATAAGAGGGGATATATCAACATGTACAAATTTATAAGGGGTCCATATAGTGAACTTGGTGTTGAGTTATTCACTTTACGGTCAACACTAAGGACAAGGGGGTACTCTTTACGTCTAGTGGAAAAGAGATTTCAAGTAACAAATACGGAAAGGTTTCTTCACAGTAAGGCCTTGTACTCATGACCAAGAAACTCGTCGTAAAAGAAACATAGTTTTCCTCGACGAGTTTCTTGTCAGGCATGTCGAGAATATTGTCAAGCTTTCTTTGCTTACACACTGTCAAGACAAAATCTTGTCGTTCTCAAAGGCGGTGACGTGCAACACATACGACGGCACTATAAAGGGAAAGTTTGATTCAACTGGCGCCACCATTGGGGCTGCTTTTTCTAATCTCGTGTTACCGCGTGTTAAGTAAAAGTTTGGTGAGAGACGATTTGCGCTTTTCAGTCTGTTACAGCGTGACAAATGTGCTATCTCCATTACGAACGCTTCTTTTACCGAAGGTGCGCTCCCGTCTCATACTTTATTCTGAGCATGTGTGGGTTTCTAAGTGTTACGTACCTTGTTACCAGAGTCTGATGCAGGGTAGCCTCTCTTACAACCCTGGTTCACGAGCCACTGAAGTGGGGACAGTGGACTCGGAGCACAGGGGGTAGGAGTGCCGGGTTGGTGTAGAGAAGAAGCAGATGGGCGAATACCTCTGATGTGCAGACGTAGAAGATGCTGAAGACGCTGAAGCGGAGGATGGGTCAGCGACCCCCACGGAAGCTGCGACTACTGGGGCACAAGCTGAAAAGGTAAGTTGGAGGAATGGACATCAACTGGAACAGCAGGGTCAGACAAGCCGGGTCATAATGGGTATGCAAGAAAGATGCAGGCAGATGGCTGGAGAGTAGTCGGTGAAGCAGGCAGGTAGGTCTGGTAACGAGAGTTCAATCAGGCGGATGGTCAAACAGAAGCTGGGTTAAAAGGGTTGGAGAGGTACGAATGGTCAGGCAACCCAAAGTCAGAGTTCAATCGGGTATTCCAAACAGGTAATCAGAGTACAGGTCTCAGGTAGGGATCAGCCACAAACTGCAGATCAGGCAGCAATGAGCTGCAAAGAGCAGCAGGTTTTTAAAGTGTCTGTTTGGCGACAGGCCGCTTCACGTGCACGCGCACTCCCGCGCGCCCCCGCTCACCGTGCACGCACGCGCACCCACCCTTGCACGCGCGCCGTTGGAGCGCGTGCACGAGCGCGGGACGTGCAGCGGTGATCCAGGGACATGGAGGAGGAAGGCTGCATGGAGGAGGTGAGTCCCTGACACTAAGCATACACACAAACGTGTTTCTCGTGGTAAACCAGCCCGACGAGAAACACAACGAGGAAATTGAGACTCCCGACGGGAAAAAATAAAACATGTTCTCTTTTTTTTCTCATCAAGATCCATGACAGTTTTCTCGACGAAAAACATACACGCGACCGTTTTCCTCTGCAAAAAAGCTCTGCCACCAAGTTTCTTGATGGATTTTATCGAGGAAAATGGTTGTGTGTACGAGGCCTTAGAGCTGTGAAAATGTGGAATAGACTCCCTTCAGAGGTGGTTCTGGCCAGCTCAGTAGATTGCATTAACCACTTAACGACCCGCCCATAGACAAAAGACGTCTACAGGGCAGTTTGTTAACTCTGGGAGGACATCTACGGACGTCCTCCCAGAATCACGCTCCTGCGCGCCCCCTGGGGCACGCACACAGGAGTGTCCGTGCCCGCCAGGTCCAGAGGAAGAAAGAAAGAAAGCTCCATTTGTGGGAAAAAAAGACAAAAATTTAATTTGGGTACAGTGTTGTATGACTGAGTAATTGTCATTTAAAATGTGAGAGCACCAAAAGCTGAAAATTGGTCTGGTTATTAAGGGGGTTTAAGTGACCAGTGGTCAAGTGGTTAAGAAAGGCCTGGATACTTTCCTAAATGTACATATTATAACTGGGTACTAACATTAATAGGTAAAGTTGATCTGGGGAATATCCGATTGTCTCTCGTGGGATCAGGATAGATTTTTTTCCCCCTGCTGTAGCAGATTGGAGCATGCTTTGCTGGGGTTTTTTTTTGCCTTCCTCTGGATCAACTGTGGGTATATAATTGGCTATATGGGATTGTATGATATTATTATCATTATTTTTTTTATGGTTGACTTGTGTCTTTTTTTAACCTGACTAACTATGAAACTATGTAACTTGCCTAGGCTTCCATCTTTACTGCTTAAGACCTATCTTTAGTTTCAATTGGAAGGTACAAGAAGTACATACAGTAAATGTTGTGTGTACATGCTATTTAGGATCACTGATTGTAATGTAGCAAGCACAGGGTCAATGACTGTGACTGAAGCCAGTCAGCAAAATGGGCAAGCAACTAGCATTATCAGAAGGAGGTCAGCAATGGCAACTATATTTTCATAATCAATGAGGAATGTAAAGCTCTCCTGCTCTTATGCTTTGGATTAATGCCACATAATGTCTTGAATGAAATGGTGGCACACATTTATATTTTGTTACAAGCCTCATTCTTGGACCACTGATGCTAGTGTTCGGTAAAATAAATAGAGACAATGGCAAAATGAAAAGAAAAAACCCTTATAATGGACAGAATATCCAAAGATTTTGCCAATAAAATCCAGGACACAACACACATGCTATGTGTTTTCGTGCTCTGCATTGCTATGGGTCATTTCGTTTTCTGTTCCATTGTGGTGCTTTGGAATCCCATTTATAATTATAGGTCTGTTTTAACACAATGCAACAAGTATGAATCAGATTCATATGCTGAGCATATTCAACACACCAGCATTCGCTCAAAATTGAAATATCAATCCTGGGTGACTTTTACTTTGACTATATATGATCATAAAATTACCTCATGTAGCTAAACACCATGACTCATGCCAGACTACATAATAAAACGTTCTGTGCTGTTTTTACCACAGAACACAAATATAGGGCAGTGCTGCCATACAAAGTTGCCCTATTGTCAATGTATTCCTGCGGAGACCAGCAATAAAAATCTCCTTAGATCTGTTCATAAAATCATAATAAGTTCAAAAGTAAATGGGCCAACTGCTGCTAAGTTAATAATACAAAACTTTGTGCTCAGTCATTTTGGTTCTCACTGGGGAACCACACTTTACTTCCTATTGTTTCATTCTGTGACTTGCAAATCTGTGCATAAGCTTCAGTAATTGATTAAAAAAACCTGCCATAATCCCTTCATAAAAAAACCTGCTGTTATTCTCTGTGTATTTACAACATATTTCAAGGGCGACTTTAAATGGTACAATAGCTCCCAATGGGGGTTTACTGTATATTATGCTTCTCATATCCAAATGGCAGATTGATAGGCCCATATTGCAGGCATCAGTAACAAGTCAACCAAAAGCAAAACTCCAACTTTAATAAAATATTAAATTTATTTATTTAGTTATATACTGTACCTAGGGTTCCCACCTGTCCGGAATGCACCTGGACAGTTTGGGTTTGGAATCATGTGTCCGGGTACTGACACATTATTCAGACCCAACTATGGCTTCCCAGCAAGGTTGCTGGCTACAGATGTCTAATCTGAGAGTGTCTGTTACACTCTCTTTCACACTGCCCAAAGCCAGCACTAACAATCCAGCACCCCCCCCCGCCCACACACACACACAGATGGGAGAGGAAAGAGGGCTTGATCTACACCTCTTTCTCCTGCTCCTAGCCCTCTGTGTCTGCCCAAAATATTATTTAATTGCAAAATATATGTATAGTTTATACTATAAATTAAATGTAGCGCCCCCTTGCTTTTTGTGGGGGTGTTACGTTAAAGTTAGTGGGGAATGGGAGAGTTACATGGCTCCTATTCACAATTTGTCAAATTTGGGCTGCTGCCATTTTCCAGAACTAACCTGTGCTCCAGGGGTGTGTTTCCACCCCTGGGCAGAAGTTGGTGCTAGAGGGGTTCTGGCAGTGGTTCTCGTTTTCCTCAGCAGCCAATGAGAGGGGTTAGTTCCCTCTCCAAGGCGTGCTGAGGGAGGCTACATCTGGGGCAGCCGCTTTGGCCTCTGGGCCGTTCTTGCTTTCTGCGGGGTCCGAGTTCCAGGTGCGGCATCCACCTTCAGGATGCGCACATCCATAGACCCCACAGCCGTGGCCTACCTGGCCGAAGTTGCACACCAGGCAGAGCTTCATTCTAACATGGAGAGGGATCCCAGTAGCTGCTTGGTCCCAAGCTCATCCTAAAAGATCCAAGGCTTGGAGCCGTGCGGTGGGGGATCGGCTTGAGGAGAACCCGGAGGCAGGTGATCCAATAGGGCTTGAACGAACCATCAGGGGTTCCAGAGACTCTAACTAAATCTATTGGGAGGACTAGCTCATTTCAATTTCATGCTCCGCAAGTGCTAGGCCTGTGGCAGAGGCCCGAGCCAGGCCTGTGGCAGAGGCCTGGTCCTCCCAACATTTGCAAGTGACGTTCTGGCTGCCAGGCCTGTGGCAGGGACCTGTCCGGGGGCACTTTACCCACTCCAATTGGAGTGGCGAAACTGAGTTCATCATTGCTGAGAGTCAGATTGCTCTCTCACCTCTTTGATATCCAAGGCCTGATACTCAAATCCTCTCTCTCTGCTCATCAACCTTTCTTCTCCTGTACCATGTTGATGAAGGCCATGTTGGGCCTTGGAATAAAGCATTGAGGAAAACCCAACTAAAGACTGGACATTCGCTCTTCTTCTCCTCAACTCACAAGTATCACCCCTAGACACCTGCCAGGTAACACAACACGCCGATCCCACTTATACTCAGTGGCTCCTGAATGGGGTAGTGCTACATAAATTTGCTGTGCGCGGCTAAAATGTTCGGTTTTAACTCAAAGAAAAAGTGGCAACCCTAACTGTACCCTTTCCCTAATGTTCTTCTTTCCTGGGGTTGTTGTGAGCTGCACTGCACATTAATAACATGGGCATGTTTATTTCAAGAGAATCTGTCGCCTTTACCAATTCACTGGGGAGCAAATCTTCTGCCATTCCCCCCAGAATGCAGTGCTAGGGACTAAGCAGCTACTTGCAAGCCCTGAATATTATCACATATGGAAGGGTAGAAGGTCATTAACCCTGTGTAAGCTCCAACATAGATGCAGTTTACTCAGGGATTAGCCTCTGTACTTCCTAATGTGACGTATTGGGGGTTATTTACTAATGGCAACTCCACTTTGCACTACAAGTGCAAACTACAAGTACAAAGTGCATTTGAAATTGTACTGAAAGTGCACTTGGAAGTGCAGTTGCTGTAGATCCGAGGGGGACATGCAAGGAAAATAAAAAAAACAGCATTTTAGCTTGCACATTATTGGATAATAAAATCAGCAGAGCTTTCCCTTCATTTCAGATCTACCCCTCAGATTTACAGCGTATGCACTTCCAAGTGCACTTTCAGTGTAATTACAAGTGCACTTTGCACTTGTAGGGCCAGATTCACATAGAATCTGCAGCGGCGTAGCGTAAGCCATTTACACTACGCCGCCGCAACTTAATGGAGCAAGTGCCGTATTCCCAAAGCACTTGCTCCGTAGTTTGCAGCGGCGTAGTGTAAATGGCCCTGCGTATCCCCGCATAATTCAAAGGGGGCGGCTTGTATTTAAATTAAGCGCGCCCCTGCGTTGATCGAACTACGCATGCGCCGGCCGGGAAAAAAGCCCAGTGTGCATGCTCCAGCTCACGACGGAAAACGCCGTTACGCAATGCCCTATTCGCGAACGACTTAGTAAAACGACGTAACCGATGGAAAAAGACGACGCTGACCCGACGCTATACTTAACATGGCATACGACAGAACTTCGTAAACCTACCCCTCATATAGCAGGGGTAGGTTTACGCTTACGGAAACGATGGAAACGACGACCGGGCGGCGTAAAAACGTTCGGGAATCGGCGTATTAGGCTCATTTGCATAGGCAAATGAGAAAACAACTTAAAGGCCACCTAGCGGCCAGGAAAGTCATTACATCTACGATCCGACGGTGTAAGTGTTTTACACCTGTCGGATCTTCACTGTATCTATGCGTAAGTGATTCTATGAATCACACGCATAGATACCCAGTAAAAAAACAGAGATACGACGGTGTTTACTGCGATACACCTTCGTATCTCTTTTGAGAATCTGGCCCGTAGTTTGCACTAGTAGTGCAAAGTTGATTTACCTTTCATTATTAACCCCCATTGTGTAAATGAGCCCTTAGGATTTCTAGCAATCTCACAGATTTACGTAATTCCTACAGTTTACATACCAAAATGTGCCTTCATTACAGTTTTTGATTTCCTCAAGTGAAATGGAACACCATGTGAATCCACCTGTGGCTCCTTACCTTTTTTTTTTCTCTGTATTTATACATACCTAGCAATCTTACTGGGGCAGTCATATTTTAAAAACGTTCCTGGGTCATCATGGCAGCATACAATGGGGCCAGAGCCACAACCCATGGTATGCTGCCATGAATATGCACCAGGAAAGGAAAATTACAGAAAGGTGAGTATACAATTTTCCATTTCCCTGGCGTATCATGACACACCATGATTGCCTTTAACAGTGATAATTACTGTTACATAGTTACATAGTTACATAGTTACATAGTTAGTCAGGTTGAAAAAAGACACAAGTCCATCCAGTTCAACCATAAAAAAAAATAAAAATAAAACAAAGTAAAACACAGTACATCCTCCCATACACCCAACTCCATACCCACAGTTGATCCAGAGGAAGGCAAAAAACCCCAGCAGAGCGATGATCCAATTTGCTACCGGAGGGGAAAAAATTCCTTCCTGATCCCCCGAAAGGCAATCAGATTTACCCCGGATCAACTTTACCTACAAAACTTAGTACTCAGTTATATTATGTGCATTTAGGAAAGAATCCAGGCCTCTCTTAAAGCAATCTACTGAGCTGGCCAGAACCACCTCTGGAGGGAGTCTGTTCCACATTTTCACAGCTCTTACTGTGAAGAAACCTTTCCGTATTTGGAGGTGAAATCTCTTTTCCTCCAGACGTAAAGAGTGCCCCCTTGTCCTCAGTGTTGACCTTAAAGTGAATAACTCAACACCAAGTTCACTATATGGACCTCTTATGTATTTGTACATGTTGATCATATCCCCCCTTATTCTCCTCTTCTCAAGAGTGAATAAATTCAGTTCCTCTAATCTTTCCTCATAGCTGAGCTCCTCCATGCCTCTTATCAGTTTGGTTGCCCTTCTCTGCACTTTCTCCAGTTCTCCGATATCCTTTTTGAGAACTGGTGCCCAAAACTGGACTGCATATTCCAGATGAGGTCTTACTAATGATTTGTACAGGGGCAAAATGATATCTCTATCTCTGGAGTCCATACCTCTCTTAATACAAGAAAGGACTTTGCTCGCTTTGGAAACCGCAGCTTGGCATTGCATGCCATTATTGAGCTTATGATCAACTAAAACACCCAGATCCTTCTCCACTACAGATCCCCCCAGTTGTACTCCCCCTAGCATGTATGATGCATGAATATTCTTAGCCCCCAAGTGCATAACTTTACATTTATCAACATTAAACCTCATCTGCCACTTAGTCGCCCAATTAGACAGAGCATTGAGGTCGGCTTGTAAATTGGAGACATCCTGTAAGGACATTATTCCACTGCATAGCTTGGTGTCATCTGCAAAAACAGAAATGTTACTTTTGATCTCAGACCCAATATCATTTATAAATATATTGAAAAGTAAGGGACCCAACACTGAACCTTGGGGTACACCGCTGATAACCTTGGACCATTCAGAGTAAGAATCATTAACCACAACTCTCTGAATTCTGTCTTTCAGCCAGTTTTCTATCCATTTACAAACTGATATATCTAATCCTGTAGACCTTACCTTACACATGAGCCGTGTGTGGGGAACTGTATCGAACGCTTTTGCAAAATCCAAGTATACCACGTCCACTGCCACGCCTCTGTCCAGGGTTTTACTTACCTCTTCATAAAAGGAAATCAGGTTTGTCTGACAACTTCTGTCCTTCATGAATCCATGCTGTCTGCTGCTTAAATAGTTTGTTTCCAGCAAGAACTCATCCATGTGGTCTTTTATTAAACGTTCCAGTATCTTCCCAACTATAGAAGTTAAACTAACAGGTCTATAGTTACTAGGTAAAGACTTTGTTCCCTTTTTAAATATGGGCACCACATTGGCTTTATGCCAATCCAGTGGTACTATTCCTGTCATTAATGAGTCCCTAAATATTAGATACAGTGGCTTTGAAATTTCAGAGCTCAATTCTTTTAGGATCCGTGGGTGGATGCCATCTGGTCCAGGTGCTTTATCCACCTTTATTCTGTCTAAATATTTCTGGACCATATCACCTTTGAGCCATTGTGGATTTGGGGCTGTGTCACTCCCACCCCCTATATCGACATGAGCTCCCCCATTCTCCATTGTATACACAGAGCTGAAGAAAGCATTTAATAAATTTGCCTTCTCTATGTCCTCAGTCACCCACTCTAGATTATTTTGTAAAGGGCCTACATGCTCAGACTTGACCTTTTTACTATTAATATATTTAAAGAATTTTTTGGGGTTTGTCCTACTATCTTTTGCAATCTGTCGTTCATTTTGAATTTTTGCATCCTTGATTTCCTTTTTACATATTCTATTATATTCTTTGTAACATTTAAACGACACTAGTGTTCCTTCATTTTTATATTTTTTAAAAGCTATTTTCTTATTGTTTATAGCTTTTTTAACTTTAACCGTGAGCCACATAGGTTTTATCTGTAGCCTTTTAAACTTATTGCCCATGGGAATATACTTTGCAGTGAGGTTCCAAAGAGTCTTTTTGAAGAATTCCCATTTCTGTTCTGTGTTCATCGGTGCCAATATTCCCTCCCAGTCCAAGCCCTGGAGAGCAGTCCTCATGCTTTGAAAATTTGCTCTCTTGAAATTAAGTGTTTTTATCTTTCCTGTATGTATTTCTTGCTTATAGTTTACATTAAACGAAATCATGTTATGATCACTGCTACCCAGGTGTTCCTTTATCTGAACATTAGTAATGAGCTCTGCATGGTTTGAGATTACCAGGTCCAACAGAGCATCATTCCTAGTTGGGGCCTCAATAAACTGGACCATAAAATTGTCCTGCAATAGGTTTTTAAATTTTTGTCCTTTAACTGTCCCAGAAATTCCATTATTCCAGTCAATTTCTGGGTAGTTAAAATCCCCCATTATTATCACCGTCCCTGCCCTTGCAGCCCTTTCCATCTGTGCAAGGAGCTGAGTCTCCACCTCCTCATTAACATTGGGTGGTCTATAACAAACTCCAATGATTAGCTTTGAACTACGCACATCTGTATGCAGTTCCACCCATAATGCTTCAACTTCATCACACTCTCCATCAACCAGGTCCTCTTTCACGCTTGCTTTGAGGTCACTTCTCACATAGAGACAGACCCCTCCACCTTTCCTTTTTACCCTGTCTTTCCGAAAGAGAGCATAGCCAGGAATATTAATAGCCCAGTCATGTGAGGATTGAAGCCAAGTTTCAGCAATACCGATTACATCATAGCTCTCCTCATGCACCAGAGCTTCCAACTCACCTGTTTTGCTTGGAAGGCTTCTGGCATTGGTGAACAAACACTTAAATGTATTGTTACATTTTTCGCTGGTGTTTTTCATATGATTCATATAATTTTTAGTAGTGCAAATGGCACTATAATTTCCAATGGCTGTTTGCAACATGGGAACTTTCTTGTCACCTGCCATAACCCCACCTCCATCTATCCCCATTCCACTCTCCATTAATGTCTGACCCCTAACTGACCTGTGTGCCCGATGTAATTCACGTTCACCCTCCCCCCTCAAGTCTAGTTTAAATACTCCTCCAGCATTCCCCTAAACCTCTCCCCCAGCACAGCAGACCCCCTTCCATTCAAGTGCAAACCATCTTTAGCATATAGGTTGCACCCCAATGAAAAGTCATCCCAGTGCTCTAGAAACCCAAATCCCTCCTTCCTACACCAGGTCTTTAGCCATGCATTCAGCTCTCTAATCTCCCCCTGCCTTTCCTGTGTTGCGCATGGCACAGGCAATATTTCAGAGAATATCACCTTGGAGGTCCTTCCCTTCATCTTGCAGCCTAGTTCTTTAAATTGATTCTTAAGGAGCCTCCACCTTCCATGTATACTGTCATTGGTCACTGTTATAAGCAACCATATTTTTTATGAATGGCATCCATTCATCCAGTGTGTACTATTGTTTTGATTAAGTTTTGATTGGCCACATGGTACAGATGCACTGTGATGACCAATCACAACGATCAACACAATAGTATTCAATGAATGGCTATCAATGGAAGCCATTCACTGTGTACAATTCCTATGTGATCTGCTGTAATTTGTCACAGCGATCACATGGTACCGGCAGCAGGCCAGTGATAGATCGTGCCACAACACAGGTCAATTCTGCGAGGACATCTTATTGTGTCCACCTAGGATGGCAGTGCTCCTTCTCGGTCATCATATCATTATAGGCCGAGGGGGGGGGGGGGGGCAAGCTAATAAAAAATATTTTTTATTAAACCATTTCATTTGATTTCATTTGATTTCCTGCATACAGAATATGGTCAGATCTAACCTTTAATCTGAGTCTACATAAGGAATGACTTTAATAGAATAGTTTACTAGAAAATAAATTACATAGTAACCAGGAACTATTGAGGCAATGAACACTTTTTTCAGGAAAATAGTGTTCAACCCAGTACAAAGAGTGCAGTGATAGTTTAAGGTTTGTGAGTTTTTTGAGATGTGCAGAACCAGATCACACAAACACTTGTAAGTAAAGTCAAACTGTATATAACATTTAATTAAGTAATAGCAGATAAAGATAACAAATGTAATAATATTGGAAAATATAACACTTAGTTATAGAAGACTTTTCGCCAAGGAGCCCCCATTATGGAATAGCACGATGATCAAACCAGACACATATTAAGCAGCCGTAGGACGGGGCTCTCACAAGTTTTGCTTTTAGTATATACAGGACTAGTGGGCAGGTAATGACCAATTATAACTCAGGAAAATCAGTATTGCAAAGAGGCCCGGACGGGGGAAAAATATACCTGGGCATTTTAGATAGAGCAGACAATTTTTCCAGGGATCGGTGGGATAGGAGGGAGAGGCACTTGCAAGGTGGTTGGTGACAAAATATTCATGGAGTCAGTCCTCAGTGTCCCCATCAATAGAGGTCCCCCATCAATGTTCTCAGCATTAGAGGTCCTCCATCAGTGTTCTTATCATTAGAGGTCCCCCATCAGTATTTCCATAATTAGAGGTCCCCCATTATTTTTCCGATCATAAGAGGTCACCTGTCAGTGTCCCCATCATTAGTGGTCCCTCCATCAGTATCCCCATCAGTAGAGGACACTCCATCAGTGTCCCCCTCATTAAAGGTTCCCCTATCAGTGCCCCCATTAAAGATCTCTCAATCAGTGTTTGCCTCATTAGAGGTCCCTCCATTAGAGTTCCCAATCAGTAGAGGTCTCTCCATCGGTGTACCCCTCTTTAGATGTACCCAATCAGTGTCCCCATTATTAGAAGTCCCCCATCAATGTACCCCACATTGAATTCCCTTATCAAGGGCTGGGGGGAGGCTGGGACTTAGTAGGCGAGACTTGATGGGTGGGATTTGGTGGGCTCAGGAACACAGTGCTGTAGCCAGATTTGGATTTGGTCACATTCTCCTCCACTGAATTTTGGGGGCAGACCTACCACGTGGTTGGTTGCTAGATGCCAGGAGGCCCTAGCAAACAATCACTGATGCTGGTAGTGACAGATTGGAGGTGGACTGCAGTGGCAGAACCACAGGACAATCATTGGCAACACTGCTCGTGATGGCAGCCCCGGCCCAGAAAAAAACTCAGGAATAAGAGGGGAAGAGAGAGACTTAACTGCGGGAAGGACATGTGGAGGAGAGCTGTGTAGAGCCACGTGAGCGTGGACCAGGTTGGGCCAGGAAGCCACAAGAGCCATTGGAAAATAGGGTGACCTGAGGAGGCAGACTAGTGAAGAACTACTTGCTGTCAGATCGGGAGGTCATCATCATCATCATCATCATTGCTGCAATATCTTTAAAGAGCAAAGAGGCCCCCCCAACAGATGCTCAATGCTACGCTTTCCATGGCATAAAGGTCACTGAGAGGGTTCCTAACCCATCTAACACTGCCCTTGTTGTAAGTGTGTTTGCTGCTCAAGTTACTCCAAGTTTAAGGACACTGTTTGATACAGGCTTTTGCAATCGGCACAGATTACATAGCCCATCTATTGCTACAGTCTGCCATGCTTATGCAATCTACACATGTTAAAAAAGGAACTTCACCAGAGAAAAAAAGCATAGAAAAACATACCACATACAGAGCCACAGAGATATAGGGGCTGATTTACCAAGCCTGTGCGCCAAGACTCATGGTGCACAAGCAGGAGTAAACCTGTTTTTGACATTTACCAAAGAAACACGCTGCCAGTGCAGCGTGTTTCCTCATTTACTAAAGTGCCTAATGCGCCCAGAAGAGGGCGCACAGCACGCCAGTACAGAGCTGGCGTGCGGCATTTAGTAATGTAAACATCGGGGATTCGGGCGGGAGTTTATGAGGGGAGGGAGGGGGGTGATGCAGGGGAAGTGTAGTGACATGTGTTTCAACTTGTGTGGCGGGCCGATTTGAAAGGGAAAGTGACTTTTGGGACCCGATCCCCGTGCCCTTGCAAAGTACGCTAGAACCTCGGAAGGTTCACTTGCATACTGGGCATGCGCAGAGGGAAAAATCGGAGCTTACCGCGCGCCTCTTCAGTACGCCGGGAAATCCTTGGTAAATACCAGGCGGCGTAGCAGTGTTTGCACTGCCTGGAGCGGCGCACGGCAAGCT
Source organism: Rana kukunoris (assembly GCA_029574335.1). NCBI lineage: Eukaryota > Metazoa > Chordata > Amphibia > Anura > Ranidae > Rana > Rana kukunoris. Next base: position 287,690,236 of record CM056051.1, on the reverse strand, counting down.
CCGAGCTGTTCTCGGGCTGCGCTGACACTGAAGGGGAACTCCGCGCCAAATTTCAAATGTGAAACCGGCGCGGCTTCCCCCCCAGGGGTACAATAGGCTCTCCGGCTTGGTCCGGAACGTGAGGGGTTAACCCACGCCAAAATCGGCGTGGGGTTCCCCCCCAGATCCGTACCAAGCCCTCATCCCAGGCATGCAGTCTGGCCGGACAGGAATGGGGGTGGGGACGAGCGAGCGCCCCCCCCCCCTCCTGAGCCGTACCAGACCACATGCCCTCGACATGGGGGAGTGTGTGCTTTGGGGGAGGGGGGCGCTGCCCCCCCACCCCAAAGCACTCTTGTCCCCATGTCGATCGGGACAAGAGCCTCTTCCCGACAACCCTAGCCATTGGTTGTCGGGGTATGCGGGCGGGAGCCAATCAGAATCTGGGAGCCCCGTTTAATAAGGTGGCCCCCAGATTTCGGGCCCCCACCCTATGTGAATGAGTATGGGGTACATCGTACCCCTACCCATTCACCTGGTGAACGTTTTCACTTTTGAGGGTCTTCCGCCGCCCCCTTCAAATTCTTCTGCCTGGACGGGGGTCGTACATCCCATCCAGGACTTGGACGTGGCGGGCTTCTCGTCGCTGTCTTCTGCCGCTGCCCCCTTCACCACGAAGCTCCGTGCTTGTTTGATGAGGGCAGCGGGCTTCCGTCGTCTTCTCCGGGGCGAGGGTCGTACATCCCACCCCGGATTTCGTCGCCGGGTTCTGCCTGGCTCCTACTAGGGGCCAGGGCTTCTTTTGCCGTCTTCCGCCGGAGGGCGCCACTCTCCGGGCTTCTCGACGTTGTCTTCCGCCGCGGGGGCCAGGCCTTTTTCTTTGCCGCCCCCCTCGATTTTTTCGGCCTGGACGGGGGTCGTACATCCCATCCAGGACTTGGACGTGGCGGGCTTCTCGTCGCCGTCTTCTGCCGCTGCCCCCTTCACCACGAAGCTCCGTGCTTGTTTGATGAGGGCAGCGGGCTTCCGTCGTCTTCTCCGGGGCGAGGGTCGTACATCCCACCCCGGATTTCGTCGCCGTCTTCTGCCGCTGCCCCCTTCACCACGAAGCTCCGTGCTTGTTTGATGAGGGCAGCGGGCTTCCGTCGCAGTCTTCCGCCGCGGGGTGACACTCGCGGGCTTCTTCTTCCATTCGATGTTGACACGGCGAGGTCCGGCGCTGAAATGCCTTCTGAGCGGCGGGCAAGGACTTATATTGGCATTGGGCGTGGGCGTGGTTATGCCAACATGTGACCTTAACCCATGTGACAGTGATGTCACGTCACATCACTGTCACATGGGTTAAGGTCACATGTTGGCATAACCACGCCCACGCCCAATGCCAATATAAGTCCTTGCCCGCCGCTCAGAAGGCATTTCAGCGCCGGACCTCGCCGTGTCAACATCGAATGGAAGAAGAAGCCCGCGAGTGTCACCCCGCGGCGGAAGACTGCGACGGAAGCCCGCTGCCCTCATCAAACAAGCACGGAGCTTCGTGGTGAAGGGGGCAGCGGCAGAAGACGGCGACGAAATCCGGGGTGGGATGTACGACCCTCGCCCCGGAGAAGACGACGGAAGCCCGCTGCCCTCATCAAACAAGCACGGAGCTTCGTGGTGAAGGGGGCAGCGGCAGAAAACGGCGACGAGAAGCCCGCCACGTCCAAGTCCTGGATGGGATGTACGACCCCCGTCCAGGCCGAAAAAATCGAGGGGGGCGGCAAAGAAGAAGGCCTGGCCCCCGCGGCGGAAGACAACGTCGAGAAGCCCGGAGAGTGGCGCCCTCCGGCGGAAGACGGCGAAAGAAGCCCTGGGAGGAGCCCGAGGTGGGGCGACACCCCCGTTGTTCTCCGCTGTTTTCGGCCGGCCCCCCCCGGATGTAAAAGAGCTTCATTTTGGGGTGGGGGCACAGTCGAGCATGGCGGAGAGCATGGGTGGGTGTTTCCCCCCCCCGGCAGAAGACGGCTAGAAGACCGAGGAGTGGCGACGCCCCCGTTGTTCTCCGCCATTTCCGCCGGCCCCCCCCGGATGTAAAAGAGCTTTGTTTGGGGTAGGGGGCCTGGCCGAACATGGCGGAGAGCATCGGTGGGTGTCTCTCTCCCCGGCGGAAGGCGGCGGCGAAGACCGGGGGGGGGGTAGGTGTACCCCCCCGGCGGAAGGCGAAGACCGAGGAGGGGTTTCGCCCCCCGTTGTTCTCCGCCATTTCCGCCGGCCCCCCCCGGATGTAAAAGAGCTTTGTTTGGGGTAGGGGGCCTGGCCGAACATGGCCGAGAGCATCGGTGGGTGTCCCCCCCCGGCGGAAGGCGGCGGCGAAGACCGGTGCGGGGCTGGAGCCCCCCCGGCAGAAAACGTCTGGAAGACCGAGGGGCTCCGCCCCCGTTGTTCTCTGCTTCTTTCGGCCGGCCCCCCCCGGATGTGAAAGAGCTAATTTTGGGGTGGGGGCCTGGCTGGACATGGCGGAGATCATCGGTGGGTGTCCCCCCCCCGGCAGAAGACGGCGAAGCCCGGGGCCCAATGGGCTGGTGGTGGGGGGTCCCGGCAGAAGACCCCCGGAGCTGACTAATAAATTATTTTTTTCTGTGTGTTTTTTTTTTGTGTTTACACTTTTCCACCCGGTGAATGGGTAGGGGTACGATGTACCCCATACTCATTCACATAGGGTGGGGGGCCAGAATCTGGGGGCCCCCTTAATATAGGGGGCTCTCAGATTCTGATAAGCCCCCCGCCCGCATACCCCGACAACCAACGGCCAGGGTTGTCGGGAAGAGGCTCTTGTCCCTTTCGACATGGGGACAAGAGTGCTTTGGGGTGGGGGGGCAGTGCCCCCCTCCCCCACAGCACACACTCCCCCATGTCGAGGGCATGTGGTCTGGTACGGCTCAGGAGGGGGGGGGGCGCTCGCTCGTCCCCACCCCCATTCCTGTCCGGCCAGACTGCGTGCCTGGGAGAAGGGTTTGGTCTGGATCTGAGGGGGAACCCCACGCCGTTTTTTGGCGTGGGTTTAACCCCTTATGTTCCAGATCAAATCTAAGAGCCTGTTGTGCACCAGAAGGGGGACCCCCACGCCGTTTTTTTTTGTAATTTGGGGTGGAGTTCCCCTTTATCCCGGTCCTGTCAGGGGGGGGGGGAATGCCTGCTCGTCTGTCCCTACAATGTATGAACAGCGATCTGTCATTTCCCCTACACAGTCCCACCCCCTTTACAGTTAGAACACACCCAGGTAACATATTCAACCCCTTCCGCGCCCCTAGTGTTAACCCCTTCCCTGCCAGTGTCATTTTTATAGTAAGCAATGCATTGATATACCATTGCTCGCTACAAAAATGCCAAATCTCACAAAAATGTGTCCGCCACAATGTCGCATTAGACAGAAAAAACAAATGATAGCCACCATTACTAGTAAAACAAAAAATTATTCAAAAAAAACCCATAAGACCAACCCCTACTTAGAACTTTTGCCCAAACCAATCAAACGCTTATTGTGATTTTTTGCAACCAAAAAGATGTCCAAGAATACTTATCGGCCTAAACTGAGGGCAAACATTTTTTGAATATATTTTGGGGGAGATTTATTATAGCAAACCGTAAAAAAGATGTTTTTTTAGTTACCAAATTGTCGCTATATTTTTGGGTCAAGCAAAAATAAGAAAAAACGCAGAGGTGATCAAATACCACCAACAAAAAAAAAAAAATGAATTTTTAGGGGGGGGGGGGGGGGAGGATGAGGACGCCCAATTTTTTTGGGGGCCACGTCGCACAACCACGCAATTGTCAGTCAAAATGACGCAGTGTTGAAATGCAAAAAATGGCCCCGTCAGTGACCAGTAATATGCTCTGGGGCTCAAGTGGTTACAAATTAAGAATACACTAAAGTTAGCCCAATTTATGGCCATAATGTGAAAGATGATGTTACACCGAGTAAATAGATACCCAACATGTTACACTTTAATATTGCACACACTCATGGAATGGCGCCAAACTTCAGTACTTGAAAATACCCATAGGCAACGCTTTTTTATGTGTTTCAGGTTACCAGTTTAGATTTACAGAGGAGGTCTAGTGCTAAAAGTATTGCTCTCGCTCTAACGTACGCTATGATACCTCACATGTGGGGTTTGAACGGGGGTTCAATATGTGGGCGGGGCTTACACATTTAAGGCCCGCCCCCATATATGGAAACATTCTTCAAACCACACATGTGAGGTATCATAGCGTGCGTAACAGCAAGAGGAATATTTATAGCACTAGACCTCATCTGTAAATCTAAACTGGTAACCGGAAACAATAAAAATGCTGCTTGTTCGCTTCTGACTGCGAGCTACTAGGGACAGGGGCGTTTAAATTATTACTATTTAGGTTTGTTACGTAAAAATTCTATAAGACCTCCCGTTCAGCTTGTAAAGCATCACTTCATGGGGACCAAAAAAAAATTTAACACCTCTAATGCTTTCATCCGCCATTGCAGATTTGATTCTGGTACTGCATTTCGAGTGAACTGGGCATGCTCGAACAGTTAGAAAAAGAAGTTGGAAGTTTCATCCTGAAAATGACTTGCATCTTTCTGAGCATGCTCAGAAAGCTCTTTTTTTGGCTTAGTAATTTAAGGACATCCTTAACAGGTGTAAGCAGTTCCAAGTGCACACAAACTAGAGGCTGACATTTCTTCATGTGTTTCCAATTGGTTCATTAGCACACATGTTATAAAAAGCGTGGATACTGCACGTGTCAGCTGCCCCTCAGAGGGGGCAGATTTGCTGGCTGGAAGGAATGGCGGAGTGAAACAGAGATGTTTTGGAGCAAGTTTTGTATTTTTTGATGTTTTCTCTGCTACATAATTTTGCTAAATGTTTCTCAAGATGTTAATGACTAATGTTTTAATCCTGTGGGTCTATCCTGTTATTTCAAAAGCATGATTTATTTTCCAATGACTGTGAAATAAACGTTGGTCTTTTTTGTTTTTAGGTGTTTTTATATATTTTTGGTGTGTTTATTTGTAATTTTTTTTTTGCTTTCCTTGTTTTGTGGACCAATAAAATTACTTTCAAATTTTGAAGTTTGTTTTGTGATATTTTTTTCATGCTATGGATTTCAACCGCTGCAGCTGAAATAGTTTGGGCCTAAACCATCAAGTGTGATTTGTCTCTAAGATCTTTCCTGGTGTGTATGCATGAAATGTTTAGTCACCAGAAAAGGAAGGACAAAGCGGTAAGTATTGTTTCCTAGAACTGATGTCCAGACTGACTTTTTAAAGCACATGTGCAAGATGTAGGAAAAGCTGCAAACAGGGCCTGTTGGAGGGGGGGGGGGGGGGGGGGGTGGTGTATTGGTGGACAGGCTTGAAGTGCTGATTTACAGCGCTGTGCTTGAAACTAGCACAAGACAATCCTATTCTAATTGTGGGTTGTTTGAGGGAAGCCAATTGAGTGTTAGAACCCCTGCTAGTGTTTTTAGGTTGGGCTTTGTGTCCCTTTTCCTAAAATTGGCTTCACTTCCTGTCACACAGCTGAACAGGAAGTGAGGTTAAAACCCTACCAATGGTCTTTTCTTCGGGGCACAGGTCAATCTAACTAGTGTCACCATTAAGCAAATTGCACTGCAGTGTACACCCCAAATGATTAGTTATTTTGGGGTTTAGTAAAGGCAAAGCCGCTCTGCAGTAGAAGCGTAGGCAATGAAAATCAGAAGGGAAGCACTGATGGTTTTTACTTCCAATCCCGCCAAGTTTTGAGTTTTCTTCCTTGCTTGTCCACTTGTAGTGCAAAGTGGATTTGCCTTTAGTAAATGGACCCCAAAGTCCAAGATTCCTACTAATTTGGGGTGTACACAGCAAAATGCCATTTCCAAAATGGGAAACTATTTATATTGATCTGTGTGTCCCCAACAAAACATTACTCAGGTGTTTCCCTCACTTCCTGTTTGGCTGTGTGGCAGGAAGTGAATGAATTAAGTAGAAAGTGACAACATTTGTGAGGTGTCTTTACCCTATCAGGGGTGCAGGCATCCCCAAAACAAACATGAAAATAGTTGATTTAACATTGGGTGGTGTTTGTGGGGGTCCCTAACACACATTCATACATATTAGCAACGCTGGATCGTGGCCTATTGGCATGGTTATATTTTCTTAAGCCTCTCAATAAAATGATCTGAAATTTGGGGTTAAACTGGAACAATAATCATCACTTTTATTTTTTGGATTTCTTTCATTTTGGATAGAGTTGGTGGGGGGGGGGGGGGGTTAGAAGCTGTTAGAATCTGTCAGTTTATTTTGTATTATCCCTGTCCGTTTGGGGAGATTGGCCTTCACTTCCTGCCCCATAGCCAAACAGGAAGTGATCGAAAAAGTAGGCAAATTAAGGGCCCCCCCAAGTCCCCCCCCACAGAACTTGTGTGTGTCCCCTGAAAATTCCTGGGTGGGTCATAAAAAAACAGGGTGTGGCCTTGACAGGAAGGGTGGGTCATTTTTCTATTAGGGGGGTGCCAAAATTTGGTCAGGCCTAGGGAAGCACAAAACCTAAATATCCTACTGCATATTAGGGCTTATTTAGACAGGATCCAATTTACAGCATGTTTTTAGATTGTGGGAGGAAACCCGCACAGGGAGAACATGCAAACTCCAGGCAGATAGTGTCACGGGTGGGATTCGAACCAGCAACCCTTTTGCTGCTAGGTGAACATGCTACACACTACGCTACTGTGCTGAACGAACATTATTGCAGCTGAAAGCATGAGATGTTTTTTTTTTTACCAATTACATGCTTTCCAGCCTGGAGGACAGATGTGGGGTCTAATTGACCCCGCCTTTCTCTATAAAGAGGACCTGTCACACACTAGTCCTATTACAAGGGATGTTTACATTCCTTGTAATAGGAAGAAAAGTGAAAAATAATACAAACAAAGGGACAAACAAGTGCAAAAAATAAAATATTAAGTAAAAAAATAAAATAACAAAGGAATTTAAATGCTCCTGTCCCTAGTAGCTCGCACTCAGAAGCGAACACGCATGCAAGTCCCACCCACATATGTAAACATCCTTCAAACCCCACATGTGAGGTATCATAGCGTGCGTTAGAGCGAGAGCAATAATGTTAGCACTAGACCTCCTCTGTAACTCAAAAGTGGTAACCTGAGAAAAAAAGTCAAGCGTTGCCTATGGAGATTTTTAATAACGAAGTTTAGCGCCATTCCATGAGTGTGCGCAATATGAAAGCGTGACAAGTTAGGTATCTATTTACTCGGTGTAACATCATCTTTTACCTTATCCCTAAAAATTGGCCTAGCTTTACTGCTTTCTTATTTTGTCATTCATGAAACAGGTTTTTTTTTGGAAAGCCAAAAAAAAAAAAAACTTTAGAAAATTTTTGGCACAAATACTGTTGGAAATGTGTCCGAAAAAATGGCCGCCACTTTATTCCCTAGGGTGTTTGTTAATAAAATATATATAATGTTTGGGGGTCCTGAGTAAGTTTCAAGGAAGAAAATATAATTGTTACATGAAGGAGAGAAGTGCCAGAATAGGCGCGGTATGGAAGTGGTTAAAGTGCACCAATAAAAGTGAAAAATTCCTTGAAATTTCGTACCATGGGGGGGGGGAGGCAATTAGGGGCGCCATCAGGAATTATGGGGCCCCTTACACAGCTTCAGGCATGGGCCCCCTGGAGCAGAGAATAGGGGGGGGGGTGCCGCCTGATATTAAGAAGGGGGGGGGGCTGCCGCAATTTGATAAGCGGGGGGTTCCTTTACTAAAAAATACATATAGAAAAATATATATTAAAAAGGGTGGTAGCCATCCGGGGGCCCTGGGGACCACTGGGCCCTTTAATAAAAAGAAACTTCTGGGCTCTTTAATGAAAAATAAATTACAATATCTACATATATAAAATAATAAAAAAGGGGGTTGCCTTGGGAGCTCTGGGCCCTTTAATAAAAAATAACTACCAAAAATCTAAAAAAAAAATAACATTGGATGGGAGCTGTGGTGGCTCAACGTGAATGGCACTGCGCTGACAAGCCGTTCACCTCTGCAGCCAAGGGTTCGGATCCCGGTCTCGGCTACATATGAATTGAGTTTGGTGGTGTCAGTCCGGCTCCCGGTGGGTGTGCTATGCAAGGTACGCCTGTGCTTAGTATGCCCACCCCCCCCCCCCCACAAAAAAAACACCACACTTGCACACACTTTGGCCATGAGGTCTCCTAAAATAAAGGGAGGTGAAGGACCTACAGGGCTGGCTGGGTGGGCTACACTCCTTCATAGGGGGAGTCCCTCTGTCCCATCGGGCTCCCAAGTGTAGCAGGTGGGGTGAGTGGGAGGCCCCCCTCACACCCACCATTGCCACCGGGGGCATGGAGAAGGATGGCGATTGCAAGTCCAGCTCCTCTCTCTCGACTTCACGCACAAAATACACTTTAAAAAAGAAATTAAAGTAAAAAGTAACAAACCTGGGGAAAATGTTTATAACATTTTTAGAAGCAAAAAGGTTGTCATCTGGGGCCCTCTGGGAGCTTTCAAAATTATATTATATATATATATGTTTAAAAAATAACCAAAAAATATATCATATGTTTTTTTTTTTGATTTTTTTGTAAAGGTGGGGGGTTGTCATCTGGAGCCCTGGGATCTCCGGGCCACTGGGGACCAGGCCACTGGGGACCTCCAGACCCCTAAACCAAAACATTGGCCCTTTAATAACAAAAAATTTGGGGGGTTGCCACCCGGGGCCCTGGGGACCTCCAGACTGCCAAAAAATATTAAATTCCAAAAATTGGCCCTTTAATAAAAAATCCTACAAAAACCAACTAACAAATATATATACAAAAAAAAAAAGAGGGGGGTTACCATCTGGGGCGCTGGGGGGCCTCCAGGCATCTGGGCACCTCCGGACCCCCGGGCCCCTTACAGGTGTACAGGGCCGCCATCATGAATTTTGGGGCCCCTTACACAGCTTCAGGCATGGGCCCCCTGGAGCAGAGAGCCGGGGGGGGGTGCTGCCGCATGAAATTGAGAAGCGGGGGGGGGGGGTGGTGCCACAAATTGAGGAGCGGAGGGGCCCTTTACAAAAATTTTGACAGAAATAAGAAATAAAGAAAAATATATATAAAAAAGGGGGGTAGCCATCCGGGGCCCTGGGGACCTCTGTGCTCTTTATCAAATAAAAATACAAAAGAGAGAAAATACATATATATATATTTTTTAAATATAACATTTATCGAAAAAAAGTAAAAAAACAAGGGGGTAGCCTTCCAGGGCCCTGGGGACCTCTGGGCCCTTTCCTTAAAAAAAAAATAAACAAATATATTAAAAAAATATATATATTTTTTTTAAATATATATATTTTATTTAAAAAAAAGGGCTTGCCATCTGGGGCCCTTAGTGGCCTCCGGGCCCCTGGGGACCTTCGGAGCCCTTAAACAAAAAAAAAAAAAAAAAATTGTTTTTTTTTGTTTTAGGGTGGTTCCCATCCGGGCCCCTGGGGGCCCCTGGGGACCCCCGGGCGGTGTAATGCCTGTACCCCCCTAATGGCGGCCCTGCAGGTGTACTGCCTGTACCCCCCTGATGGCGGCCCTGGGTGTAATGTCAGCATGTGAAAAATGACATTCTGAAGGAAAAAAGCCATTTAAAACTGACTCGCGGCAATAATGAATTGTCAGCTCTTGGAATTTGCAGGAGAATTCATTCATTAAAAACACCAAAAAAAAAGCGTGGGGGTCCCCCCAAATTCAATAACCAGACCCTTTAGGTCTGGTATGGATATTAAGGGGAACCCCGCCATCAATTTTTAAAAAAAATGACGTGGGGTTCCCCCCAAATATCCATAACCAGACCCTTCAGGTCTGGTGTGGAATTTAAGGGGAACTCCACTCCAAATAAAAAAAAAAATGGCGTGGAGTCCCCCCTAAAATCCACACCAGACCCCTTATCCGAGCACGTTGACCTGGCCAGCCGCAGAAAAGAGGGGGGGACAGAGCGCGGCCCCCCCCCTCTCCTGAACCGCACCAGGCCACATGCCCTCAACATTGGGAGGGTGTTTTGGGGTGCCCCCCAAAACACCTTGTCCCCATGTTGATGAGGACAAGGGTCTCTTCCCCACAACCCTTGCCCGGTGGTTGTGGGGGTCTGCGGGCAGGAGGCTTATCGAAATCTGGAAGACCCCTTTAACAAAGGGGCCCCCCAGATCCCGGCCCCCCCCCTGTGTGAAAAGGTAATGGGGTACCTTGTACCTCTACCATTTCACGAGAAAAAAAAATTAAAGGGTTAAAAAAGACAAGAGCCGGTTTTTGACAAGTCCTTTATTATCTTCTTTCTTCTTTCCTTCGGGTTTCTTCTTCCTCCTCCATCTTCTTCCTCTGCTTCTGTCTTGGGTCTTCTATTCCCGCATCTTGCCCGGCGTGTTCTTCCATCTTCTTCCGCTGTTCTTCTCGTCCGCATCTTCTTCTCCTTCTTGGTTTTCGCCGGAGGCGCCGCTTCCAATTGAAATCCCCGCTGTCTGCCGGACCACGCCCCCCCCTCTGACGCCTCGGGCAAGCTCTTAGGAGTGTGCTGCAAGTGCGTCAGAGGGGGGCGTGGTCACATGTCAGAGGGCGGCCAATTCAATTTGAAGCTTGTGCGCGGCTTTTTCTTTGCCAGAGTCGCCGCTTCCAATTGAATTGCCCGCTTTCTGGAACATGTGACCACGCCCCCCTCTGACGCACTGGCACCACACGGGGACTTTCCTAAGAGCTTGCCCGTGGCGTCAGAGGGGGGCGTGGTCCGGCAGACAGCGGGGATTTCAATTGGAAGCGGCCGCTCCGGCGAAGAAGAAGAAGGAGAAGATGCGGACGAGAAGGACAGCGGAAGAAGATGGAAGAACACGCCGGGCAAGATGCGGGAATAGAAGACCCAAGACAGAAGCAGAGGAAGAAGAAGGAGGAGGAAGAAGAAACCCGAAGGAAAGAAGAAAGAAGATAATAAAGGACTTGTCCAAAACCGGCTCTTGTCTTTTTTAACCCTTTACATTTTTTTTACTCGTGAAATGGTAGAGGTACAAGGTACCCCATTACCATTTCACACAGGGGGGGGGCCGGGATCTGGGGGGCCCCTTTGTTAAAGGGGTCTTCCAGATTTCGATAAGCCTTCCGCCCGCAGACCCCCACAACCACCGGGCAAGGGTTGTGGGGAAGAGACCCTTGTCCTCATCAACATGGGGACAAGGTGTTTTGGGGGGCACCCCAAAACACCCTCCCAATGTTGAGGGCATGTGGCCTGGTGCGGTTCAGGAGAGGGGGGGGGCCGCGCTCTGTCCCCCCCTCTTTTCTGCGGCCGGCCAGGTCAACGTGCTCGGATAAGGGGTCTGGTGTGGATTTTAGGGGGGACTCCACGCCATTTTTTTTTTTTTGGGGTGGAGTTCCCCTTAAATTCCACACCAGACCTGAAGGGTCTGGTTATGGATATTTGGGGGGAACCCCACGTCATTTTTTTTTTAAATTGATGGCGGGGTTCCCCTTAATATCCATATCAGACCTGAAGGGTCTGGTTATTGAATTTGGGGGGACCCCCACGTCATTTGAATAATTATTTTAAAATTCGTACCATGGGGGGGGGGGGGAATGTCAGCAGGTGAATAAAATGCACTTTTCCTGCGGTTAGAAATATGTCTCTGCACAAAATGACATTCTGAAAAAAAAAAAAAAAAAAAAAAGCCATTTAAAACTGACTCGCGGCAATAATGAATTGTCGGCTCCTGGAAATTGCAGGAGAATTCATTCATAAAAAAACGAAAACAAAAAGCGTGGGGGTCCCCCCAAATTCAATAACCAGACCCTTTAGGTCTGATATGGATATTAAGGGGAACCCCGCCGTCAATTTATTAAAAAAATGACGTGGGGTTCCCCCCAAATATCCATAACCAGACCCTTCGGGTCTGGTGTGGAATTTAAGGGGAACTCCACCCCAAAAAAAAAAAAAAATGGCGTGGAGTCCCCCCTAAAATCCACACCAGACCCCTTATCCGAGCACGTTGACCTGGCCGGCCGCAGAAAAGAGGGGGGGACAGAGCGCGGCCCCCCCCCTCTCCTGAACCGCACCAGGCCACATGCCCTCAACATTGGGAGGGTGTTTTGGGGTGCCCCCCAAAACACCTTGTCCCCATGTTGATGAGGACAAGGGTCTCTTCCCCACAACCCTTGCCCGGTGGTTGTGGGGGTCTGCGGGCAGGAGGCTTATCGAAATCTGGAAGACCCCTTTAACAAAGGGGCCCCCCAGATCCCGGCCCCCCCCTGTGTGAAATGGTAATGGGGTACCTTGTACCTCTACCATTTCACGAGAAAAAAAATGTAAAGGGTTAAAAAAGACAAGAGCCGGTTTTTGACAAGTCCTTTATTATCTTCTTTCTTCTTTCCTTCGGGTTTCTTCTTCCTCCTCCTTCTTCTTCCTCTGCTTCTGTCTTGGGTCTTCTATTCCCGCATCTTGCCCGGCGTGTTCTTCCATCTTCTTCCGCTGTCCTTCTCGTCCGCATCTTCTCCTTCTTCTTCTTCTTCGCCGGAGCGGCCGCTTCCAATTGAAATCCCCGCTGTCTGCCGGACCACGCCCCCCCTCTAACGCCACGGGCGAGCTCTTAGGAAAGTCCCCGTGTGGTGCCAGTGCGTCAGAGGGGGGCGTGGTCACATGTTCCAGAAAGCGGGCAATTCAATTGGAAGCGGCGACTCTGGCAAAGAAAAAGCCGCGCACGAGCTTCAAATTGAATTGGCCGCCCTCTGACATGTGACCACGCCCCCCTCTGACGCACTGGCAGCACACTCCTAAGAGCTTGCCCGTGGCGTCAGAGGGGGGGGGCGTGGTCCGGCAGACAGCGGGGATTTCAATTGGAAGCGGCGCCTCCGGCGAAGAAGAAGAAGGAGAAGAAGATGCGGACGAGAAGGACAGCGGGAGGAACAGAAGATGGAAGAACACGCCGGGCAAGATGCGGGAATAGAAGACCCAAGACAGAAGCAGAGGAAGAAGAAGGAGGAGGAAGAAGAAACCCGAAGAAAAGAAGAAAGAAGATAATAAAGGACTTGTCAAAAACCGGCTCTTGTCTTTTTTAACCCTTTACATTTTTTTTCTCGTGAAATGGTAGAGGTACAAGGTACCCCATTACCATTTCACATAGGGGGGGGGCCGGGATCTGGGGGGCCCCTTTGTTAAAGGGGTCTTCCAGATTTCGATAAGCCTCCCGCCCGCAGACCCCCACAACCACCGGGCAAGGGTTGTGGGGAAGAGACCCTTGTCCTCATCAACATGGGGACAAGGTGTTTTGGGGGGCACCCCAAAACACCCTCCCAATGTTGAGGGCATGTGGCCTGGTGCGGTTCAGGAGAGGGGGGGGGCCGCGCTCTGTCCCCCCCTCTTTTCTGCGGCCGGCCAGGTCAACGTGCTCGGATAAGGGGTCTGGTGTGGATTTTAGGGGGGACTCCACGCCATTTTTTTTTTAATTTGGAGTGGAGTTCCCCTTAAATTCCACACCAGACCCGAAGGGTCTGGTTATGGATATTTGGGGGGAACCCCACGTCATTTTTTTTTTAAATTGACGGCGGGGTTCCCCTTAATATCCATACCAGACCTAAAGGGTCTGGTTATTGAATTTGGGGGGACCCCCACGCTTTTTTTTCCCTTTTTTTAATGAATGAATTCTCCTGCAATTGCCGGGAGCCGACAATTCATTATAGCCGCGAGTCAGTTTTAAATGGCTTTTTTACTTTGAAAAATGACATTTTGTGCAGAGACAGTTCTAACCACGGGAAACATGCGCTTTTTCACATGCTGACATTAGAGACCCCCATAGTACGAAATTTAAAGGAAAATTACACTTTTATTATTGCACTTTTAGCATTATTAAAATCACTGCTCCCGAAAAAACGGCCGTTTTAAAAAATAAAAAAAGCATTGGTACATGTCCCCTGGGGCAGGACTGAGGTCCCCAAACACTTTTTAGGACAAAACTTGCAGATTAGCCTTTAACATTCACTATTAAGATTTCCCCCATAGACTTATACAGGGAGTTCGGCGGCGGCTTTAGTTATCAATCACATCGCGCTGCTGCTGCCGCCGGTTCATGCGCCTAATTAGGGATTCATCCAGCGCACTAATTAAGGCATGTACCGGCGCAGCGCAGATTCATTAGTAAATCAGCCCCATAGTGTCTAAAAAAATAAACAAATTAATTATAACAAAATAGAAATGTATTGACTACTGTATATAAATATGCAAGTTAATTACACAAGGTATAAAATCAATGAACCTCAACCGTTCACCATTTAATGACAACGTTGTCAATGACCAGACGAATACAAACAGACTAAAAAAACATATAAGGGAAAGTCTTCACTACACATGCATAAATATATGGGCCATAGAAATGCTATAAAGATGTAAGCAATGTGGCAGACGTGGAGCCAGGCAGTCCTATTTTGGAAGAATAGAAAAAATGGCAAAAACATGTATAACTCATTCAAAATCGTACAATTTGTAAATTATTGACAAAGTAAGCTGTTGATGACTGTTAGGGGTATATGGTAAAGAGGTATTGGCATACTGGATTCAAGCAAATGGATATCCATTCGTGAGCACTAAAATATGTTGCAATCCATAGGACATGGGAAAATAGCCTGCACATCGGCATTAATTGCAGAAACCAAACTGACGGAATAACAGGAGCATAACAGGTAGGTATATGTTAGGATCTACCTTACCCAGATGTAGAGAACAGTATGCTGCAAATGGTGTGCCGTGGTCTGCTGTGTTCAGTAGTCCATTTAATTTACAATGGAAAAAGCAATAGTGATCAATAGAAGTGGATTTTAAACTGCTGAGCGAGGAATCACCTCTTGTATTAATTAGTTCCCCTATACCTTTCTGCAGTATTCATTTGTGTCTGGACTTGTAAGTTCAAACATCCAGGGTGAAGTAGCTGTTAGAATAGCTGCTGGGTACAATTACCTGGAATGCCGTGTCCCACACTGTGTGCCAACAAACAGCCATGCTGTGGATCCTGAGCGCTGATACACGATGCTGAAAGTGACAGACGTTCACATGGAGGGGGAGTGACGTCAACTAGTTTCACAGGGAAACTCCACTTCTTCAGGACCTAGATGGGTAGATTAGTGTTCGGCTTTTCCTATTGCTTAGTTTGGTTTCCATACCTTTTCCTGGCTTTTGCAATGTACACATGTGACAGAGCTCATCCATTGCAGTCTAAAATTCTTAACTGCTTCTACCCATACTGCCTGCAGGTTATCCCCTGCTAGGCAGAACTTGTATTTACTTAAGCAGTTTTAAGTTTAAGAGATCTAAGGCAGGAACTAGCTGCTCAAGTTCAACTTCTCCATTTAAAGGGACATACATCTGACAATCTCCGCCCCCTTCTCTTTTCTTAAAGTGACAGTTACCGGCGATTTAACCACCAGTGACTTCTGCCTACATGTCAGCATTCTTAAAGTGACCTTTCCTACCAGTTATTCATAGTTAAAGAGAACTCTGCAGATGATTTAACCACTAAAAGGAACTAATCTGTATCCTCAACCTCATAAAGGGACTGCGCCCTTTACAGCTAAGGGCCCCAAATCCAGCAGGAGAACCAAATACATAGTTTTAATTATGGCTGCCTGAAGCAAACATTTAGTCTTTTCCAATTGAGGGCCTACAAGTGAGTTATCCCTGTGTTTTTGCTCACTTGAGGAAAATCTCTCAGTATCTCCTATGGCTATTGTTTGCGTGTCTTAAAGGGTACTGTACTGTGTTGCTTCATTGCTATAGTACCTTGCTTATCAATAGTTTCAGTTACCTGTATTATTTGCCTACCATACCATCTTAAAGCAGAGTTCCAGGCTTCTTCATAAAAAAATAAAAGTCAGCAGCTACAAATACTGCATCTGCTGATCTTTAATAATAGGTCAGCTTGACTGAGGAGTCAATGGGGCAAAGCTACCATCTGTGGAATTATGACTGAATACCCCTAAGTCAGAATCCCCCCTAAAGGTGACAATACTGCAGTGACGCGGAGCCAAGGTTGGCCTGCAATAGCCGGCCCCAACCCCCCATTGCCAGGGCGGGGGGCAGTGTGTAGCGCCGCTTGCCTCAGCGCCGGAGTGCGGAAGGAAGCGGGCCGCCTCTCTCACAGAGCGTATCGCACATTTAATATTAGTTCACTTACACTAATCCAGCGGTTTCTTCACCTGAGCTGATTTTTCAATCGGCTCTCATGTGTTGCCGCTGCCATCTCAGCTAAGGTAAACTGGCAGTGAAGGCACCCCCAAAAGGTGCCAAATGTGGAAGCGGAGGGGGGAGGAGGCAAACAAGCTGAGCTTCCCCTTTAAGGTGGAGCTCTGCTTTAATACAATGTAATAATTTGTTTTACAAGTATGTGCATATTTTTAGCCAAGGTATTTTGGTGGTGTAAGTGGGGGGGGGGGGTGCGGGGTCACACTACATGAACATTGCTATAGTATGAAGTCAGTTAAGGTAACCAGTCGCAGAATTCATGCTTAGATAATGGTGAGTCAATAATAGGGAAATATGAATCATCCTCCACCAAATTATCAGTAGCACACAATTTTTTGTTAAACAGACAGGACATTTAGGGGTTGATTTACTAAACCCGTAGAGTTCAAGGTGGAGGTGTCCCGCTGTCTAAAACAATAGCTTAGCTGGAAGAAATCCGAATCCTTGTATTTTTTTCAATCAGCCTTTAGAATACACTGATCAGCAGCTGATCGACTAAATTTTTCCAGCTTCTCCGTTTGACAGAAGTTGGTCATGACTAAGGATGAGGCCCCCCCCGTTTGGTTCGCACCAGAAGCTTCGAACGGACCGAACGTTCGCGCAAATTTTTAGAACCCCATTGAAGTCTATGGGACTCGAACATTCGAATTCAAAAGTTCTAATTTTAAAGGCTAATATGCAGATTATTGTCGTAAAACGGGTTTGAGAAACCGGGTCTTGCCCCAGGGAACATGTATCAATGGAAAAAAACTGTAGTTTTTTCTGGAGCTTAAAGTGAATTACATTAGATCATTTAAACATTTTACTCATAGTTCTGTCAAAGGGTTGTTAGCCCAGAAGGTATTGGGTGAAGGATGGGGATCTCACTAACACATGGCTGATTAATGCACTAAAGGGACAGATGTGAATGAATGAATGAAAAATGTATATAGCGCGGCACATGCGAACTATGTCGCCTCTGGGCGCTTGTTGTTCCTGTCTCCTTTGATATCAAAAGAGATGAGTCTTGATCTTTCTCCTGAACGCTAAATGATTCTCCTCCAACCGAATGCTGGTTGGTAAAGCGTTCCATAGTCTGGGACCTCGAATCTTCTTTCTCCTTTGGACTTGTAGTTGGCTTTCGGAATCTGGAGCAGGTTTTGATTGGTGGATCGCAGAACGCGATTGGGATTATGAGCTTTTATTTTTTCGCATAAATAATGGGGAGCATTCCCATGGATACATCTATGCGTTAGATGTACAGATGTCATACATTAACCTGTGCAGAACAATTCCGCATGTCTCATATTTGAAACGTCTGACACTGAAATGTGAAAACTCCAGCGGCACAACTTCGGGGGCGACTCTGCAAGTCGTCCTGAGGACGACTTCAGAGGCGACCAGCAAAACAACTTCTGTATAGAAGTCAATGCAGGTCACCCCAAGCCGTCCCCGAAGTCGTGCAGGAACCTTTTTCTAAGTGGGAGCGACTTGTGTCGCTCCTATTAGAACGGTTCCATTGAATTGAATAGGACGCGACTCGTCAGGCGGCTGAGCCGCCTGACAAAATGCCCCAGTGTGAACCGGCTCTAACTCTTCTATGGGGGCACATGGGGCAATAAATGTCACCATGAAACTACATGATCAATGCACATCTTATGCAGGTGAAAAACACAAGTGCAGGTCTTTATGGACATTCCTATTGATTTTAATTAGTTCAGGTTGCAAAACAATAGACTGAAACAAAGCTTTTCTGTGAATGTTTTATGGCATAAAACAAGAGATACAAAGACTATTGTGGACGCATTAAAGGGGTTGTAAACCCTCAGGGTTTTTCACCTTAATGTATTCTATGCATTAAGATGAAAAAATTTTTGTCCTGCAGTACTTCCCCAGACCACCCCTTTTACTTACCTGACCTGATCGTTCCAGTGATGGGGATGGGCGCAGCTCCAGTCCACTATCTCGGGTCCTCATTGGATAGATTGATAGCATCAGAAGCCATCAATTAAATCCAGTGATGTTGGAGCCAGGGGCGGGGCCAAGTCCTGCTGTCTGTGTTAATGGACGCTGCTGCAGGACTCAGGAGTGCACCTGCTCTTGTGCCACCTTGGAAATCGGCTTTCTGAAAGGGCACTCGAGGAGGAGCCAGGAGCACCACAGGGGGACCCCAGAAAAGGATGATCAGGGCCACTCTGTGCAAAACCCTTGCACAGAGTAGGTAAGTATAACATGTTTGTTATTAAAAAAAAACAAAAAAAAACATTCACAATCACTTTAAGGCCCCGTAGACACAAGCAAATCGATTTGTTCAAATTGGTCGGACCGACCGATTTGAATAAATCTGTCTGCTGGCCGTTTTGGTTTGATCGCTGTACTCACGATCAAACCAAAATCCCCGCCAGCAGACAGCGTGGTGACGTGGCTGTGACGTGGCGGTGACGTTGACGCCGCCACGTCACCGCACCAGCAAAATTTTTTTCATCTTAATGCATAGAATACATTAAGGTGAAAAACCCTGAATCCATTCAATGCATGTGCGAGAAGATATGTCTGCTGGTTAGCGTACTAACCAGCAGACATATCGGGCGGACGGATTCCCAGCCGACAGATTTTAAAGCATGCTTTAAAATCTGTCGGCTGGCCAAATCCGTCTGCTCGCCCGTACACACGATCAAATCTGTCTGCTGTGACGGTCGGGCAGACCGTTTCCAGCAGATAGATTTGATCGTGTGTACGCGGCCTAATAATTGTATCCCAATTATTTTTTAAGCGCTGTTTTAGAATGACTAAAATATATTAATCAACAACTGCAGGGCAAGATCATATTTGCACCCTAGGGTAAAAAGAAAGTACTGAGCAGGTGCAGTAAAGTTTTATTCATTTAGATAAGCTTCACGTAGCATGCATACCTCTGCCTGGGTTCTGGGCTCTATTTAGCCCCTATAGCTGAGTTGGAAGCAGTAGGGAAGGCTCTGGTCCATTAATTTATCAGTTGGAAGCCTTGAAGCTTTTTTTCTTTTTACTTATTTTAGTCTCCTGGCTTTGAAGCTGCAGAATTTGAGAAATACTGTTATTCAGATATGTGCTGTGAACAATTTTAAAAGTCAGTGATTTTATCATCTCACCAGCTTTTTATGATAAGAATGGAAAATAGCAAGAAATGGAACGCAGAACCTTAACTTCACCTTTCATCTGAATCCTTGAAATGGAACATTGATTGAATGTCACAGAAACCTCAGAGCTCAGCGGATCCCTTCTGCCACCTCTAGAGATAGAAATGTATAATGAATGTCAAATTCAGAGAAAAAGATTAAGTGCATCAGAGCATTAGTGGCTCTTTGGGAAGGTGTTTATACTTTTTTTTTTTTAAAGTAAGGATATTAATGTGGGTGACCACCCTGCCTTGCCTTCTAATACTATGTGCTCAGACTTTCCTGTTTCTGACTAAATATTCTGATCAATTAACAGACTGGAGCCCGGATTTACAAAGCACTTACGCCAACGTATCTCCAGATACGCTGACGTAAGTACAAATGTGCGCCGTAGTATCTATGCGCCAACCCACAAACCAAGATACGTCGAAAAATAGGCTTCAGCTGCCCAAAGTAAATTTCCTACGCCGGCGTATAGCGGGCGCATATTTACGCTGGACGCATGTGGCGCTCCCATTGATTTTCGATTCAAATATGCAAATTAGTCAAATACGCCGATTCACAAACGTACTTTCGCCCGGCGCATAATATTCACGGTTTGCATAAGTCGTACGTCCAGCGTAAAGTTATTCCCCATATTGGAGGCGCAACTCATGCAAAGGTATGGACCAGGGAATGAATTCCGTCAAATTTTACGTAGTTTACGTTATACGTGAATAGGGCTGGGCGTAGGTTACGTTCACGTCGTAGGCAGTGATTCGATGTATCTTAGGCAGTTGTTTTGACGTGATTGTGAGCATGCGCACTGGGATGCGTCCAAGGCACGATGCATGCGCAGTTCGTTTTAAGTTCTTGTCTGACGCACGGCCCATCATTTGCATTGGGTCACGCTTCATTTAAATGTATCACGCCCACTTCCACCTACTTTGACTTAGGCTGGCTTACGCCTACGAATTTACGCTACGCCGGCGCAACGTTGGGAGCATTTGCTTTGTGAATTCCATGCTTCCCTCTCCACCTTGCGCCTGCGTAGCGTAAAAAAACATACGCTATGGCAGCATATACATGCGCCGATGTATGTGAATCCGGGCCTGGCTGTTTAGAGGGTACAGTATCTACTCCACCTTCCAGTGTCTGCTTTTATATGTGCTAAATGTGAACTAGAATGAAATCACCTAGGTCTGTCAAGATGGCAACCCTAGTTAAAGATAGATCCTGTATACCACATAAATACATTGTCAGGGGGAGTATTGAGGTCTCTAAAAGGTAAATGTTTGTAGCGGGGGTATTTTTGCCTCTAAGTCTTGTGATAATATTGTGTAATGATATTTTAGGATTAATATTATAGATTGGTATTTGGCACCATCTAGTGGCCAAAAATGAGAGGTGGACTTAATTTATTTTTGTCTTCAAGAACATGAGGAGGGATTATGCAAACGGCCTCCAATGAACTCTCAGCAAGGGGGCGGAAGTACATGTGGGGAAAGTGATAAAAACCCCTGTGGGCGGCCATCTTAGGTCTCTTGCCCATGAGGCACATGGCTTGCTAAGAGAGCTCTGTGTGTGACTGTTTTTCACAGAGCTCTGGCCTACTTTGTTGCTGAGACAAATCAGTTATTTTCGGGGAGGTAACGGAGAACTCCCAAACGTTTTTGAAGCAGAACAGCAGTGTGTGTAACCCAGCGGTCCTTTGGGGAGGTAACGAAGAACTCCTGATCGTCTGTGGAATAGAACGACGTGACAGTGCTGACTGGCAGCAGGACAGAGACAACTGGAGCAGAGGTTCACAACTTTCCAGGCCTGGTGTGGTGAGAGGGCTGTCGCCCAGAAGTTATTTAACACCCTTAACACACTTAGACTAATTTCACAGATTAGCTGGGACCTGTAGTCCTACAGGCAGGGCCGATCCTAGGCAGTGTGCGCAGGGTGCTTTGCACCCAGGCGCCTGCAGAGGTGGGGGCGCCAAAGTGCAAGAGTTCTCCTCTCCTTCTGGCAGTGCTCGGGGCAGGGGCCACTCCTCTTCCTGACACAAGGGTTCTAGTTCTCAGTGGCTGCTGCATGCTGATGTGCAGGAATGAATTCCTCACACTGGGATTCTGGGATCCCGCACTGTCTATACCTCCCCTTCTGATCTCTATCTTGGGCTGCAGAGAGAAGTGAGGTGAGTCACAGTGTTCAGTGTGCTGGAGGATGGCATCCCCAGCATCCCTTTACACGTGCTCTGGGCTACCCCTGCTCTAGATGTTTCATGGCATGGTAGATTGCATAGGATACACAGCCCCTGTCCCTTCCTGCACCTCAGTAATCCATTTACAGATGTGATGTATAATGAGATGTACTAAGAGCCCTTTCACACTGACAGTGTGGGGGCGTTGGTGACAAAGCGCCGCTAGTTTTAGCAGCGATTTACCGTAGATTTAGAGGTACTTTTAACAGACACACACTAAAGAGCCTCAAAGAAGCTACTTGCAGGAACATTTTGGATGTCCTGCCAGCGCATTGCACCAGTGTGAAAGCAACCGGGCTCTCACAGTGGGATTGCAGATGAGGCTTTTTTTCAGGTGCTATTTTTAATGCTAAAGCGCTTGAAAAACGCCTCCAGTGTGAAAGGGGTTCAATGGACCATTTCTACTATTACTATTGTCTGCAGTCTCTGACCATCTCCTGTACTATGTCTGCAGTCTCTGACTATCTCCTTAGCATGTCTGCAGTCTCTGACCGTCTTCTGTTCTATGTCTGCAGTCTCTGACCGTCTTCTGTTCTATGTCTGCAGTCTCTGACCGTCTTCTGTACTATGTCTGCAGTCTCTGATCATCTCCTGTACTACGTCTGCAGTCTCTGACTGTCTCCTGTATCATGTCTGAAGTCTCTGACCGTCTCCTGTATTATGTGTGCAGTCTCTGACCATTTCCTGTATTATGTCTGCAGTCTCTGACCATCTCCTGTATCGTGTCTGTAGTATGTCTGGGGGTCTTTCTAACAGACTCTCTAACAGAAGCCCACTATGTGTCCATTAGAGAGGCCCCCTTCCAGGTCCCAATAAAGTACTCTGCTTCTTTTCCTGTATTTTGTTTATTGTTAAGAGATCATGTAAGGATCCCAGGGTAATAAAGACTTTGGCCCAGATTCACGTACATCGGCGCATTATCGGTCCGGCGTAGCGCACCGCCATTACGTTAGACTTGCGCCATCTAGCCGCGTAATCCCCCGATTCACGTAGCTTTTGCGCAGGAAATTGCGCAAGCGTAAGGTTTTTTCCAGAGGCGTAAGGAGGAGTAATACAAATTGGGAGGGACGTGGGCGTGTTACATTGAAATGAGCCGTGACCCCATGCAAATGAAGGGCCGGCCGGCTCGCGCATGCGCGCTTGAAGGAGACCATGGTCAGCTCCGCTGTGCGCATGCTCACAACTCGGGAGCGGCGCAATCAGTGAAATTGGAAATGGACTAGGGCAACTTTGTGAACTACGCAGACAGCATAAATAGACACACACAAATGCACTTCCTTTGCAAAATACATCCCTTTGTATCCCTCCCTATACAGCAAGGTGCTTTTGTTTGTTTGTGACGTGTCTTTGAGATATTTGGGGACTGTTTTGCAGAGTGATTTTTGTCTTTTATGTGTTTTCTTTGTTGTTATTTAGTTTAAATTATATTTTTGCTGGGCATTTTTTTTTTTTGCTCGTCATTTATTTAATTTTTTTGGTTCTGTTTGTGTATGATTTTGGAATGTGGGGGTGATATTCCTGCGGGAAAAGGGGTGTCACCCTCATTTGTGGTGGAGAAGTGATCCCCAAGTCCGTGTGAATGGTGTATGAATGTACAGTGACATAATTGGAGCCGTGGCGTGGCGTTGCAGCTCACAAGTCCTGCATGGTGGACTGGTGCCAATCCAATGTGATGAGGATGTGGGGTGTGTGTGCTAGGGACCACAGTGGTGTGCATGCATGCATTCTCATTGTGCCATGATTAATGTGTGTGTTTAACGTGCAAAGATGCATAATGTGAGCTGGCATGAGATGGGGTCATGAGATGGGGTACCAGTGCATATGCAGAGTCACCTTGAAGGGAAAAGACAGGAGGATGTTAGTCATGCATGTGCCACTTGTGAGGTGTGCATCACGGGAGGGGACAGTCATGCCTGCCACCCATGTCACTCACCAACCAGCCAGCTGTCCCCATACATGTTCTGTTCGCAATCTGTGGGGATGGGGCTCTGATTGTATATGTAGCTGTCATGGGTGTCATGGGTGGTGTCATGTGTTGGGCTGCTGATGTCCTCCTGCAGGGTTGTGGTTAATTCCAGGATGGCATAAGGGGGGAATCTGAAGATGCGATACACCTCAGAATCACTCATGCCAAAGAGGTCTATGCGTGTGCGGTATACCCTCTCCCGTGCCATCCTCCGTGCCATCCTCTGTGCCCTCCTCCTTCTTTGGTCATCTAAATTCACTAGTGCAGCTATGAGCGACGATGCCCCTGGCATGTTGGCAGTCAAATTGTAGTGCAACACGTGTGTGTGGTCTGCTCCTCAGTAACTGTGTTGCTTTCTGTGAGATGTAGACGTTTTTTCAAAATTTAGACCAGCTTTTAGGTGCTCTAACTTTAGACAGGACATTTTGCTGTTGCGCACATCGCGTAGCCTGCGCAGCAACTGCGTTTTTTTGTGGATCCCCGCAACTCCCTCATTAGCATATTTGACTAGCAAATCAATGGTGTGTCTAGCGCATTTTTGCGTGGACGGATGCGTCTGTCTAACAAAATTACGCCGGACAAAAAAAAGTAGATTTCTGGCGTAAATCGTTTTCTGAATCGCGCGCATCTAAACGCACGCGCACATTTAGACTTACGCACGCGCAACACCAGTTGCGCAGGCGTAATCGCTCTGTGAATCTGGGCCTTTGTTTGGGAACATTTCTGTGTTTGAGTCATTTCCATAGAAACATTTGTAAATGGGAGTAGTTAGCAAAATGACCACGCCCATGTGGGGGCGCCAGAAATATTTCTGCACCCAGGCGCCTGTGACCCTATGATCGGCCCTGCCTACAGGGAGGTCTAATTCAAATAGACTGAGTTCAATTAGGCCTAAAAGCCTATGCTTCATTGAGGGCTGACTGACAATTAAGGTATACCTACACCGAAGGCATCTACAAGTGTGCTGTATAGCAGGAATTGTTATCACTCTTCAGTTATGTTACTTTATTACTTGTTAAACCATTGGATTACAAACACTGCAGTATAATAGCTAGCTGAAGTAAGAAGACTAGAGACTACACTTCTCACTGGGAGGGTTGCCTTATACCTCGGGGAAACTCTTGAGAAATTGTATTGTGCTGTGTTAATATCCTTGCATTAGTATGTTTGGTGCGACCATACTGGAAGTGGGAAGGTGGTCAGTGTTAAGGCATTGTCACTCTGATCACTAGTCCCAATTGGAGACGCGCCGCAGTAGAGTCTCAAAGGACCTTTAAGTGTTAATATTTGTGTACACTCATTGCACTATTATAGTACGTTTGTATATTGATACAGTTATTATAACTACTGTCTTTATAACAGTTCCAGTAAACTTACATTCTGGTTGATCACAATTGGTGTGAAGCTTGTTCATTATTCTAACAGGTGGAACAACGGATGCTCAGTTAACGATAAAGGTACACTATATACACATTGTTATGGTGGGAATGTTCCGTTTAGTGAAAGTTTCATATCAGCACTGCACCACAGCTGTGTCAAGGGGAGCGAGACCAAATCATTGGGGGGTTGCTAAAGCAGAGTACAGGCCCAATCAATTACCAGCAGCTCCTTTGGGGGTAATTGCTACACGTTTAACCTTCTAAATTACTTAGCGTGCCTGTACAAAACAAAAATACATTTGATGCTGATCCAATTAAATTGGCATGGTTGTGTAAGAAGCATGGGTGTCCTACAGTGCCTTGCGAAAGTATTCGGCCCCCTTGAACTTTGCGACCTTTTGACACATTTCAGGCTCCAAACATAAAGATATAAAACTGTAATTTTTAGTGAAGAATCAACAACAAGTGGGACAAATCATGAAGTGAAACAAAATTTATTGGATATTTCAAACTTTTCTAATAAATAAAAAACTGAAAAATTGGGCGTGCAAAATGATTCAGCCCCTTTACTTTCAGTGCAGCAAACTTTCTCCAGAAGGTCAGTGAGGATCTCTGAATGATCCAATGTTGACCTAAATGACTAATGATGATAAATGGAATCCACCTGTGTGTAATAAAGTCTCCGTATAAATGCACCTGCACTATGATAGACTCAGAGGTCCGTTTAAAGCGCAGAGAGCATCATGAAGAACAAGGAACACACCAGGCAGGTCCCAGATGCTGTTGTGGAGAAGTTTAAAGCCGGATTTGGATACAAAAAGATTCCCCAAGCTTTAAACATCCCAAGGAGCACTGTGCAAGCGATAATATTGAAATGGAAGGAGTATCAGACTACTGCAAATCTACGAAGACCTGGCCTTCCCTCTAAACGTTCAGCTCATACAAGGAGAAGACTGATCAGAGATGCAGCCAAGAGGCCCATGATCACTCTGGATAAACTGCAGAGATCTACAGCTGAGGTGGGAGACTCTGTCCATAGGACAACAATCAGTCGTATACTGCACAAATCTGGCCTTTATGGAAGAGTGGCAAGAAGAAAGACATTTCTTAAAGATATCCATAAAAAGTGTTGTTTAAAGTTTGCCACAAGCCACATGAGAGACACACCAAACATGTGGAAGAAGGTGCTCTGGTCAGGTGAAACCAAAATCGAACTTTTTGGCAACAATGCAAAACGTTATGTTTGGCGTAAAAGCAACACAACTCATCACCCTGAACACACTATCCCCACTGTGAAACATGGTGGTGGCAGCATCATGGTTTGGACCTGCTTTTCTTTAGCAGGGACAGGGAAGATGGTTAAAATTGATGGGAAGATGGATGGAGCCAAATACAGGACCATTCTGGAAGAAAACCTGATGGAGTCTGCAAAAGACCTGAGACTGGGACGGAGATTTGTCTTCCAGCAAGACAATGATCCAAAACATAAAGCAAAATCTACAATGGAATGGTTCACAAATAAACATATCCAGGTGTTAGAATGGCCAAGTCAAAGTCCAGACCTGAATCCAATCGAGAATCTGTGGAAAGAACTGAAAACTGCTGTTCACAAATGCTCTCCATCCAACTTCACTGAGCTCAAGCTGTTTTTCAAGGAGGAATGGGCAAAAGTTTCAGTCTCTCGATGTGCAAAACTGATAAACATGCCCCAAGCGACTTACAGCTGTAATCGCAGCAAAATGTGGCGCTACAAAGTATTATCTTAAGGGGGCTGAATAATTTTGCACGGCCTTTTTTTCAGTTTTTTATTTGTTAAAGAAGTTTGAAATATCCAATACATTTTGTTCCACTTCATGATTGTGTACCACTTGTTGATTCTTCACAAAAAATTACAGTTTTATATCTTTATGTTTGAAGCCTGAAATGTGGCAAAAGGTCGCATAGTTCAAGGGGGCCGAATACTTTCGCAAGGCACTGTAACTGTGGTATTTTAGACTTTTATTTTTTAAATGTTCACAGTCATATTTAGTTAACAAAAATATAAATACATTTAGGGGTCATGGGGTCATGCAACATTAATCAAATTTTTTGGTAAACACATCTGTAAAACAAAATTCAGACATAAGCAAGCAGACTTCTCTATCATTTTATGGAGAATTCTCTATGTTTTTCCAGTAAGTGATCTATTAAAGATCCATAGCCAATTGCTTGTGATGCTTATTACTACTGTATTTGGATTTCTTCCTTTTAATGAGAAACTTCCTGAACACCAAACTGTTTTTCCAAGAGTAAAGTCTCCATCTAGTGTCTAAAATGGTTATAACAAGTCTAGCTGTAAGAATTCAAATAAGGCATCCATTGTTTTTTTTGTTTTTTTTAAATGATGTACTCACATTCATTCAGTTGGTATTACAGCAACAATGACCCTAGTAACACAACCTGAATGTGACACTGCCCCATTGTATGTAGACGTTCTCATAGGGTCCATTATCAGTGTTGTATTGTTTGATCAGATATCACTGTCAGTTGTGCAAGACTTTTCATTGCTCACGTTTCAAAATTCAGAATTCAACATTATTATAATATTTTATTTAATGTATCCACATTAATAATGATTTAGCATTGATTGAGGGATATAACCTGTGCATGTTTAGAAAAACTGTTTTAAAAGATATACGTTTATAAAAGCATGTTATGTAGGAATCAAAAACATACTAAGTGTATCGTATATAATATAAAGTTACCAGAGTGTGTATATGTGTGTGTATATATACAGTACAGAACAAAAGTTTGGACACACCTTCTCATTCAAAGAGTTTTCTTTATTTTCATTACTAGGAAAATTGTAGATTCACACTGAAGGCAACAAAACTATGAATTAACACATGTGGAATTATATACATAACAAAAAAGTGTGAAACAACTGAAAATATGTCATATTCTAGGTTCTTCAAAGTAGCCACCTTTTGCTTTGATTACTGCTTTGCACACTCTTGGCATTCTCTTGATGAGCTTCAAGAGGTAGTCACATGAAATGGTCTTCCAACAGTCTTGAAGGAGTTCCCAGAGATGCTTAGCACTTGTTGGCCCTTTTGCCTTCACTCTGCGGTCCAGCTCACCCCAAACCATCTAGATTGGGTTCAGGTCCAGTGACTGTGGAGGCCAGGTCATCTGGCGCAGCACCCCATCACTCTCCTTCTTGGTCAAATAGCCCTTACACAGCCTGGAGGTGTGTTTGGGGTCATTGTCCCGTTGAAAAATAAATGATGGTCCAACTAAATGCAAACCGGATGGAAGCATGCCGCTGCAAGATGCTGTGGTAGCCATGCTGTTCAGTATGACTTAAATTTTGAATAAATCCCCAACAGTGTCACCAGCAAAGCACCCCCACACCATCACACCTCCTCCTCCTCCATGCTTCATGGTGGGAACAGGCATTTAGAGTCCATCCGTTCACCATTTCTGCGTCGCACAAAGACACGGTGGTTGGAACCAAAGATCTCAAATTTGGACTCATCAGACCAAAGCATAGATTTCCACTGGTCTAATGTCCATTCCTTGTGTTCTTTAGCCCAAACAAGTCTCTTCTGCTTGTGGCCTTTCTTTAGCAGTGGTTTCCTAGCAGATATTCTACCATGAAGGCCTGATTCACACAGTCTCCTCTTAACAGTTGTTCTAGAGATGTGTCTGCTGCAAAAGGAGGCTACTTTGAAGAACCTAGAATATGACATATATTTTCAGTTGTTTCACACTTTGTTATGTATATAATTCCACATGTGTTAATTCATAGTTTTGATGCCTTCAGTGTGACTCTACAATTTTCATAGTCATGAAAATAAAGAAAACTCTTGGAATGAGAAGGTGTGTCCAAACTTTTGGTCTGTACTGTGTATATATATATATATATATATATATATATATATATATATATATATATATTGTAACAGTAGGCGCTACGGTCACGTTGAAGTGGACACAGAGTCTGCATATTGGCTGAATGCAGAGCTGCAGAGTGTAAATTTAAAAACAGAGAAAACTGCGCTGGCAGTTTTCTCATATTTTTCCTATTGCTACATAAGGGCTCTATGGCTTGGAGATCCTTCAGAGTTCTGGGTGGGACTGGATCTCCAACCTGTGTCCAGGTTTTAAAGACAGCCTGCAAGCTGCCTTCCCAGGTGCAGACAGCTCATTAAAGGAAGGGCTGGGGAGAGCAGATGGGGGAGAGAGAGGAAGGAAGGTGAAGCAGTGGCTGTGACTGTTGCTGTGTCTCTGTGTTGGGACGGACGCTGTATGCGTTGAAGGACTTTGGGGCCTTGTGCATCCAGGACTGTGGGCCTGGAGGAGCGGATGGTTTGAGGAACCATTACCTATAACTGCAGTGCTGTTGAAAAGTAGCCAGGTGGGCTGGTATTTTCATTTATCTTTGGATGTCGTTTAAACCCCTGCGTGGGATTCCTATGAATGGACTTTTTGTTTTGTTTATCTCCACTTAATAAATGTGGGCTACCAGGCCCTTAACGCTAATTGCCTGTTTGCTGTGGACTCACTACACCAAAACGCATCTGCCAGAAGAGCTAAACACCCCCAACGTTTACAAAATATATATATATATATATATATATATATATATATATATATATATACTGTATATATATATATATATATATATATAGTCTCCCCAATAATATAAATATTATATAGTATAGATAATCTCACAATAAAGGTGAGACACCTGGTGGTTGAAAGTGATGATACATGAGAATCTCAGAGTCCAGGGAACAGTTAATCAGCCAATAGAAACCAGACACGTCTTCACAGGAACTCCCATATGGGCCACGAACCTATGAGTTAAGGACACATATCGGCTGGGCAGAACTTGGTATACATTTATAGTCTTATTGTCCTGATGGATATAAAAAAGGAGAAAATTAGATAGAGGGTGATCAGATGAATGAGGATCAATGGAGCAATGGATCAATGACTGAAAGATTACTGGAGGAGGAAGCACCCATGTAGGAATGACTCAGGACTGACTCCGATGGGGAGGGGCACACTAGCGCAATGCATGAGGACATAATCTTATCCCATGAAGATCCATAGGAAGCCACTGCAGCCATTTTAACTTTGGTCACCTGCAAGTAGGAAATATCCATTTTGGAATCGGTAATTATGCCATTTTTGATTTTATCTTGAATCTATTGTTGTTCCCTAAAATGTTGAAATATTGATGTTGTTCTTTAAAGTACAAAGGTAAGGAGAAAATATGTAGCGCTATAATAACATAGAGACAGTGAATTCTCAGAAATAAATAAATTAATAATCACTGTACTAAAACAGTGATGAAGTAACAAAAACAATTGTGGGGTGAATAAATGAACTAGTGCAACAAACAAATACAACCAAAAATGACAATGTGAAGTCTCAAGTATCAAAAAACTTGTGAATGAACGGATAATAGAATGACCACATAGATCCTCAAAGGCAAACAATCATTTCTCATGCCGCGTACACACGATCACTTTTTGTGATGAAAAAAAACAACGTTTTCAAAAACGTCATTTAAAATCACTGTGTGTGGGCAAAACATCGTTTTATGTCTTCAAAAAAACGACCAAAAAAAATTCGAACATGCTTGAATTTTTTGTGTCGTTTTTCAAAACGTCGTTTTTTGTGTCATAAAAAGTGATGGTGTGTGGGCAAAACGATGTTGAAAACAACGTTTTTAAAGCCGCGCATGCTCAAAGGCAAGTTATGAGACGGAGCTTCAATGGAACAGAGTGCTGTCGAACATGGTGTACGTCACCACGCTTTGCTAGAGCATTTTGGAAAAACGATGGTGTGTATGCAACGTCGTTTTGGAAAATGAAGTTTGAAAAACGTTGTTTTGTTTCATCACATAAAACGTCGTTTTTTTTCATCACAAAAAGTGATCGTGTGTACGCGGCATCAGACTCAATGAAGATATGAATGCGCTTACCAGAAGACGTGGATATGCCTGTCAGCGACAGCAGATCAATAAGGCATGAAACTCTCAGGGCACAATCTGCTCGGCTTCCTCAAACTGGATCAACGAGTAGGATGAATCTTCAGTGGAGGGCCATGGATGCACGATGTCCTGGAGTAGTGTTCCAAGTGACCTAAGATGTCTAACCCTAAATGAATGAGGGAGCATGGTGATGAAACCCCTTGGGGGATGGGACACAGTAAAGATAGGAGACTCCAAACAGCATGTGGGGGAGAAAAGAAAAACACAGCCCCAGTGGTGCAGGTCAAAAATATAAAGGTTTCATTATAATAAAACCACAGATAAATATTAAAAATTATTACAAATGATAAAAGGGGCAATATGAGAAATGCGTAGGGCTTGGTGAAAACCAAGCCCTATGCATTTCATCCTAGAGGGACTTCAACTGAGACATCAACCTGTTGCCCCATATTGCACACATATAAATATAAAAACACTCCTCTCTTGACCAAGAAAGAACCAATCAGGCCAATCTCCTAATCAAGGTGCATGATTGGAGGAGAGCCAGCACGTGACCTGCTAGGCTCGTAGCCTCCAAGAGTGGACCAATACAAATGAGGCCACTCCCATGATCCCGGGGGTGATCCAAATTGAACCAATGAGTCATAATAGAAAACCCGCTAAGGCATAGTAGGAGGAGAGAAAACACGGTGATAACCACCCACATCTCAGCCCCTCCTTCAGCCCCAGGCAGGTATAACCAGCACCATGTGACCTGGGCTGACACTCATCTAGTACCGCCACTAAAGCAGATGTTAAAACACTACTGAGGGAAAACCCAAGGAGTGTCATCCTGTACTACCCTAAAGGCGGGTATTTAAACACAACAAAGGGAAAGCCAAAGGGCTGCCATCACACATGGATCACATGGGTCACCCACAATGGGTACCCAACCCACGTCACCCAGATGCATCAACCCTATACTTAACATCCAGACGGATAACTGAATGTCAGATCTCCGCTCCCCAATGTAAACACAGGGCGGGAACACTGACAGGGGCACCCAACCGCACAGTTTGCACCGTCAGTGCGAAGTCACGGTGCATGGCATACGCCGTCACCGTCACGTGGAGCACAGCGGTGGGATGCAGCGCACACCTTTCAGCCAACAGATCAGGCATGATCTCACGACAGGCGTCACACGTCACAGTCTTCATGTGACGCAGAGAGGTGAGGCCCAACCTGTATGGCGTAACCATAAAGCAGCATATCTCGTCCTCAACAAGGCCCGTGAAGGCAGGGCAAGGACGAGGCAGTGCCATCTGGTGGGCCTGGAAAGGAACGTTGCATAAATCAACATAAATAAATATATGCTCATAAATAATACAACATTCTAAAAAGATAATATTACCCACAAAACGAGGGAAAATTGCAATGATTGACCATACCAAGCATGGAATGGATAAACAACTCTAAAAAAGGGGATAATTCCAAAAGAATAACAATTATGCTAAGTTAATAAAATAATTGAAATCCCATTCCACATTCATACCAAAGGGCTGGTAAGTACGTAACTCGTGAATCCAGTAGGTTTCAAGGCGGGACACCCCACATATATGTGACTCTCCTCTCCAATGTGGAACAAATTGGTCAATTACCAAAAACTGTGTCCCCTTAGTGCAGGGGTCTTCAAACTATGGCCCTCCAGGTGTTCAGGAACTACAATTCCCATCATGCCTAGTCATGTCTGTGAATGTCAGCGTTTTACAATGCCTCATGGGATTTGTAGTTCCGCAACAGCTGGAGGGCCGTGGTTTGAGGATCCCTGCCTTAGGGTCACGATCATGGTGTTGCAAATAGTGACGGGGGACACTGTGATTGGTTTTGCCCAATTTGATGTTGGCTATATGTTCATTGACGCGGATGGTAAATGTCCTAATGGTGCGCCCAATATATTGTTTTTTGCACGGGCAGGTCAGAAGGTATACAACGTATTGTGTCGCACACGTAGACCTTGGATCGATCGGTCACCTCTAAAAATGACCCCCGCGTGCCCTGGCAAGGCTGGTCCCAAAATGTTGGTGTTTTGGAGGACACCCTAATGCTTCTTAGGCCGCGTACACACGATCAAATCTATCTGCTGGAAACGGTCTGACAGACCGTTTCAGCAGACAGATTCGATCGTGTGTACGGGCGGACAGACAGATTTTGCCAGCAGACAGATTTTAAAGCATGCTTTAAAATCTGTCTGCTGGGAATCCGCTAACCAGCAGACATATCTGCCCGCACATGCGTCGAATGGATTCGACGCATGCGTGGAAGTGTTTTACTTCCTGGTGCGGTGACGTGGCAGCGTCAACGTCATCGCCACGTCACCGCGCTGTCTGCCGGCGGGGATTTTGGTTTGATCGTGTGTACAGCGATCAAACCAAAACAGCCCAGCAGACAAATCTGATCAAAACGGTCTGTCAGACCGATTTGAACAGATTTATTTGGTCGTGTGTACGCGGCCTCAAAGATTTCTTTAATCCGCATGGATTGACTCGAAAAGATGGTAAAAAAGGACCACCTAAACCTCTCATCTTTGACCTTTTTGGGACGCACTTGGAGTAATGAACTACGATCGATCTTAACGATCTGATCGATTTCTACATCAAGATCTCTGGCCACATAGCCCCTCTCTATGAACCTATCCTTCAGAGTGGCCAATTGGGTGATGAAATCCTCCATCCTAGTGCAGTTCCGCCTCAAGCGGAGGAATTGGCTACGTGGCACTGATTTAAGCCACTGTGGGTGATGACCACTATCGACAGGGATATACCCATTGCGATCTGTGGGTTTGAAATATGTAGAAAACTCCAACCGATGGTCAACCACTTTGATCTCAAGATCCAAGAAGTGTATGGAGGTTGAACTAGCTTCATGGCTGAGTTTTATACCTCTATCATTTAAGTTGAGTACAGACATGAATTCATTTAGGGAGTCATGGTCACCCTTCCATAGGAGGAGGATGTCGTCTATGTATCTAGCCCAGAGGACTAATTCAGGCCTCTTGAAGGCATAGACGACATCCTCTTCCCATTTGGCTATAAAAAGATTGGCCAAACTAGGGGAAAATTTAGCCCCCATAGCGACCCCTTTGGTCTGAAGATAAAAGCTATTCTGGAACCAAAAGTAGTTGTGCTGGGCTGCAAACCTGAGTAGCTGCATGATAAAGTTACACTGAATAAGGGACAGGATGGTACTCTGTGATAGATAGTATTTAACTGCCTCAAAGCCCAACTCGTGGGGGATGCATGTGTACAGTGCCGCCACGCCGGCCGTTACCAGGATCATGCCCTCCTGGAAGCCGACTGATTCAAGTTTTTCTCTAAATAATACAATTCTTATTATATTTTTCTTTTTACATAGTTCCAATTTTATTGACAAAACAAACGTCCAATGTATTTCACATTGTTAACCACTTACTTACCTGCAGTATAGTAATGGTTGGACAAGTGAAATAGACGCTTTGTTTCATTGTCCCTGGAAATTTGCCTCGCAGTGTCCTCCTGCTTTCCTCCCCTTCTCCTGTGCCTACTGGTCAGGATCCCTCCATGGGATCCCTCCCACCTGTGCTACACTCACCCCCCCCCCAACATCTAGCCTGTCCCCATGGCATGTCCCTGCAGCAACAAACATGGTATCACACATAAAAAAAACTGTATACAAAGTGCAAGAGCACCTCCCTCCCAAGGCCCTCTGCCTGCTGGGAAATGTTGTCCAATGTTGGCAGGGTTATCTTCTGTCCATGACACCTGCTAAACAGAGAGAACACAAGGTACAAAATCCTACCACTAACGACTAGCTGTACAAGTTTTTTGTCAGCATGGGGTTATAATCCCACTGACAGAAAATAAAAAACTATACACAGACTTTTTTTTTTGGCAGCAAGGGGTTATTGAACCTGCTGGCAGAAACAGCATGTATTTTTTTTAGAGTCCCTGTTAAGAGGAGCCCCTTCTTGATCATCAGGCTTTTGACAAAAACAAAGTAAGTGTCCAAACCTAGGCTTCACCGAGTCTATCACAGTGGACAATCCATCTGGCATGAATCAGGGTAGCCTAGTCTGCAAAGAAACAAACAGAAGTAACACAGGCAACAATCTCCCAGCTGTCCATGTAACAGTCTCCACTTGAGCTGCACACCCCTATTCCTTCCGAATGTCCTAAAAGCCTGCCCAGGTTTCCTTACAATCTGGCACCCACAGGCTTAGGGATTTGCAGGAATCTGGAAAACTGGAAAACCTGGGTAGTTTTGAGCTTTTTGGGGCACACTCGGGGGTCCAACCCCTGTCAGTCCCCACCTCCCAACGCCCATGCCTGGATGCCACTGCCAGGTTGAGCCTGTCAGAGGAAATCTGCACAGTTGCACTTGCACTGTTGCACAGTGAGCTCTGGACGAATAGTGACTGTCTGAGGGGAATGGAGGCCTCAGGCATGCTGTGCCTGTACTATTGTAATGGAAAGTACTGCACTAGTCTGCACTCACACAGTCTGCTCTGCCTCTAGGCGGCAGGCACCTGGCGCGGTGTCAGGACTCAGAAGGAGGCTCAGGCCTGTAATGTACACAGTGCCGCTCGTCTCGCCTCTCACTCACACTATCTGGTGGACTGGCACTCCTGGATTTGGAGTCGTTATGGTGGCTCGGTGCTTGCTGGGCAGGGATTGCGGAAGTAGAGGGAGCTCCGTGAAAAAAAAAACAGAAGTTGGTAAACGTCCCTCCTCGCCCTTTTCGTCTTGTTGTTGTTCTATAATGAAAACGGATCGGATATTCGTCATCGTATTCGTCAGTGGACAAATATGTGCTGTACTTTTCATTTCATTTTTGTCACTGTAAAAATGCCGCTAATGAACTCGTTGCCGAAAACCTTTTTGTTTACTAAATTAACACTGCTCAGCAGCAGCTAAAAGTAGCTATGCTCTGCCCCTGTTTTTTTTTTTTTTTTATTTAGATGAGGGCACTGGAGATCAGGGTGAAATTTTGAATGAATAAGGGCACAGAGCAAGAGTGCAAAAGACTGCTGGGGGAGATAGAAAGGAGATCCGATACCCATCAGGTAGTGTATTTATTTAAAGTAACAAAATTCTGCTGTCTCTGCAGCCCTGCTCTTAGGACAAAGCCCAGGACTGAGCTGTAGCAGGACAGCCTACTAAACAGTAGACATGTGCAGACTGGAATATTGTGTTTAGTTTTTTCGTTTTCGTTTGGAAAATAAATTTATTTAGTTACTCCCGAAAATCATTTTGATTTATGTCATTTACGGCGATTTTCGATGCTTTGTCGAATTTTCGTCGTTCGACAAAGCATCGAAAATCGTCGTTCTGAATAGAGTGAATAGGTAGAAATTGAACGATGAAAATGCAACGTTTTTCGATGCTTTGTCGAATTTTCGTCGTTCAATTCGACAAAGCATCGAAAATCTGAATAGAGTGAATAGGTAGAAATTGAACGACGAAAATTCAATGATTTTCGATGCTTTGTCGAATTTTCGTCGGTAAATTTCTACCTATTCACTGTATTCAGAACGACGATTTTCGATCCTTTGTCGAATTGAACGACGAAAATTCGACAAAGCATCGAAAATCGTCGGATCTGAACGAAAACGAAAATAAAGCATTTTTAAAAAGCATTTTTTATGTCGGATCTTTCGGTTTTCGTTTCTTGCGCTTTCGTTTTCGTTCGTTAAAACGATAACGAAAATACCCGATTTTCGGACGAAAATGCATTCTAACGAATGCATATGTCTACTAAACAGCTTGACTATCCTGGGACAGTTGGCAAGTATGTCAGTGAGAGGAATGGTGTCTCATTATTGGTACTAGTGGGAGGAATATTGCCTTATCATTGATGTCAATGGGAGGAATAGCGCCTCATTAATGGTGTCAGTGGGAGGAATAATGTCTTATGATTGGTGTCAGGGGAGTAATAATGAGGGTTATTTACGAAAGGCAAATCACCTTTGCAGTACAAGTGCAAAGTGCACTTGAAATTGCACTGAAAGTGCACTTGGAAGTGCAGTTTCTGTAAATCTGAGGGGTAGATCTGAAATGAGGTGAAGCTCTGCTGATTTTGTTATCCAATCATATGCACATGCAAGCTAAAATGCTGTTTTTATTTTCCTTGCATGTCCCCCCCAGATCTACCATGGCTGCACTCCAAGTGAACTTTCAGTCACTTTGCTCTTGTAGTTTGCACTTGTAGTGCAAAGTGGATTTGCCTTTCGTAAATAACTCCCTATGTCTCATCATTGGTGTCAGTGGGAGTATTGCTTCATATCAGTGGGAACAACAATTCCCCAAGGGCTGGGTGAGGGCAAGCAAAGGGAAGCTTTTGGCCCGCAAGACGCATTTCTCTGTAAAACAGAGAAAAAAAAACATATATTTTTTTGCTGCCCTCCTTAGACTAATTCTTTGAAATGCACAAAATGATACTGTTTGATTTCACTTTTACCAGCTGAAATAAATTGTGTTTCACAATTGATCCACAAGAGGGCAAGCCATAATCAAGTACTGTGCTACTATAAGGCCAAACATATGATTAGACAAACATTTGCTTTCAGTCAATGTTTCAGTTATGAAAAGATCTTTTTTTTTTTTTCAATCAACAGGTATAGTTATTGGGCCAGATTCATGTACCCGAGTGTATCTTTAGAGCGGCGTAGCGTATCTTCTTTACGCAACGCTGCCGCAACTTAGAGAGGCAAGTGCTGTATTCACAAAGCACTTGCTCCCTTAGTTATGGCGGCGTATCGTAAATGTGCTGGCGTAAGTCTGCATAATTCAAACTAGCTAGGCAGTGGGCGTGTTTTATTAAAATTGACCGTGATCCCATGCAAATTATGTGCCGAACGAACGGCGCATGCGCCGCCCGTGGACGTATCCCAGTGCGCATGTTCAGAATCATGTTGGATAGAATGCCTAAGTGACGTCGGGGCGCAATGTTTACGATGTGTGAACGCAACCTACGCCCAGCCCTATTCACGTACTATGTAAACGGCGTAAAATCCGACGGCGTCGTTTCCTGGCCCATACCTTAGCATTAGCTGTGCCTCATATAAGCAGGGGTAAGTTTACGCCAGACCTAGATCCTTACACAAAGCGCATATATGAAGCGGCCGGGCGCATCTAGGTTTGTGAATCAGCGTATCTTGCTAATTTGCATATTTTACATGGGAACGCCAAATGCGTCCAGCGTAACCAAGCGCCCACGATACGCCGGCATAGGCAAGTTACACCGGGCGACTGAAGCCATGTTTTTGAGCATATCTTGCTTTGTGAATCGGCGCAAATATTCGACGGCGCAAATTTAAAATTACGGCGGTGTATCTGGAGATACGCCGACGTAACTCTTTGTGGATCCGGGCCATTATCTCTAGAGGAAAAATCATCCTACTTTAACGCTAACATTTTTAAATTTTGTAGTGGTTAATCCACCTAAAGCAAAAAAAAAATGTTTTATTTATTTGGATAGAGTAGGTTAGGGTTAGATCGCCTGTCAAGTTTTTATTGCTGTCTGGGAAAATGATTTGCCCCTATTTTTTCTGGTGACCATTGTCTTAACTGATGGGAAATATAGGGGCAGATTCACAAAACAATTACGCCTGTCTAACTGGTGTTAGACAGGAGTAATTTCAAATTTCCCGCGGCGTATCACTAGTTTGAATTCTCAAACCATGATACGCCGGCTTCGGGCTTCGATCCGAGAGGCTTACGTCTTCGTAAGCCTTCGGATCTACGCTGCCATCTATTTGCGGCGGCTGGGAGGAGTTCGCGTCGTTTTAATGCGTCGGGATATGCTAATGTGTTTTTACGGGGATTCACGAACAAACGAGCGAGCGGCGCAGTCGTTTTCGTCTATTTTTTTATACGTAAAGTTAGAGCAGCTTTTTGCTGCTCTAACTTTACGTAGCCCATGTTAAGTATGGCCGTCGTTCCCGCTTCGAATTTATTTAATTTTTTTTTTTATTTACGTAACTCGTCGGGACGTGGATCGCCCGTAAAGTACGCTACATAAACAACGAATGACGTCACGACGTGATTTCGCGCAATGCACGGCGGGAAATTTGCGAACGGAGCATGCGCAGATCGATCGCCGCGGGAACGCGCCTAATTTAAATGTTTCACGCCCCCTACTCGTCTATATGGATTGCGACGGGAGAAATACACTACGCCGCCGTCGTTTACCGTAGAAAATCTACCTGAATTCCACGTAGATCAAGGTAAAAAACGGCGGCGTAGCGTATTTCTGATACGCTACGATAATCCATTTCTCTGTGAATCTGCCCCATAGTTTTTTGCAGTTGTCACCAGAACAGAAAGGGAAAACTTGCAATGGTAATTTTTGTTTTGGTGACAACTGTATGAAGGGATTTTCCCTCACCTTGGAGAGAATTCTTTTAACTTTCTGTTGTGTCTCTAATAATAGCCATTCAAGTATCAACTTTATTATGGACCGTTGTGTGATTCGATCAGAACAATCAAATCAGCAAACAATTGCACAGGCGTAGCTTCCATCCTGAATGATTTATGCCGCATACACATGATGTTTTTCGGCATGTAGAAAAAAATACGTTTTTCCAACTTCATCTTTAAAACGACGTTGTCCACACACCATCGTATTTAAAAAATGATCTAGCAAAGTGTGGTGACGTACAACACGTAAGACGGCACTATAAATGGGAAGTTCCATTCGCCTTTGGACTGCTTTAGCTGATTCTGTGTTAGTAAACGACGATTCACGCTTTTCTGTCTGTTACAGTGTGATGAACGTGCTTGCTCCGTCGTGAATGGTAGTTTTTCCAGAACGAGCACTCCCGTCTCATAACTTGCTTCTGAGCATGCGCGGGTCTAAAACGTCGTTTTAGCCCACACACGATCATTTTTTACAACCTGAAAAACGACATAGTTTAAAATGTTGTTAAAAAATGCAGCATGTTCTAATTTTTTTTTGGTCGCTTTTTCAGAACCCGAAAATAGATGTGAAGCCCACACACGATCATTTTAAATGACATTTTTTAAAAGCTACGTTTTTTTCATGCCGAAAAATGATCGTGTGTACGCGGCATCAGACTTGTTTTTGATCAAATTCAATCAAACTGAGTCAATCTGGCCAGACAAAAAAAGATCAAATGTTTTTACATTGATCGGCAGAACTGAGATGCTTTGGTCATACACTTGATTCTATTTCAGTTGAGTGGATAATGAGATTGAATGGTGAAGACAGGGATGAAATCGTATCCTCCAACCATCCATTGAAATACGATTCCCTGTGTGTAGCATGTTGATTGAATGTGTTGTGCCCTACAGATCAATTATTCTTATCAGGAGAGAGCAATCAGGAAAGAAAATGATAATTTATCGAAGCATATATGGCCACTATAAAACAGGAGAAAGCGCTCCAACAAGGACAAAAAAAATTGACACGATTTCTAGCACAAGAAATCTAAAGGCCTGTACACACAATCTGAAGTAAATGTCGAACGACTAACGGTCGTCCGATTATCTGATCATTAGTATGGTGCTTTCAACAGTCGATTCACATTTTTTGGACAAAATCTGTATGTGCAGGCTACAAATTTTTTTGTCGTACAGGAACATAACGTCTGATTTTCTGTTAATGTGTACATAATTCGTCTGTCAGAAATCGAATATACGAAAAATAGCAATCGTATTCAAGAAAGGACATTTGTCTCGCAGCTAATGAAAGTTTAAAATACAGTGAACATTATCATCTTGTTTAATGTGACAATAATCAAGCTGCTGATGCTGATATCTTTTTTAAATACTGTACTATTTAAAAAGGCATGTGTTCTGTTGCTATGTGAAAATTGTGGTCATAATGCATGTTGCATGGTGGTTATTTTGAGTAACCACAAAACTATTATCCATGATTTAATAATATAACATAGAAATCAATTTTGGGGTCCCTTAATTCTTGTTAACTTTTTCTCCTACACTTGTATCATCTATATGTCGGGGGTCAACAACCTGTAGATTGTGATCTACCTGTAGATTGTGATCTACCAGTAGATAGTGGCCAGGTGACCGTTAGATTGTGGTTTGGGTTTGCTGACCCATCAATCCAGAGCAACAGTGTGAAAGTTTAACCCCTAGGACCCTGCAGAAGCATGCTGTCGTGGGGAGGTTGCAGAGTGATCCCATTTACTTGAATGGGTTGCGATTGTCAGATGGTGGCACCCACCATAAGTAACAGGGGTTATAATGCCTGCTGCAGCATGTGTACACCTTTTGCTGCTGCCTCAGCAGCTAAAGGGGGTATGGATTGGGGGTGGTAAAACTACAATTAAACTTTACCACCCCCCCAAGGTGTGACTAACCCTAGGGGTGTTTCTGCCAAATGCAAATAAAAGGGAAACCATGTATTTAGAAGCACATATGAAAAGTGTATTATACTCGCCAAAGCCCATTAGCGCAGCCTCATCATTGCCCATCAGCGCAGCCTTACCAGTGCCAATCATTACAGCCTCACCAGTGTCTATCAGCACAGTCTTTCCAGTGCCCATCAGTGTAGCCTCACCATTGCCCATGAGCGCAGCCTCACCAGTGCCCATGAGCACAGCCTCACCAGTCCCCCTGAGCGCAACCTCACCAGTCCCCATGAGTGCAGCCTTATCAGTGCCCATCAATGCAGCCTTACCAGTGCCCATCAATGCAGCCTCAACAATGCCCATCAGTGTAGCCTAACCAGTGTTCATCAAAGCAGCCTCACCAGTGCCCATCAATGCAGCCTCACCAGTGCCCATCAGCTCAGCCTCATTAGTGCCCATCAGCACAGCCTCACCAGTGCCCATGAGTGCAGCCATATCAGTGCCCATCAATGCAGCCTCACCTGATCAGTGCTCATTAGCGCAGCCTTACCAGTTAAAGGGGGTTTAACCACTTCCCTACCGAGTCATTGTGAAATGACGTCGGCGGGAACCCTCCCTGGGCTTTCCAGGCAGCTAGGGGGTGCACGCGTGCTGCTGGCGGCATGCACTCACTGTAGCTGGCCAGCTAAGACCTGTCCTAGGTTGCTAATATAACTTACATGCATATACAGCTAGAACTGCTACTACATTTCATATTTTCTAAAAGCAGAGTTATTTACTGTGACTTTATATATGAAAGTCATGTAAAAGTTGTATATTGTGTTCACAGAAGCAAAAAGAGAGAATATGCCTTTTACGATTTGTTGTGTGACTGTAATGTAAGCTCAAGATCCAGCAGAATTGAAACCAGAAAGCATAGAGTTACACTTTTGTGACTCATCAGGAGTCTTGGCCAATCACAGACAATCTCAGATTGAGCAGGAGTCTTCACCAATCACAGCCAGCATTACACTCATTCTGCCTGAAAAGTTCCCTAGCAGAGATGTTAGAGCTCATTACACCAGAGAGAGAAGATCTGAGCAGACACACATCCACTCAGAGTTTTATGGAAGCAAGTGGCCAAAATAGGTATTTAATACAGTTAGATATGTTCCTATTGGTAATAGTTTGATTAGAACTGTATATTGAACTAGTGTGTGTTTACTTGTAGTTCCACCAAACGTATAAACAGCAAATTTTAAAACAAACCTCAAACATCTAATTTCAATTCCAAACATCACAAATGGTCAAACAAGCGAACATGCTATCAAACTACAATAGCAAACGTTCCAGCAAACAGCAATATACAGTAGAGTGAGTAAAACTATTGATTATTCAGCCTCAGAGAGATCATAAAGTGTTTAACCACTTAACCCCTGGACCATATTGCTGCCCAATGACCAGAGCACTTGTTGTGATTTGGCACTGCGTCGCTTTAACTGACAATTGCGCGGTCGTGCAACGTGGCTCCAAAACAAAATTGCCATCCTTTTTTTCCCACAAATAGAGATTTCTTTTAGTGGTACTTGATCACCTCTGCGTTTTTTTTTTGCGCTATAAACAAAAATAGAGCGACTATTTTCAAAAAAATTCAATATTTTTTACTTTTTGCTATAATAAATATTCCCCAAAAATATATAATAAAAAAAACATATTTTTTCCTCAGTTTTGGCCGATACGTATTCTAATAAGCGTTTATCGTTTGGTTTACGCAAAAGTTATAGCGTTTACAAAATAGGGGGTAGTTTTATGGCATTTTTATTAATATTTTTTTTTACTAGTAATGGCGGCGATCAGGGTTTTTTGTTTTTTTTAGTACTGCGACATTATGGCTTACACATCGTAAACTTTTGACACATTTTTGGGATCATTGGCATTTTTATAGCGATCAGTGCTATAACTATGCATTGATTAGGATAAAAATGCCACTGGCAGTGAAGGGGTTAACACTAGGGGGCAGGGAAGGGGTTAAGTATGTTCCTGGGTGTGTTCTAACTGTATGGGGGGGTGGGACTGACTAGGGGAAATCACTGATCTTCCGTTTATACATTGTATGAACAGAAGATCAGCATTTCTCCCCTGACAGGACCGGGAGCTGTGTGTTTACACACACAGCTCCTGGTCCTCGCGCGTGCCCCTAGTGGCCGTTTAGATTGCCGATGTAGAGCAAGGGCTCTCGTGCAGGGGAGCCGACCTGCCGCCGTAGAACTGCGGCGGCTGGACGGCAACCAGTTAACCTGCCTGGCGGTATCCCCGAGCGTGACTCGGGGTGGTTTTTTATGCTAGGGTCGGTATCCCCGAGTCACGCTCGGGGTAGCTATGCAGAGCCTGCAGCGCGCGCTGGCTTACCTTGTTCCTGGATCCAGCGATGCATCCACGCTGTGTGAGCGAGCGGGTGCTCGCTCGATTCACACAGTGTCGCTGTGTGCCGTCGATCTCCGTTCCCTGCGACGTTACGATGCACAGGAGCGGAGAACGGCGCCAAATTCAAAAACATAAACAAACACATTACATACAGTATA
The DNA here is from genome assembly GCA_029574335.1 of Rana kukunoris. Classification (NCBI taxonomy): domain Eukaryota; kingdom Metazoa; phylum Chordata; class Amphibia; order Anura; family Ranidae; genus Rana; species Rana kukunoris. The sequence continues at coordinate 287,646,392 of CM056051.1, read as the reverse complement.
CTGTAATCTTATAGATTACAGTACTGTATGTAAAAAATACACACACCCCTTGTCCCTAGTGGTCTGTCCAGTGCCCTACATTCTTACGTTCTTTTACATAATAAAAAGTGTTCTTTCTCCCTGCAAACTGTAGATTGCCCATAGCAACCAAAAGTGTCCCTTTATGTCAAAAATGGTTTTAGATCAGCTAGAAAACAGCGATAATAAATTATAATCACTTGCAGAATTGAGCGATAGCGATTTGTGGGGAAATTCATCATAAAAAAAAAATAATAATGACAGCGACAATTCTGCAACTGAGCAAATTTCAGTGTTTTTGAGTTGATTACATTATTGAATATTTTTTATTATAATTACATTATAATTTGTTATAATTATTTATAGTTATTTATTATATAAAAAAATTATGATTTTGTTTTTCAAACTTTATCATACCCGGGATGTCTTGTTTGGACAGATTTAAGCGAGTTATTCCTAAGAATTGCAGGCCTACAGTATAAAATGCCAAATTTCCATGCAAAAAATTGTACCGCTTTTGGTACGTAATTCCAGACAGAAACATACCCCCAGGGAGGTTAAATAACTTAAAGTGAGAGTACAGATACTGAAGAAAGAAATATATCTACCATTTTATGTAGAATGACAAGATTGAACAGTTGAACCGCCATTTGTTACACTTTATTCAACACGTGTTTGTACATGAACTGACTGCTGCAAAATTGTCAGTGTTATATATGAAGAAAAGCTGAAGTTAATAAAGAAGTTATCTTAAGTTGGTGTGGAGTTTGGTGTGCTCTTTAAACCTACTGCTTCCATAGAACGGCGCTAGAGGAATTATAGAGTAACAGATAGTCTTGTTTAGACTAAAAGATCAGAGAAATCAAAATTCTTTTAATGCCACAGCGCATAAAGGCACTTCATAGTGCTGCCCCTGCCACATCGCTCGGGACCTGGTGCGCGTGCCCGGCGGCCGCGATTGCCCGCAATCACAGCAGGGCCATGTATCTGTGTGTGTAAACACACAGATCCATGTCCTATCAGCTACACCTGCCAATGTGGAACTATTAGTTGCCTTTGAGGGCGAAGCGATGTGCTCCTCAACTTGCACAGAAATGTGTTTTAGTCAATCTGCAGCCGACTCTTAAAGTGGCAGAACGGCAAAAGCAAGATAGTCACAGAGAGAGCACCCTCCTGCCATCCTTAGAGAGAGAAAAAAGATACATGGTGGGAGGCCAAAGTCCATCGTTAGAGTGCCTGCACAGCTTCCCACAAAGAAGACACGCACTGCAGCCAGCTGGTTTCCTACCAAAAGACCCAATGCATGGCAAGTCAGCGCAAAGTATCGCAAGTCAGCACAAAGCATCGCAAGTCAGCACAAAACATCGCGAGTCAGAATAGAGCTTTAGATCAAGAAAGACAAGTCTCCTTTAAGACTGACATTTGTTCCAGCAACCTACAGATCACAGTACATTAGGTGATTGTGTCAATCTCGCTCCATTTCTCGGCTATATGCCACGGGAGAAAAGTGTAAAGGCTGGCTCGTCATTTCAGTAGGTGTGATATTTGTCCATATCTAAAGTACTCAGTCGTGGATATAGAGTACTCCAGTTGGAGAGCTCTAAATGTTTTAAGTGCAGGTCCAACATACAAGTCCTTCAAGTCCATTTCCCCACCAGGACCCCAGCCTGTCATAGAGATATCAGGGATAAGAAGGAATAGAGCAGTTAGCGGAAATCTCAGCGGGGTAAGTTCGTATTGTGAGGAGATTTGCGATGTTAGAGTTTGCCATGCCTCAGTAGATGCCTTCAAAGTCGGTCCGGTGCCGGGGGGGGGGCTTGAACGGAGGTTGCTAGTGTTGAGCAGAATACGCCATATTCGCTTTCGCAATATTTCGCGAATATATAGGAGAATATTCGAGAAATATTCGTAAATTTCGAATATTCGTGATATTTCATCCAAAAAAAAAATTGCGAAATTTCGCTAACGTGAAATTTCGCAAATGCGAAATTTATTGCGAAATTCTCGACCGCGCATGCGCGCGGACAACACGCGGTCGCGAAAACGGCGATCATTTCCTGGATTCTTTGCCAGTGTATATTCGGATTGCTATTTAGTGCTGCCCTGCGAATCTACTGCTGCCCTGCGAAGCGAAGATGGTGGGGAGTAACTTTTCATCCAGTGAGGAAAAACTGCTGATTACTGTAAGTAATTTCACCACTTGTTATTTCATTATCTTTAACTGCATTTTAGACTAGTTAAAAAGTTAGGATGCAAGATCAGATATTAGTATTTCCCAAACAGTGTGTTTCCAGCGGTTGCAAAACTACAACTCCCAGCATGCCCAGGGTTGCCACCTTTTGTTCATTTCAAACCCGAACACTTCAGCGTCGCACAGCAATTTTTTGTCTTAGTTTGCATAGATGTCGCTATTAAATAACATTTCTAACCATATGAAATTAATCATAAAAGTTCCTCTTTACATCAGAGTCCACAGACTTCCCCTTTTACATCAGAGTCCACAGACTTCCCCTTTTACATCAGAGTCCACAGAGTTCTCCCTTTACATTAGAGTTCACAGAGTTCTCCCTTTACATCAGTGTCCACAGAGTTCTCCCTTTACATCAGAGTCCACAGAGTTCTCCCTTTACATCAGAGTCCACAGAGTTCTCCCTTTACATCAGAGTCCACAGAGTTCTCCCTTTACATCAGAGTCCACAGACTTCCCCTTTTACATCAGGATCCACAGACTTCCCCTTTTAGATCAGTGTCCACAGAGTTCTCCCTTTACATCAGAGTCCACAGAGTTCTCCCTTTACATCAGAGTCCACAGAGTTCTCCCTTTACAACAGAGTCCACAGAGTTCTCCCTTTACATCAGTGTCCACAGAGTTCTCCCTTTACATCAGTGTCCACAGAGTTCTCCCTTTACATCAGAGTCCACACAGTTCTCCCTTTACATCAGAGTCCACAGAGTTCTACCTTTTACATTAGAGTCCACAGAGTTCTACCTTTTACATTAGAGTCCACAGAGTTCCCCTTTTACATTAGAGTCCACAGAGTTCCCCTTTTACATTAGAGTCCACAGAGTTCTCCCTTAACATTAGAGTCCACAGAGTTCCCCTTTTAAATTAGAGTCCACTGAGTTCTCCCTTAACATCAGAGTCCACAGAGTTCTCCCTTAACATCAGAGTCCACAGAGTTCTCCCTTAACATCACAGTCCACAGAGTTCTACCTTAACATCAGAGTCCACAGAGTTTTCCCTTTACATCAGAGTCCACAGAGTTCTCCCTTTTACATCAGAGTCCACAGAGTTCTCCCTTTTCATCAAAAAGTGAAAAGAAACAAACATATTATTTTTCATATGTAAAGATAGGGATTAAAAAAAATAATCTATTGTACAGGGCCAGTGTAAGGCTCAAAAAATTATTATAGTGGTCAGATGAATAGCAACTCATTTCTCCCCTATACGTCTATCCTGTGATGTTACTCATATATACATAATTATGCAAATGATAATGGCTGCTATATTTATTCCAAAAAGCTGGTGACCAAAATGGCAACATATAAAATCTGTCATGTTACCACTGTCAGTGATTAATAAGGCGAGAATGCTTCCAATTATTGAATACCATACATTTACGTCATATATCCATAAGGGTTTAAACAAAAGTATTATAATATACTTTGTTCTTCATCTTGCAGAGGTTCCTGCAACATGGTTACGACCTAATGAGGTGCCAGCAGGATAAACAAAAAATCGTCCAGTCCGTATTGGAGGAATTACATGAGTTTCATGGCGGGTCACATGACCACATGGCCATTCTCAAAAAATGGTCAGACTTGAAGAGGCGCCACATGGACCGGGTCACACAGATCCGCGATGAATTTCATCCAGGTAAGTTATTGGTGACAGTCATGTAAGGTGATATGTAATTAACCTTAGGGCAGATGTTGTTAACCCAGACGCCATGTTGTGGTAACATATATCACCACCGAAGGTATTCATAGTACTGTTGAAAAAAGACATTATTCCATCAAGTTAAACCATGGAATTAAAGTGGTGGTGTGGTGGGTTTCAAGGGGAAAGGGTGGTATTTTATAACTCAATTACCACTAAATTCCTGTGCTAGGCGTGGGGTTATCATAGTAATCACGTGTACTCCATCAGGCCCTTTTTTTAACATGAGATCTTCAGAATAATACAAAGGAAACACAAACAGCTAATTTTACCATGGTGGCAGCCCAGCTCACACTCAGTCCCCTGTAGTGCCAGCAAGACCCTTTAGTATAACATTATCCCATTGGTTAACTGTCTATATAAATAAATGTGTATTCATATACAATACAGCAGAGTACACAGAATGTGCATATGTTATTAGAAATCATTTTTACATATATAAACATTGTGTTATTATAGGATCTCCTCTACCATCTGTGCGCCCCAAGCGCACAAGGCGACAGGCCGCAGAGGAGGAGGAGGAAGAAGAGGAGGATGAAGAGGAGGATGCAGAGGAGGAGAGGGATAAGGAGCAGCCAGGGCCCTCCGACTTACCACCCCCAGCTCCTGAGGAGCTGCAACTTCCCCCCACCCAACCTCCTGGTGAATGCCATGATGCAGAAGAGGAGCAGGAGGATGACACAGCGCCTGTGATGACCATCAGTCAGGAGGGTAAATATGTGCACAACGATTAATGACATTTCAACAATAAGATGTAGATATAAAAAAGTACAGTATTTAATCCTAATTTTTTTTTTCTTATATCCTAACAGTTTTGAAAGAGATTCAGGAGAAATCCTATGTCATGGAGAGGACCAATCAAAAAGTCCTGTCCAATCGGCGCAAAATAAAAAAATTGGACCTCGAGAATGAACAGCTGTTACAACAGCAGAGAAAAAATTTCAAGGAGCTGGCTGAGATTTACAAGCGCTTGAAAAAATCCATGTAAATATTTATATTTTTGGTTATTAAACCTGTTATTCTTTTCAAATGTTTCCTTTCTTATTGAGATTCTTAGGTCTTTCAACACATCTAACTTCACATCTAACACATCAACATCAACACATCTAACTTCATAATAACCTAAAAACATTTCATACTATTATTTTATTTAACACAAATCTAATAAAAAACAAAATACACGGACACAGACACTACTAACACAAACTAAACTGTTGAAAAAATTACTATAACAAAAGCTACAATATATACATATATACATATATATATATATATATATATATATATATATATATATATATATATAGATATAGATATAGAGAGAGAGCGAGAAAGAGAAAGAGAGTGCTGATTTGCTCTTGCAGATAGGCTAAAAGTTGCAGTAAAAAGGCCACAAACCAGGGTTTAACATAACGTTCAGTCATTTAGTCACACTTGCTGTTTGTTACGATCCGGTCTGGTAGCTTTTAGCGGATGCTGTTTGTGGATCCGCTGTGACAGAGAGGTCATGAAGCATTACTCAGCATGAAGGCAGCAGCAGTAGTATTCAAATATAAAGTAATTATCACACACACAACATTTACAAGCAGTAGTGGTAATAGTACTAGACAGCATCTAAACACTTGGGCAAGACTTGACAGCAGCAGTAGTGGTAATTGCAGCATATAGTGCCAAAGAACTTGTCACATAGGTATCTGAGCACTGGCAGCAGCAGTATAGTAGTAACAGTACCCAATAAAGTGTTGTATCACTTGTGGAAGAGGTGGCAGCAGCACAGCAGCAGCATTGGTAATTGTAGCATATAGTGCCAAAGAACTTGTCACATAGGTATCTGAGCACTGGCAGCAGCAGTATAGTAGTAACAGTACACAATAAAGTGTTTTATCACTTGTGGAAGAGGTGGCAGCAGCACAGCAGCAGCATTGGTAATTGCAGCATATAGTGCCAAAGAACTTGTCACATAGGTATCTGAGCACTGGCAGCAGCAGTATAGTAGTAACAGTACACAATAAAGTGTTGTATCACTTGTGGAAGAGGTGCAGCAGCACAGCAGCAGCATTTGAAATTGTAGCATATAGTGTCAAAGAACTTGTCACATAGGTATCTGAGCACTGGCAGCAGCAGTATAGTAGTAACAGTACACAATAAAGTGTTGTATCACTTGTGGAAGAGGTGGCAGCAGCACAGCAGCAGCATTTGAAATTGTAGCATATAGTGTCAAAGAACTTGTCACATAGGTATCTGAGCACTGGCAGCAGCAGTATAGTAGTAACAGTACACAATAAAGTGTTGTATCACTTGTGGAAGAGGTGGCAGCAGCACAGCAGCAGCATTGATAATTGTAGCATATAGTGCCAAAGAACTTGACACATAAGTATCTGAGCACTGGCAGAAGCAGCAGCATAGTAGTACCAGTACACAATTAAGTGTTTTTTTCACTCGTGGTCGTGGAAGAGGTGGCAGCAGGATAGCAGCAGCGTTGATAATTGTAGCATATAGTGCCAAAGAACTTGTCACATAGGTAAGTGAGCACTGGCAGCAGCAGCAGTGTAGTAGTACCAGTACACAATAAAGTGTTTTTTTCACTCGTGGTCGTGGAAGAGGTGGCAGCAGGATAGCAGCAGCGTTGATAATTGTAGCATATAGTGCCAAAGAACTTGTCACATAAGTATCTGAGCACTGGCAGAAGCAGCAGCATAGTAGTACCAGTACACAATTAAGTGTTTTTTTCACTCGTGGTCGTGGAAGAGGTGGCAGCAGCACCAGCAGTAGTAAGAAAGTGGCAAATCTCACAGACAAAAGGTAACAGCACCAGTATGAGTAATATATCGGTACATAATCACTCAGCCTTTTGGCATTAGCAGTAGGAGCCCATATAGTGCCAAAATTACAAAAGCTTGAAATTGCATTAGCATGGTGATTACATTTGAAAAGCAGAATGACACAGGCCTTAAGTAGCTGTGGCACCGGGTGGAGTTTTTGGGTTGTGTTTTGCACGCCACAGGCTTTTCAAAAAAACAAAAAAATATCCACCTTCTTCCCAGCAGCAGCATAAGGAAAGGGAGATGCACTGTGATGTAAGGGAGAGGGGGAACTCCACTTCTGATGGTGGGGTAGGATGGTGGGGTGGCCTTTGACATCGAATGTAAGGGGAGGGGATGCGCTGGACATATAATATTACAGATATAACCGGCCCTTTTGAGGGCAACCATAATGCTGATGCGGACCACGATGAAATTGAGTTTGACACCCCTGGTATAAAGAGATAGGAGAGGTATTGGTAACTGACAAGGGACCATTCAGCGCCCTGAAGCGACGGCGGGTGCCAGAAAGTCACCGCCGATCCAGGACTCATTCATTTTGATGAATGTGAGTCTGTCCACGGAGTCTGTGGACAGACGGGTCCTCTTGTCCGTGACCACCCCACCTGCCGCGCTGAATGTCCGCTCAGATAGTACGCTGGAGGGGGGGCAAGACAATAACTCCAGCGCATACTGAGCGAGCTCGCGGCAGGTGTCCAATCTGGCAACCCCAGTACTCCATGGGGTCGTCGGTGCTCATACTGTCAGAAGCACTGACGGACCCCATGTAGTCTGCCACCATGTGGGCCAGCCGCTGGTGGTGATGGCTGCTGCTGCTGCTGCTGCTGCTGGTACTGGGTCGCTCAGTTTGCATGAACATCCTCATCTCACCCATTAGGTCCCCTGCTCGGCTGCTGATGTTGCTGCTGGGTGCAGCCACCTGCTGGGTGAGATGAGGGGGGACAACTGGAGGCCGGGGACTTGCCTGCTCCAAACGGCTGACTAGGCATGCCTGCAGTTCCTCCATCCGGGGCTGCCTCCGTCTGGCTGGGAGGAACTGCTCCAGTTTTCCCTTAAATCTGGGATCTACAAGGGTGGCCAGCCAAAACTCGTCCCTCTCCTTGATGGCTTTAACCCGGGGGTCCCTCCTGAGGCATCTCAGCATGTGGGCAGCCATGGGGAAGAGCACAGCCCGCTGTGACTCCTCATGGCTGCCTGGGTCCATGACGTCCGCTTCCTCGTCATGGAGGCGCTGCTGTTCGCGGTCAGTCATGCCAAACCCCCGGACTATCGGTGCCCCCAACACCGGCTCTCCCTCCTGACCAGGCCCTGACTCCAGGACGCCACCAGTCACCTCCTGATCATCATCATGATCCTCCTCCTCCTCCTCGTCCTGGGCCTGGTCTTGGTGGAGCAGTGTTGCCTCCTCCTGCTCCACCAAGGCACTCTCCCCAGCTCCGAGCAGGCGATCTAGTGCCCTGTCCAGCAGGAACACTATAGGGAGCACGTCGTTGAGGCCGACATGCTCCCTGCTCACCATCTTGGTCGCCTGCTCAAAAGGGTCAACACATGGCAGACCTGGTGTATCTGCCCCCACTCCAGACTGGTGATGTACGGGAGTGTGTGTTGTGATGGCCCGCCAGTGCCTTGCTCCAGCAGGTACTCCTTCACCGCCCTTCGCTGCTCCCACAACCTCTCCAGCATGTAGAGGCTGGAGTTCCACCGCGTCACACTGTCCACAATCAGCCTGTGAAGGGGCAGGCTGTTGTCCCGCTGCAACTTTGACAGGGACGCGGTAGCGGTTGGGGAGCGCCTGAAGTGGCTGGCAATCCTGCGTACCCTTAGCACTATGTCACTCAACCCGGGATAGGTGCGCAGGAACTTCTGCACCACTAGGTTGAGGACATGTGCCAGACAGGGCACGTGTGTCAGACTGCCAGCCTGGAGGGCGGAGAGGAGGTTGCTGCCATTGTCACAGACAACCAGACCTGCTTGGAGCCTTCGGGGTGTCAGCCACTTCTGGACCTGAGCCTGAAGTGCGCTCAGCACTTCTCGTCCAGTGTGTCTCCGTTCCCCTAAACTAACAAGCTGGAGCACGGCCTGACAGCGCACGTGCCCCACACTTGAATAGCTACGGGGGCGCTTGCTGGGAGGCTCAGCAGCTGCGGAGACAGTGGCTTGAGGGAGACCAGCACTTCTCCCCTGGACACCCCGGGGCGGCACCACAAAATCAGATGCCGCCAATCCCTCCCCGGCGCCTCGGAGGGAAACCCAATGGGCCGTGAAGCTTATGTAGCGCCCCTGCCCATGCCTGCTGGTCCAGCCATCCATTGTCAGATGCACCCTGTTGCTGACAGCATGATCCAGCGACAGGGTTACATTCTGCACAATGTGCTGGTGTAGGGCAGGGACACCAGTCCTGGCAAAGAAATGGCGGCTGGGGACACGCCATTGGGTTGGGCCTGCTCCAACATCTGCCTGAAGGGGTTGCAGTCCACTATGTTAAAGGGAAGCAGATGTTGGGCAATAACCCTTGCCAGGAGCCCATTGAGGGAACGCACACGTCGGTCTGAAGGGGGAAGGGAGTGTTGCGTTCAAAGGCGTCAGAAAGAGACGCCTGGCGCCGGACGGCAGTGCGGGACACCCGAAGAGGAGGGTGATGATGTGGAGGTCTGGCTGTCGGTAGCAGTACCTCTACTAGAGGGAGCGGGGGGCATGACCTGCTGGTAGCCGATGAAGCTGTGGCAGGGGCTGCTGTACCCTGCACACTTGTGGTGGTGGCGCTGCTACCACCAGCACGCTTCATCTGGTCATGCTCCTGCCAGTGATTAATCCGCAGGTGCTGGTTGAGTGCCGTGGTACCCACCCGAGCCAAACACTTCCCTCTCTTCACCTTGCACGACAGAGCTGGCAGATGGCTACTGTCGGGTTATCTGCTACCAAGGTGAAGTAGGCCCAGAGAGGTGACTTCAGCGTCGCCCCCCTGTCAGATGGGGTGACGCTGACTTCCACCTGCTGGGACTCGGTGCGCACAGGTGGAGCTGCCTGCTGCTGCTGCTGCTGCTGCTGCTGCTGCTGACACCTCCTGCTGCCATCACCAGTGGAGACCCTGACGTTGGTCTCCCTGGTGACCTGGCGCACCGTTTCCCCAGGGTGCCTACCTTCCTCGTCGTCACTGATGCTGTGAACCGACGAGGCAGGTGGCACCCATGTTGGGTCACCCTCCTCTTCGCCCCCAGATATGTCAGACCCAGGGCTGACATGTGGTGGTCTGAAGGAGACATCTGACATGGAGCCGCTAGCCTGCTCCGATGTCCCCTCACAGACGCATGGGTCTGACTAGGTGCTGGTGTTTCCTGCAGAAAACCACCAGCACCACCATGAAGGGAGGTCTCTGGGCTACTGACAGCCAGTACCCCATCCTCCTCCTCCTCCATTAACCCTTCAAAAAGGTCCTGACCATCAGCACATAAATCAATGTCTGCATGATCGAGGGCCTCCCCCAAGATATCCATGTCACTTTCACCATCAAACAGCATGAGGCTGGACTCGCTGGGGCTGGGTACTAAAGGCACCGGTGTACTGATGGTGGTGGTGCTACTTGGTGATGACTGAGTGGCACTGCTGTGCCCCATGTACTCCACCACTGCTGGAGCCTGTGAAGGCAATATCGGGCGGCTGCCCGAAGTAAAAAACTCCCGGATGAGGCGGACTCCCCTTCCACCCGATCCTCTACCAGTAGTAGGGGCGCGAGAGGTACCCCGTGCTGGCAGCGACCCAGCACTGGGAGTAACTCCCCTACCCCTGCTGCCACGACCACGGATGCTGCTCATGCTGATATGGGGGGGTGGGTAAACTTTATTGGGGGGGGGGGTAAATGTGATAATAGAAAAAAACAGGCGCGCAGACAAACAACTAGTAGCT